>MU225798.1:2823709-2908085 GCA_018584345.1 Thuja plicata | reverse complement strand
CTTTTCCTTTCTTTTCTCTTTTAGAAATCATAGCAATGATTTCTTCTAGTTCTTCATCAACTTCTTCTTTCTCATTATGACTGGAGATGTGTAAGGATTTCTTACCATGGACTGAGGCTTTGAAAGTCATTTCACTTTTAGGTTTAGTCTTCAATCTTGATATCTCAAATGCAGATATTTTGCTGATCAAAGTCTCTCTCTTGAAGTCTTGTGAGAATTGCATGGTTTCCTCTAGAATACTTATCTTTTTTTCATAGTCTAATGTTAAAGTAGTTAGTAACTTGTCCATTATGTCTTCTTTTGATATTTATCCACCATTGTTTTTTATTCCAGAGACTGCTTCATTTATCCTTTGATTGTAAGATCTAATGTTCTCTTTAGGTAACATCTCAAGACTATTGTATTTATTTTTTCATGTCTTCCTGCGTGCATTCTTTGCTTGAATATCTCCTTCAAAAATATCTTCTAAATACTTCCATATGGTATATGCTCTATCAATTTTCTTGATCTCAGAAAATTCACTGGCGGATAAGGTGTTGATTAGGGCTTCTTTAGCAATAGAATTATTGGTAAATGTTTCCTTTTGTCTATTAGTAGCATCATCCTTTGCAAGGTCTTTCAGAGATGGAATTACAACTTCTTGTGTAGCAATTTCAAAGATCTCAAAGCCAACACACTATAGATGTGTTATCATTTTGTTTTTCCAATCCAGATAATTTTCTCCATTGAACTTAGGGCTTTCTTTTCTGAAGTTAGGCTTCTTCTCCAAGGCACTTGGGTCTGATACCAATTGTTGGAATAGTCCCAAAGGATAACTGAGAGGGGGGGTGAATCAGTTATCCATAACTTTAATTATTTTTCTTCTTTAACTTCAGAATATAACAAAGTCAATGCTTAATCAGATAACACAGCACACAACACACAATTTGATTATGGGGAAACCAAATGGTAAAAACCCCGGTGGGAATTAGCACCCACAATGAGCTATACTTGTTTATAGTAATCCCTATTAGAAGTTATTTCAACCCTGTTAGGAGTTGTACTTTATAATGCAATAAGTATAGTGCACTGGTTAAGGGTCAGACCCTGTTAGGAGTCTTTTACAAATAACCCTATTAGGGGTGTTGGACTCACTGTCCAAGAGCTAGCTCACTGCTCAAAAGGTGAAGGCTACAACCTTATGGATCTTTGATACACACTGTATCTGCAAGGTGAATTGTTGCTGTAACACTACTTGTCTGATCAATTCCTTTTGTGCGCTGATTCTTTAACCTCTTGTTAACCACTACAACAATATTTTCTTCACTCTAAAAGCTTCTACTTCAATATATTTATCATCAACATATGATAGATTTATCTTTGCTTCTTTAACACTCTACTTTGTTTTCTTATCTCTAGCTTTCACAACTTCTCTGATCACAAATGACCTTCTATAAGTACTTCCTCAAAGTATGAGATCATGGGACCTGCAAGACAACTCTTCATAACATCCTTGTCGGCTCTGCTAAGAACGCAAGCATAATTACAATCGCGCAAGTATAAATTGAATAGACGCGACGCTTCACTAAGTCGGCTTCACCAAATCAACTCAAACAACATGATCTTGATGTAATATGATAGGCACGTTTAACAAAATATAGTTAACTCATAACTAACCATGAATATATTCATGCATATCCTAAAGATAGGCACAACTCAAGAAACACGTCAAATACGTCGGCTCTATACAGATACACTTCCAAAACTGTAACTGCCAATAATAGAAATACACAACTTGACTGAAACATCATATCTGGATCTATGTGTATGAACATAACATAATAAACATGTCAACAACATTTATTTAACCATGCAAGTCTTCATGTCAGCATTCTGATAAGTACATACAGAATTACTACTGTGTATTATATGTTGTCATCAATGACAAACAAACAATCAAATCAACTGAACATAATCAAATCTCCAACATTACCCTATAGTCACCTTCACCTTTAGTGGAATACACGTCACTACCTAGACATGCGTCATCACTACTTAATGTCTTAGATGCTAGATCTTGCACATCTTTTCCATAAGAGATTAAGCCTACCATCATATTTGTCTATTGTTTAATCTCCACCATATTGCGCTTGGATAGGGCCTATGTCATTTCAAAGACACGTGTCACTCAAACTTAATCGCTTAAAGGATAGATCTCAATCATGTTGGGATCAAGTGACTAAGTCTGTCATCCGATGCAAATACATCTGCCCACTATTTAACTGAGATCCTTTCCGACCATTGGACCCACCAAAGACATGTGTCAACACGGCTTAATGGCTTAAATGGTAGATTTTGAGCACTTTAGGAATAAGCCATTAAGCGGGCTGTTAGATCAAAATACACTTGCTTGACTGATAATGGGTTTAATTAAAACACTCGCAGACTTTGGAATTAGAGAATAATACATGACCAGGGGATTAGGACACCGACAACTTAATAAACATGACCTTAAGTGATAAAAAGTAACATGAAATTAGAAACCTTTTCAACTCTTAGGGTTTTAGGACCAAAATTTATGCTATGAAACATGAAACAAGGGTTCTTTCATGTATTCTTCAAAAGACATTTTGAAAAAATAGACCAGGGACTTATTGTTTGAAAAAAAATTTAATAGACCTAAGACATATTTTCCACAATAATTACAATGGGGTCTATTATTATGATAACAATTTTGATGATTATGATTATTTGATCTATTATTATGATTATTGTTATGTGATCTAAAAATGAAAACATGGTCATTAGTTTTAAGTGTACCAAATTGAATAAACTTAGCCTCTTCTTGACGTAAAAGTGTTTGAAAGATAGCATAAGTTAATTGAGCCGCTAACAAAGGAAGAGATAATTGAGAATGATATTAGTAATGAATTGCTGAAATTGGCTAGGAAGGCATTTTTTAAAAATGATATGAGTTAACCAAATATCAGATAAAGTTACTCCTAAACCAATTAATTGACTTCGAATAGAATCAAACCTAAGTGAAAACTCATCCATAGTTTTGAAATTTGTATACCTGAGATCCTCCAATTGATCTTGGAGTTGAATCTTTCAAGATTCATTGGCCCTGTCGTAGGTGTTTTTCAGAATCTCCTAAGTTGCATGAGCATCAGGTTAATGGGCAATTAAAACATACAATCATGGGCTTAATGAAATGTCGATTAGGCCTAAAGCATTATCATTTTTAGTAATCCAAGCATCAATATATACCTTATAAGTAGTAGTCATGGGAACAAAAGCTGCACTAGTCACAACATCAAGAATGTGTCGAAAATGAAAAATAAAATTAATGTGTGTCTTCCAAGCATGATAATTAGAATTATTTAATTTGATTTCAGGAATTAAAGCTGACATAATGAGTTAAAATAACCTGGAATACAAGTTGCAATATGCAAAAATGAATCTTAAAAAGTAATTTAACGCGAAATGTAAACTGTTAATTGCAAGAATTTTAAAAAATTAAAAAAATTAAATATTTTGTTTAATTGATGAAATAATTTTTATTACAAATAAATAACGAATTAGAAATAAAATTAAGTTTATATTATTAAAATAAATAATGGGTTTAATCCATATTGAAAAATATTAAGTTAAAAATTTTGTATAATTGTTTAAACGTTTTTGAAAAAAATTGATTTGAAGATTTAAACTCTATTTTTTCATAAATAAAATTTGTTAATAGAAAGATTAAATAAATATGACAACTATAAGAAAAGAAACTAATGATAAAACATAAAAATAATCTAATTATTAAAAAGATGGAAGAGGCCTACATAAATCAGAGGAAAACGTTATAAAAATGATGAAAATGAATAGAATTATGAGATGAAATAAAGAGAGAAAAAAATTCAACTCTAAAATAATAAATTATTAAAGTAACTGCAAGTGAAAGAAGAGCAGGGAGCACGCAGAAGTAGGCAGAGACAAACAAGAGGGAGCAACAAAGCAAGAGGAAAGAGTAGCGTTGGGAGGAAACAATTATCCAGCAACGTATGGAGTAGATGTTAGGATTGAGTAATACTGAGAGGGGGGTGAATCAGTATTACAACACTTTAAATTAAACTTAAACCAATTGTAAATAAATCATAAGATTTCTCAAATGAAAAGAACATAAGCAAATAACACACAACTCATAACACCATTATTTTTTGTCGAGGAAACCCTGGCAAAGGGAAAACCCCAGTGGGGATGGTACCCACAAACATGCACTAAAGTATAATGTCCTTGTTAGGAGACCTAGCCCTGTTAGGAGCTGAGTATTACATAGTACATTTCCTTGTTAAAGGAATATCAACCTTGTTAAAGGTATACAAAACCCTGTTAAGGGCTGACTGAGCTTACAAATTTTACAACCAATACTTCTATTACAAAGTGTTCTCAGTAATTTAAAAAAAATGTTGGATGATATCTATTTTGGGTACCGATCATGTTGTTGATATTCATGTTTTTTCACTGATGTAAACATAGGTTTCTGTGGAGAGAACAAATTGGTTACTTGACTAGCAAAAGTGTATAGACACTGTACAGATGTTTCAAAATGATCAAAGTTGGTTATATGAAGAAGGACGTGTGTTGACCTTATTCCTAAGGTCCCTTGGATTTATGTTACATATTGAGGATGTTACAGTTGTTTTAGTGAAGACTGCTTTTTGGAATATAACTATGATGCTTGACAAAGTAGGTCTCTGTGTTTTTGGTATATCTTACTAGCAAAGATATTTATAGTGAAGTGAGCTTACTGGAGGATAGAATACATATTTTGGAATAATGGGTTGTGTTCAATGTCGTGTGATTACCGGTGATGTCAGCTACGGTGTGTATTCTGGAGGAGACCTATTTTTGTGGCTGACTTCAGACATGTACTGTGTAAAATGAATCATGAATGTGGATTGTGGATCTTGGAGCATAACTGATGGATTGTAAATGATGTTTACTTGGTATAGGCATCATGTGTATCTTAGTAAGGGGTTATATAACTATTTGTATATTGGAAAGCCTTAATTGGCCAACCTAAAGAATTATTGTAAAAGGGTATATATGGGAGATATTTTATTTTGGAAAGATGTGGAATAAATTGTAAAGGAAGAGAAGTGAAAGCTGCAAGGATTTTTTTTCTGTTGGATGTAGAGAAGAGTTTACGATAAGAATACTTCATTGGAACTGAACAAGGAAAGACAATTGCTATCAGACAGTTCACTGCATTATATATTTTCTATACACACTTGTTCAGATTGTGAATCCTTGAGGGTGGCTATAACCTTCTTTGGGAAGTGTGCCTACTACTTTCCTTTACTCCTAAAAAGGTTTATCTCCTAACAGGGAATATGTATTCTAATATTGCAATAAGCTCCTAATAGGGCTAAATCTTTTAACAGTGATACTATACTCTCAATACATTATTTGTGTTAGAATAGTCCCAAAGGATAACTAAGAGGGGGGGTGAATCAGTTATCATCTAATTTAATTATTTTGTCTTATTAATTCCAGAATACCATAAAGTAAATGCACATTCATATAACACAATAGACAACACCACAATTTGGTTATGGGGAAACCAAATGGTAAAAAGCTCAGTGGGAATTAGCACCCACAATGAACTATACTTGTTTATAATAATCCCTGTTAGAAAATCTTGCAACCCTGTTAGGAGTTGTTCTTTATAATGCAATAAGTATAGTGACCTAGTTAAGGGTCTGACCCTGTTAGGAGTCTTTTACAAATAACCCTGTTAAGGATGAGGACTCACTATCCAAAAGCTCACTACTTCAATGGTGAAGGCTAAAACCTTCTATAGAATAGATATGCACTATATCTGATGATGAAATATAGAGTAGACGTATTGTCTTTATCAGTTCCAATGTAATGTAATCTTCCACTGCTTCCTCACATAGATCCTTGATGAATGAAAAACAACTAATATTCTGCTTTGTACTTTTTCTGTCTCTTTTCTTATCATTCACACTTAACATTCACAAATGAACTACTATAAGTATCTTCCTCAAAGTATAAGGTCACGACGGCTATGGGAAACACTTCACCAACATCCTTGTTGGCTTAAATAAGCACGCAATCAAGATTAAGACCACGCAACATGAACTGAATAGATGCAACGCTTCACTAAGTCAACTCCACCAAATTATCTCAAACAACACGATCCTGATGAAACATGACAAGCGCTCTTAACCAAACATGATTAACTCATAACTAATCATGAATATACACACGCGTATCCTGAAGATATGTTCAACTCAAGAAACATGGTAAATACATCGGCTCTAAATAGATACTCTCTAGAAACTGTAACTGTCAATAACAGATTAACATAACTTAACTGAAACATCAAATCTGAACCTGTGTGTATGAATAAAGCATCAAAAACATGTCTACAACATGAATATAACTGTGCAAGGGTTAATATCACTTTTTCTGATAAGTACATATAGAACACTACTGTATATTATATATTGTCATCAATGACAAACATAAAATCAACTAGCTGACAGAAGTAAATCTCCAACAATCTCCCCCTTTGACATTGATGGTAACATATGATATTAAAAACATCTTTAGCACATGGTTTCCTCTTTATTTTACAATTTTCTCAATATCCTCATCAAAGATTCCTCTACACTACTACAGCTCCTTTGTCTATGTTTTTAAGTTACATGATTATATACTCCCCCTTAATACATACTCCCCCTTTGACATCAATGGAAAAGGGCACCATAAGCAGTTACGCACAGGTACTACTCTAGAAATAGAGTAGTCAACCATTCATAAGTCACCATGGACTGATGTACTTTCTACTTTATCTAATTAAACTCAGAAAAGGGAATTACACCCAACTTCTCCCTGAGATACTCAAAAGTATCTTTTGATAAAGGCTTTATGAAAATATCTGCCAACTTTTCTTTAGTGCTCGCATAGTCCAATTTTACTTCTTTTTCTGCAACTTTTTCTCAAAGAAAATGGTATTTAATCTCAATGTGTTTTGTCTTTGCATGCATCACAGGGTTCTTGGACATGTTGATAGTGCTAGTGTTATCACAGTGAATAAAAATAGGATAATCAATCTCAATACCAAAATCTTTAACCATCTGCTTGATCCAAACCATTGTTGAACAATTCAATGCTGCTGCAACATATTCAGCTTCTGTTGTTGACTGAGAGATACAATTATACTTCTTGCTTATCCAAGAAACCAACCTATCTCCAAGAAATACTGCTCCTCCTGAAGTACTCTTCCTGTCATCAATACAACCTGCCCAATCTACATCTGTATATACATGAAGTTGTACATTCTCTGATTTAGGATACCATAAACCCTATTCTATAGTTCCCTTTAGATATCTAAATATATTCTTTATTTCCATTAGGTGATTCTACTTGGGTTCAGCTGCAAATCTACCAACAATTCCAACTACATTAGATATGTCTGGTCTAGATTGAGTAAGATATATAATTTTTCCAATCATAGACTTGTACAATGTCTTGTCAACTGATGTGGAATCATCCTCTTTAGAAAGCTTGCTTCCTGTTATCATAGGAGTGCATACTAGCTTACAGCCTTCCATCTTGAAAGTCTTCAATATTTCCTTCACATATTTGGACTGATTTATGAATATTCCTTTATCTGTCTTCTTTACATTCAATCCCAAAAAGTATTTTTTAGGACCAATCATGCTCATTTCAAATTCATTCTGCATTTCTTTTGCAAATTCTACACTAAGCTTGTCATTACCTCCAATGATAATGTCATCAACAAATATGGCAAAAATTAATAACCCATCTGGTGTCTCTCTTATGAATAAGTTGCAATTTGATGCTCCTTTCTTGAATCCAATCTTGGTAAGATAACCATCTAGTCTCTCATACCAAGCTCTTAGGGCCTGTTTAAGTCCATAGAGTACTTTCTTCAATCTGCATACCATGTCTGGTTATCTAATAGATTAAATCCTTTAGGCTATTCTATGTAGACTTCTTCCTTCAAGTCACCATTCAGAAAGGCTGATTTAACATCCATTTGGTATACTTTAAAGTTTTTGAATGTTGCATAGGCCAAGAATAACTTAATGGCTTCTAGCCTGCTCACAGGGGCAAATGTGTCAGTGTAATCTATTCCTTCCCTCTGTGCATATCCTTTGCAAACTAGTCTTTCTTTGTTTCTGACCACTGTACCATCTTCATTCATCTTATTCTTGAATACCTATTTTGTTCCAATCACATTTTTGTCACTAGGTAGACCACCAATTCTGATGTATCATTTTTTATTATTTGATCTAATTCTTTTTCCATTGCTTTCTGCCAATCAAAATCCTTGCAAGCACCTTCAACACTTAAAGGTTCAATCTATGAAATTAAACATACCTCTTCATCTATTGTTAAACTTTTTTCTTTAGATCTAGTCAAAACACTACTTCTCTGATCTCCAATGATATCATCTTTTGAATGGTATCTAGATGTGAATTTTGGAACTTTTGGTGTGACATCCTCATCTGTAATCTATGATACTTCTTGGCTTGATTCACATTCATTACATGATACATCAATGCAATCAAACATTTCTTTAATAACAGTGTCTTTATTGTTAGGCCTGGGTTCATCCTCAATCATAGGTGCATATTCATAGTACCTCTCTTGAACCATAAAATTCTCATCAATCTTTACATGAGTACTTTCAATTATCTTCTTTAATCTCAAATTAAAACATCTGTATGCTTTTCTTTTAGTAGAGTAACCAAGGAAAATACCTTCATCGCTTCTAGCAGCAAACAAACCAACACCATCATCTCCCTTGATGTAGCACTTGCTGACAAAGATTCTGAAGTATTTTACTGTAGGTACATTACCAAACCAAACTTCATAAGGTGTCTTATATGCGCCTGTCCTTAGTTGTGTTCTGTTGACAGTATAGATTGATGTATTGACCGCATCTCTCCAATAGGTGTGTGCAAATTTTCCTTCAATCATCATAGTGCATGTTGTATCAAGTATGATCATGTTCCTTCTTTCTACAATCCCATTATATTAAGGGGTTCTAGGAGCACTGAACTACATTTTGATCCCATGTTCATCACAGTACTCATAAAACTGGTCAGAGGTGAACTCTCCTCCTCTATCCAATCTTAGACATTTTAGTTTTATTGCAGATTCATTCTCAACCTTAGCTTTGAATATTTTGAATTTTTCAAAGGCTTCAAACTTCTCCTTGAAGAACACAACCCACATCATCCTTGAAAAATCATCAAAAAACAAAATGAGATAAGTTTCTCCATAGTATGATCTTGTTTGAGTAGGACCACATAAATCTATATGCACTAGGTCTAATTTGTTTTCAGCTGAGTTTTGCTTGCTTTTGAAAGAGCTCCTTACATGCTTTCCTATAACATATTCCCTGCACATTGTGTCAACCGGTCTTGCAATACTTGGAAGGTCTCTAACTACCTTGACATTGATTATCTTTACTATATTGTCAAAGTTGATATGACAGAGTCTCTTGTGCCATAACCAACTATCATCAACTTTTGCAACAAAACAACTTACATTTGAATTGAGCTGAAAAACATTACCTTTTGTTTTTGAGCCTGATGCAATCATGTCTCCTTCTTTGTTGTTAATAATGAATTTTTTTTCTTTGAATTCCAAATGATAACCTTCATCGAGTAGTTGTCCAACACTTAGTAAGTTGTGATGTAATCCATCAACATATAGAACATCATATGTCTCGTTCTTTCCATCCAGGGTGATAGATCCTCTTCCTATGATAGGTTTAGGAGTTTTATCTCCAAATCTAACCATACCACCTTTGTACTTGTCTAGATGAAAAAATCTATCTATATCACCTGTCATGTGGTGAGAGCATCAGCTGTCAATGATCCAATCAGTTCTGATGTCTGGTTTGGAAATTAGGGCTAACTCCTGTGCTTCCTTTTCATCTTCAATGTCCATTTCCTCAAGCAATTTTTCCATGTCTTTAAGGGCAACGAATCTAATTTCATCCTCTCTTGAATCTTCATCTATTACACCCTCTTCAGCATGGTAGCATTCCTTTTTGTATTTAGGTTTGTAATCAGATCTGAACAACATGAATATAACCGCGCAAGGGTTAATATCACTTTTCTAATAAGTACATACAAAACACTGTTGTATATTATATGTTGTCATCAATGACAAACATACAATCAAATGGCTGCCAAAAGTAAATCTCCAACAATTTGTGGGTGCTAATTCCCACTGGGTTTTTACCTTTAACAGGGTTTCCTTGAATAAGAATATTGTGTTATTGTGTTGGCATTTAATGTGTTATCATTTTCATTGAAGTTTTGGTTTATAAAGTTTTAAGTTTAATAATCTATATCACAATTGATTCACCCCCCCTCCTCTCAGTTGTCTTGTGGGCTATTATTCCTAACAAGTGGTACCAGAGCTACTCATCCTTAGAGAGAAATCTGAATATCTTGAGGTGATCCTGAAGATGTTTGACTACAAGAAGGATAGTCTGAAATTTGATACTGAAAAATTTGACAGTTGGAAGAACAAGATGAGAACACATTTGCTATGTTTGGGAATTGACTATTGGATGATCACAAAGAAGAATGAAAAGATAGTGACTAAGGATGAACTGGAGAAAGCTACTAAAGATGAAAAGAAACTATTTTCATGTAATATGGTTGCAAGGGAATCATTGGTCAGTGCACTTTCTAAAGGTGAATTCACAGAAGTAAAAGACTTGGGCTCTGCACATGAGATATGGACAAGATTGGAAGCACTATATGAAGGAGACAAATTTACAAAAGAGGCAAAGATACAAAAATAGAAGACAAGGATGGAATCACTAAAGATGAGAGAAGATGAGAACATTAGAGCATATGGACAGAGAATTACTGAAGTGGTACTGGCATTAGAAACTTTGGAGGTACTTACAGTGAGGAAGAAGTGATTGCAAAGATAGTAAGATCTTTGACACCTGCATATAGAACCAAAATACAAGCTATAGAGGAGATTATACCTTTGACACCAAAATTCACTAGAGAGATGTTGATTGGAAAGCTAACTACTTTTGAGGCTGCAGATACTTTACCTAAAGTTGAGTCGACATTCAAAGCAACCATGCATAAGAACAAAAAGATCTTATCTAGAATTGCGAGAACCAACAATGGTGACCTGAGAGAAGAGATTGGAGACTATGTTGAGGAATGGGAATAGATACAAGAGGAAGAAAGAAATATAGATGAAGTGGTAGCATTGATCGCTAGAAGAGAGAAGAGAGGTAAGGGTAAATTTGAAGGAAAATTACCTTTGAAATGTTTTTCATGCAACAAGATTGGTCATTTTGCATCTAGATGTCCTACAAGGGTTCCTAAGCACAAACCTAAGTTTTAAAAATTGAAGTATCCTAAAGACAAGGAATGTTATTATGCTAGTGAGGGTATTTCTAATGATGATGGTGACTATGATGAAATTGGATTTATTTCTATAAAGGATGATGAACCTATACATGAAGAAAAAGCCTTGGTATCTCACATTGAAAAGAAATCTGAATGGGTTATAAATAGTGGTTGTTCACATCATATGACTGGAGACAAAATAAATTTGTGAGTCTGAAAATATATGATGGTGGTGTTGTTATATTTGCTGACAATACTCCTAAACTTATCATTGGCGTTGCATCTATTTCTCTAGATGGAAAGACTAATACTGGCAATGTATTACTTGTTGATGGACTTAAGCATAATCTGTTGAGTGTTGGGGAGTTAGTGGACAGAGGTTATCAATTGAAATTCATTGATGGGAAATGCTTTATCGAAAGTAAATCAGGAAATTTGATCTCATTTGGTACTAAATCTAGAGGTAACGTATTTGAATTGAATATATCTAAACCTTCTTGTTTTATTACAAAGGTTGATGACAGTTGGATATGGCACAAAATATTTTTTCATGTTAACTTTGATAACATTGTGAATGCAAGTATGACTAATGCTGTGAGAGATCTACCTAAGATTGTAAAGCCATCTAACAGTATGTTTAGAGAGTGTGTTATGGGGAAGCAGACCGGAAGCAATTTTAGAAGCAAATATTATTCAGCAAAAGGGAAGTTGGATTTGGTGCATACAGATTTGTATGCTCCTACAAGAACAAGATCTTATTATGGTGAAAGGAAATTTATAATTTTTTTTTATGCCTTTTCTAGAATGATGTGGGTTACATATTTGAGAGAGAAATCTGAAGCATTTGAAAAATTAAGGTTATTTAAAGACAAAGTTGAGAATGAATCTGGTTTGAAGATAAAATGTTTGAGATCAGATAGTGGTGGAGATTTTACATTAGATTTATTTAATACCAACTATGAAGAACATGGAATATACTGACAGACATCAGCTCCTACGATACCACAACAAAATGGGATAGCAAAGCGAAGAAATAGAACTATATTAGATGCTGCAAGGACTATGTTGCTAGAAGGAAATGTGTCACTTTCTCATTGGAGAGAAGTAGTTGGCACTATTGTGTACACCTTGAACAGAATATAGATCAAAGAAGGTACAAGAAAGACTCCTTGTGAATTATGGTTTGATCATACACCTATTGTAAAATATTTAAGAATATTTGGAAGTAAATGTTATATCAAAAGAGATGATGAGATAGGGAATTTTGATGCTAGAAGTGATGAAGGAATTTTTCATGGTTATTCTACTAAGAGTAAATAATATAAATGTTTCAATCTGAGATTGGGGAAGCTGATTGAAAGTGCCAATGTGAGGATAGATGAAAACTTTCAGATTCAGGAAAGAGTATATGACGATGGTAAGATTACAAAGATGAAAGAGGTCACTGCTAAACCTAAAGGACCTTTGATGATTGAAGATGAAACTAAAGATGAACTAATTGAGGTTACTGAGACTCCATAGACTCCAAAGTATGTGAAGAAGAACCATCCTAAAAATCAAATTATTGTTGATCCAAGTAAATGAATGATGACTAGATCTATAGTTAGAGATGAAATTTGTTTGATTTCTCAAGTTGAGCCGAAAACTATTGATGAATCATGTAGAGATGAATCTTGGACTAAAGCTATGGAAGAATAATTTGAATAGATAAAGAAAAACAATACTTGGGAATTGGTTCCAAGGCCTAAGAACAAAAATCTGATAGGTACAAAATAGGTTTTCAGAAATAAGATGGATGAGGAAGGAACAATGGTAAGAAACAAGGCTAGATTAGTGTGTAAAGGCTAGTCAAAACAAGAAGGAATAGACCATGAAGAAACATTTTCTCATGTTTCTAGGTTGGAAGCTATGAGTGTTATAAATAACTGAGAGGGCGGGTGAATCAGTGGCCTCAAAAATATTCCAATAAATGAACCCAAAAACTTAGCAGCACAATATTAAGCCTCTAGTTATATTTAGTACTACAATATGTATGCCTTAAAATATACTTATCAAATAACTACTGCTTGGAGTACTCTATTTAAACCTTATTCTTTATTTTTATCGAATAGAAGTCTTTCATTTATTGAAAAACAACAAATTACTTAGTGTATACCGATCAATCCAGATTAGTTATGTGTAATGAAAAACACTAAATTAATAACTCATAAACACATGGACATATGGATTTTTAATGTGGAACCCCTGTTAAGGGAAAAACCACTTGGGACTGGTAACCCAAAATTTTCACTCTTCTGAAGTGAGCTCGGTGAAGAGCCAACCCTGTTAAAGGTCACAAACACGTTGTTAGGTGTGACCTTCTTAGAGGATTTAAAATATTAGTCTGTCACTTGATATTGGGCATCTCTATGCTACCCTCTATGACCAAACCCAGTGTAGTTTGTCAAATGGTATCTAGAATCTCATGCTATCTTCATGATCATAATTTTTGATACTCCTTGGGATGTATCTTAATATAGAAAGGATCTTCAAATCCTGCTTGGTTAAGAGACTTTTTGAATCAATGGTTAAACTAAAATAGTAAATGATTTATTCATATATACAACTTATACTTGTAGATTTTTAGATCTATTGTAAGCTCATTAAACCATTCTAATCAATATATCTTTTCAATACCTTTTCTCCACTTCTTTCTTCTTGGTGATGCTATGCTTCTCTGTTTCTCGGTGTCTACAAAAATATTTAGCTTCTTCCTCAGCTTAATTGATCAGGATTGTATGAAGTTGTTCTTCATCAATTTCTCTTCAGCATCCTCTTTCTCATTCACTCCCCTTCATTCATAATGAATTAAGTTTCTCTTTATAGACATGATAGCATCGTTTCTCTCTTCTTGATTTTCTTGTTCTTGGTGTGATCCACAATCTTAGCCAATCTTGATTTAAAGCATAACTCTTGTTTTATCTCATAAAAATATTCTTTCCAACTGGATAAAATAGCTTTAAATATTTTACTTATCTCTAGCTTTAACTTATCGATTAAAACAATGTCAACAACCAGCAAAGTCTATCTTTAGCTCTGCCAAATAGATATTTTGTCATTTTTGAACTTTAGTTAACTTCAATGTTTTAACTATTTGATAGCTTTTGTCAACACTTCAGTTCTCCTCGGGCTTCTTTATCGGTGTTGTCTGTCTGTCGGGGTTGTCTGATCTTCGAGCTTGTTTGTCCATCAGTTAACACTGTAATTCTAGCCATCAGTAATGCTTGTGATTTCACTGGTCGATAATGCTCATTGGTTTCTTTTCTCAAGAATCACTCTAACTTTGCTCTCAATTTTCTTCATCCTTTAGTTTTCAATAACTATTGGTATTTGAAGTCACTTAGTGAATCCTTTTCTTTCATGCATTACTGAAATCATAATATTTATCTCTCTAACTATCTGAAGTCTTTGACACTTTGAATATAACCAATTAGATTATATCAAGCTGAAATCAATGACAATACAATCCATTAACTGATTTAATGTCTTGCATTATCTTTCTGCATTGCGGTGATCAACTTAACATCTTCAAACATTTAATCAGTTACATGTCATCAGTGAGACTATTTATTTCTTATGTTGCACAAAAAGACTTTAAAGTATATTAGATGGATGTGAAATCAACATTCTTGAATGGTGATCTGGAAGAAGAAGTATACATTGAGCAACCTGATGGTTTTCCTTTGACATAGGATGAAGACATGGTTTGTAAGTTGAAGAAAGCATGGTATGAACTAAAACAAGCACCGAGAGCATGATATGAAATACTGGACAAGTATCTACTTTGTCTTGGTTTCAGAAAAGGTAATGCAGATATAAATTTATATTTAAGAACTGATGAAGATGGAATCATATTCATAGAATTTTTTGTTGATGATATCATTTTTGGACGCAATGATAAGATGAGTAAGAAGTTCTCTAAATAAATGGAAAATGAATTTGAGATGTCAATGATTGGTGAAATGAAAAAATTTTCTTGGTTTGCAAATTAATCAAAGTAAGAATGACATTTTTATATCTCAAACCAAGTATCTTAAGGAAATGTTAAATAATTTTGGAATGGGAGATTGTAAACCTGTTGGAGCACCTATGGTATATGGATACAAACTGGCTTGTAATGATGAGACTCAAAGTGTTGTTCAGACAAAGTATAGATCTATGATTAGTGGTCTAAAATATCTAACTCATACTAGACCAAATATTACCAATGCAGTTGGAACTATGGCTAGATATCAGGCAGGTCCTAAAGAGACACATCTTGCTGTTGTAAAAAGAATTTTTAGATACCTGAAAGGAACAACAAAATATGGATTATGGTATAAAAAATTAGATGATTTTATTTTGCAGTCTTATACTGATGCTGATTGGGAAGGTAATGTGGATGACAAAAAGAGTACAAGTGGTGGTGCATTTTTCCTTGGTAAAAGGTTGGTTTATTGGTTGACCAAGAAGCAGAACTGTATTTCTCAATCTACTACTGAATGACAATATGTTGCTTCTGCAATAAATTGCACACAAGTTGTTTAGATGAAACAAATGTTGAAGGGAATTGGAATAATTTTTTGAAGAGCCAGCGGGTATCCATTGTGATAACACTAGCACAGTGAATATGTTGAAGAATCTTGTAATGCATTTAAAGACTAAATATATTTCTATTAAGTATCATTTCTTGAGGGAGAAGGTAGTAGAGAAAGAGATTAAACTAGAATATATTAGCACAAAGGAATAGATAGGAGATATATTTACCAAAAATTTGCCAAAATATGCTTTTGAGTATCTCAGAAGTGCTTGGTGTTAGAGCCCCTCCTTGTGATAATTGATTGATGTTGGCATGCATCAGTCTAGTGGCTTTCAGAGTTGTATCATTTTTTGGACTTGATGTATGGATCTACTCCTTAGAGGGAGTGATCGAAGGAACATTAAAGCACATTTGGGTGATCTTACACATGGTTGTTGGATATGAATATTTGAAAAAGATACACCTTACAAAATATTATAGATGAGTTATGGCACTCTTTGCCATTGCTTCCAAAGGGGGAAATAATCTATGTGAAAATCCCTACTATTTTGGGGAGATTTGTGTTGAGAATATTCAGAAGATTGTATTAAGAGAGAGTAATTTTGGGTTGATGGATTTTCCCATATGTTTCCTACATCAATTCCAAAGGGGGAGATTGTTGGATGATATCAATTTTGGGTACTGATCATGCTGTTGATATCCATGTTTTGTTATTGATGTCAACATATGTTTCTATGGAGAGAACATACTAGTTACTTGATTGGTAGAAGTGTATAGACACTGTACGGATGTTTCAGAATGATCAAAGTTGGTTATATGAAGAAGGACATGTGCTGAACTTATTCCTAATGTCTCTTGGATTTATGTTACATATTGAGGATGTTAGAGTTGTTTTAGTGAAGACTGGTTTCTAGACTACAACTGTGATGCTTGACAGAGTAGGTCTCTATGTTTCGGGTATATCTTACCTACAAAGATATTTCTAGTGAAGAAAGCTTACTAGAGGACAAAAGACATATTTTGGAATAATGGGTCGTGTTCGATTGTCGTGTGATTACAAGTGACGTCAATTGTTGCATGTATTCTAGATGAGACCTATTTTGGTGGCCAAATTTAGACATGTACCCTATAAAATAAATTGTGAGCATGGAATGGGGATCTTGGAGAATATATGACTGATTTTAAATGATTCTTAATTGGTATAGGTACCATGTGTATCTTGGCAAGGGTTTATATAATTATTTGTATATTGGAAAGCCTTAATTGGCTGACCTAATCAATTATTTGTGTATTAGGAAAGCTTAATTGGTCAACCTAATGAATTATTGTAAAAGGGTATATATGGGAGATATTTTATTTTGGAAAGATGTGGAAGAGACTATAAAGAAAGAGAAGTGAAAGCTGTGAGGCTTGTTTTTCTGCTAGATGTAGTGTAGAGTTTATGATAAGAATACTTCATTGGAACTTACCAAGAAAAGATAATTGCTATCAGACAGTTCACTAGAATGTATATTTTCTATATACACTTGTTCGGATTGTGAATCCTTGAGGGTGGCTTTAACCTTTTTTGGTAAGTGTGCCTGGGTAGTGAGTCTACTAATTTTCTTGACTCCTAGTAGGGTATGTCTCCTAACAGGGACTGTGTACTGTAATGTTGTAGTAAGCTCCTAATAGGGATAAATCATTTAACAAGGATACTATAATCTTAGTAAATTATTTTTGGGTGCTAACTACCACTAGGGTTTTACATTTAATAGGGTTTCTTCGACAAAAAATATTGTGTTATTGTGTTGGCATTTACTGTGTTATTATTTACATTGAAGTTTTGGTTTATAAAGTTTAAGTTTAATAATCTATATTACAACTGATTCACCTCCCTCTCAGTTGTCTTGTTGATTGTTATTCCTAACAAAAAAAGCATCTCCAATGTTTAGATAGTTCCAATTGTGGCTCTCAATAATATATTTCAACCTTTGATCTCACATCTGCCATCAATCATCTCTAACATCTCTTTCACATCTTTGGTTAATAAAATGTTCTTCATATATATATATATATCTGTGTGTGTGTGTGTGTGTGTGTTACATCATGTGGTCGGCTCTCAAATACAATACAAAATAGAATAAACAATTATACAAAAAGTAAATACAATGTTGGTGACCTTGTACTACCAAAGTATAGGTAATTCATAATAACAACCTAACTTAGCATGTTTGAATTCTAACTTATACTCCCTCAATCATCATGAGTGTTCAACTACTCTAATTTGTTGTTCCACTGTCTTTGCATGTCTTCAAAATACTCTAAATCTCTGCGATCAACACCAAAACAAAAGCGAGCTTAATTGAAGGTCATACATATCCAAAAATGTCTTCCTTTAAGGTCGTGAGTCATAAACTATCATATATGATCTTCGCTGTCCAAAATAGTATTGCTATACTCTTTACTTCTATTTCTATACTTAGTCAATTTTAAGATTGTATCTCCAAAATTGCACTTAACTACAAGTGATTATCATATCAGATGTGTTTCCATAAATGAAAACCCTCAAGTGTCTCATATCACACAAAAACCATCACATGCCAACAATAGATTGGAAGAGAGAGCAGCAAGGTTGTGTGAGAGGTAAGGGAGAGTGAGATGGGCTACAATGGAAGAGAGAGCAGCAAGAAAGGTAATAGGTAGTGCAAGGAATAGACAACACTTGGAGAGAAATAAATACAAAGCCAAGGAGAAGAAATGAGCCCCAAAGGAAGAATCTTTGGGGAGGAAAAAGAAAAGATAAATAGTAAGAGAAAAAAAATGTAGATATAACTGATTAAACTTGAGTTATCTTATTAAAATAGAGAGAATGAACCATGGGCTACATAGAGAAAAGAATATGTTGAGCAAGATTAGATTAATTAAAACTACAAATAATATATAGAATAAAAGTATATTAGATATAGACCAGAAATAGAGAAAATAAACCTACACCAGACGTTAGATATAGATATTGTGAAAAAAAAGTTATAAATGACACATAAGTATGAGAGAAGAAAAAATAATGAAAGAACCAGAGATCTAAAAACTAGAGATAAGGATAAAGAGGGATTAAAGAAGTGCTGAAAAAAATGAAATCAGATATATGAAACCCTACAAGAAATAATGTTATAACCTTGCAGGCAAGTAGATTAAAGTTAAAAATTTTTGATTAAGTGAGATGTTGAAATCTGCAAGAGAAATCAAGTAGAAATATGTAATAACGTGCACAAAATGTTAGTGAAGTAGATTTTGATATCGATAAGTTAGAAAAAATTATGCAAGAATGAAATATTCCCTTGTATTTTCTCAACAGAGGGTGTAAAACTAGAACTATAAAAAAAAACAAGAAAAAATATCGAGTTTGGCAGAGAACTGACCAAACCCAAAAAAAAATTCAAAGCCTACACCAAATGTTAAATATAGAAAACCTTCAACCACTCAAACAAGGATTATTAGTGACTCTGATGCAAAGTTAGAAAATATAAAAAAAGGGAAAGAGATAAGGAAATAATCCAAGAGATTTAAGCAAGGAAGTTTATTACCATAAACCAAAGAATGAAATCTGATTTAGGAACTATCACCAAAATCAACAAGAAGCTCCAAGCTCAACACAAGAGACAATGTTTTTGAAAGGGGAAATATAAGAAAAACCCCTTGTGCATATAATATGAATGAGGGAAGAAGCATAGGAAAAGAGAGAGATCTTGAGCAAGAAGCTCACTATAGCATTGTGAAAGAAATAATGAGAATGAGAGAAGAAGTGAAAAGAAAGCCTTGTGAGAACCATGTGAGAGCCCTCTTGAGAAGTGTGTGAGAGGCATCTCTTAAGTAGAGATGAGTGAAGGAGTTTTCTTGTAAATCCTATGTCCTATGAGTGCCACATTCACATTAAGTATGTGCCAAGTGTGAGAATCCTCTTAAGGAGGATTATCTAATTTCCTTATTAAAGGAAATACAAAAATGTGACATGTCCTCCCACTTGGACTAGAGGATAGAATACAATATATGATACCTTGGTTTATCCTTTAATTACATAGTTCACCAAGGAAATATTAATTTCTAATAGATTACTTATACCACGTTACTAGCACAACAACATGGTGATGATGCAAGCATATCATCCTCGGATCCACATATTTTTGTGCCACATACTTGCACTATGTGCAAGAAGATTTGCTTGGGTCCCCTCATAGAAACCTAACAAGGAACCTATGGAAACATTTGAGTTCAAGGTGCATGATATGGGTGGTGCACCAGATGACGCAATAGGTACAGGAGTGCACCATGGAGACTCCTCTCATGTGAGAGATTAGGAGGTGCATTCATCATTCATTAAGAATATTATGATAAGACTTAACTTTTCATTTCATAGTGCATTTAATTTTAAATAAAAAATTTATTAGATAACTTATTAACACTGTACACTAATGTTTATTTACATGGTCTATTTATGTCTAGTTCATGTTAGGGCCTCAAAGATAACACAAGTTCACGATGCCACGATCTTGACTATTTCATTTGGCCTTGATATCTTTATGGTATATAATTTCACACAGTCCTTTACATTTTTTATTGTACACATGCTTGTCATTTAAATTGTGATAAATTATATATTAATTAACATTTCATCTTATTTTACTCTTGTAGGTTACACCTAATGCGACGGAAGTGTAGTGTGAGGGAGTTGCAGTGACACCCATTAATAAGGGGAAGGTAATTAAGAGTTTAAAGAACTTATAATGATTATGCAGGTACTTATTACTTGACTGTACTAATGTTTATTTACATGGTCTATTTAACAGAGCTTGATGTTTGAGGAGGAAACGACACAAGTGCATGAGCCCAACCTCTCAACCATTTCATTTGGCCTTGATAGCCGCATGATATATATTTATGCACTTATTTGGTTACATTTTTTAAATTTCATACATGCTTTTCATTTAAATTATTATTATTTTAAATATATATTAACTAACATTTTTATCTTAATTTAATCTTGTAGGTAACACCCAATGCAAGGGAGGTACAATGTCATGGATTCACATCCTTGTTGACTCCACCAACACTAAAAGAAGAAGAGATTCCCACATATAGGTAAGTTTTTATTTTAATTCAAGTGCTTAGTAAATTTGTGTTCTTATCAGAAACAACTTTATAGGATAACTTGCATAAATTTTATGCTTGTGAATACACACACACACACACACACACACACACACACACACACACTTCAATTTTATATTTTAATTATAGTTCAATGTATATTAATTTTGATGTTAATTTTCTGATTTTAAATCATATAATTCAACTAATCTCAATTGTGGTTAAACTCCTTTTTTGTGCAGGATCCTTTAGAGCCAAAGATTGCTTCGAAGAGGCTCCATTTTGATGATTGATCAATAGTCTAGGACAGCATAGAGACATATAATTCCATGCATATTTTTCACGTGTATATTTTGTAGATATTTTGAGATGACATATGCCACATTTTGTAAAACTTTGTTTGAGTTGGTGTTTATTCCATATTTCCATATAAACAAACATACTTATTAGACAATTTTATATATAGAAGTTGACTTTAATATAATTTGTTCCTCATGTGCACTAGATGTATTAATCATGTTTACAAAATAATTATGTTTTTTTTCTTACATGAGTGTTGTTATTATATTTCAATAATATTTGATGTGTTTGGATAATATTTGACATGTTTCAATAATATTTGATTTATTTTGATAATATTTTTTATTATGTTTCAATAATATTTTATGTGGTTCAACAACATTCAATGTTTTTGGAAAATATTATTTGTAATGTATCCTACTACGAGGATGTCAATTTTTAATTGTTAGCAAACATCACTATACATTTAAATCAGATTGAATTAAGAAATAATGAATGATTCATAATACATTTGGCAGCTAACATACTTAAGCCCGAAATCATTACTTCTCTCCAAAAATCAACCCTAAAGAGTATGGGGATTTACTTTTGGTAAGGCACTTCACACTAATCAACAAGTAGGCTCCCTCAAGGCTTCAAGACCCCATCCATAGTCCATCTTTGGATTCACCTACCTTGTGAGGATTTACTCCACCCCTCCCTACATAACACCAACCTATCCTCTTTAGGGGATATAGAGAGATACTAAAAATACTAATATCTCATTTTTTATAAAGGGGTAGTCCTACAATAGTGTCTCCCTCCTTTTTGAACATCCAATTTTCGCTGAAATTACACATTTTTAGAAAAATATGATTATTTAAGCCTTGAGAGGTACAATTTGAAGGACTAAATTGAAAATGGTTAGATAAAAGAATCTTAGATAAAAATCTCTTTGGTATAATCTCTCTACTCCTCAGTCACACCTGTAATCGAGTCTCCTTTGCACCCATCAAAATGCTGACAAAAAATCACTTTCACATTAACTTTTTGGGAAATCAAATGAATTTATTTGACAAACCCAAATAAAAGATGATAGTTTTTAGAGAAATCTTTCCAATGATTATGATTTATATATATATTGAGTTTATTATGACTTTTTTTTTAATTTTTACTAAACATAGGTTGTCAACTATTTAGAAACTTTTCTCTCTGTTGCTTCTATAAAAATAGTAAATTTGGGAAAAAATTATGAAAATATCTAGGAAATAGGCATTTATGTTACCTTTCTATCAAAAAAAGAAAAACTGAATTTCAATATATATATAGATAAAGTTAGAGCAATCCAAATGAACCTATGTCCAAATTACACCTAATGACACTTCATAACTCAATAAACTATAAAATATTTAGCCAAATTGAATGAAACCAATTGGATTCTCTAGATATTGGTGTTACAAACCTAAATTCAAAACAATTATTTTCTTATCACTTTTAGAAAGAAAAAAAAAATGTTGATCAAAGTGAGTGTCACTCCTGAAAAATGCTGATTTTTTTAGAAAAAATGACTTTTTGAAGGAGAAGGAAAATTAATACAAATCAATTCCAATTTCTTTTAAAAATATATATTTAGAAACTAGAAACAAAATGATAAAAGTCACTAGTTAACATCAACTTCAAATTTATAATTTTTTTGCAGCAATAGGTGTCTGAAAGCAAAAACAAATTTTAGAATGTTTGTCTCAGTGTCAAAGTTGGCAAAAAAATGGGACACAATATTATGGGATCACCCAAAGGAATTAGGAAGAATGAGGACTAGGGAATTAATTATTTTGGTCTTTCATGTATTTAAAATGTGTATGCATCTAAGTTAAAGTAAGCATGACTGCACTTTGAGAGAAACATCACACTTTTTCATCATAAATGCACTTGTACATGCACTTTAAATTTTTTCCCCATCCTCATTGTGATTTTCATGGGTGTGAAATTTCAGTGGGAATGTATTTGGTTGGGTGGTTTTACCCTAGGCATGGTCTCATTTTGGCTCCCCACTCATCTGAATGCTTAGTACCTTACCCTACCAACAATGTCCCTGAAGTGCCCTAAATGCACAAAACTATCATACTTTGATGGGATGTTTATTGCAATCTATGGCACTAGTGAATGATCTATCTAAACCTATAGAGTCACATAAGGCCCTTTTATTATAACCTATCTTATATTTTGAATAATTGAAGTGGTTTTAATAGGGAAATGATTTTTCTATTGATGCAAAACTAGTTAGATGCATTGAATAAAAAGTTGCAAGGTAGTCTAAATATCATTCTATTTGTCATGGGAATGAAATATCAGTGCAAACACACTTTTTAAGGTATTTTTAACCTAGGAAATCTCTTTTATTGGTTCCTTACTCACTGGAATGCTCGATGCCATACCCTGCTAATGTTGTCCCTTAAGTGCCCTGAGTACATAAAACTTCAAAAATTTGATGGGATTTTTCTCCAAATACATGGCACCTATGAAGGATCTGTCTAAGCCTATAGGATCATGGGAGGTCCCTCTACAATAACCTATCTCACATTTTGAAGACTCAAAGTAGTTTTTTGTAGGGAAATTATTTTTCTATTGATGCAAAAATAGTAAGATGCATTCAATGAAAAGTTTCAAGGTAGCCTAAATCATGTTATATTCATTATGGGCATGGACCATTAACACGAGCCTATCTAGCTAGACATTTTTACCCTAGGAATGGTCCTATTTTGGAATAAAATTGTTAAACTTTGATAAACTATTTCTCCTAATTTGTGGCACTTTCAAAGGATCTAGCTAAACCTATAGGATAATGGGAGGCCACTCTACAATAAATTGTCTCATATGTTGAAGACTCAAAGTGGTTTTTGTAGGGAAACAAATTTTATGTTGATGCAAAAACAATCATATGCATTCACTAAAAAGTTTCAAGGTATCCTAAATATCATTCTATTAGTTATGGACATGAACTGTCAACATGAACACATTTGGTTAGGTGGTTTTACCATAGGGATGGTCATATTTCACCCCCCTACATTCTAGAATTCTCAACACCATACCCTATATAGTGATGTACTTTAAGTGCCCTAAGTTCATAAACTATCAACTTTTTATGGGATGTTTCTCGCAATCCATGATACTTGTGAAGGATCTATTTGAACCTATAGGATTAAGGGAGGTCCCTCTACAATAAATTTTCTATGATTTTGAAGGCTTCAAGTGATTTTTGTAGGGAAACAATTTTTATTTTGATGCAAAATCCATTAGATAGATTCAATGAAAAGTTTCAAGGTAGCCTAAACTTAGCTATGTTCATCATGGGAATAGACTGTCTATGCAAATGTGTCCTATTGGATGGATTTACCCTAGGCATGGTCCCATTTTTATTCCCCACTTGCAAGAACACTCACTTCCATAACATGTCAACGATGTCTCTTAAGTGCCCTAAGTGCATAAAATTGTCAAACTTTGACATGTTATTTCTCGCAATCTATCGCACTTGCAAAGGATCTCTTTAAACCTATAGGATCATGGGAGGCCCCTCTATAATAATTTGTCTCATAATTTGAAGGATCGAGGCTATTTTCATAGGAAAAAAATTGTTGCTGTAAAAATTGTCAGATATATTCAATAAAAAGTTGTAAGGCAACCTAATTCTTGCTCTTTTCATCATGGGCGTGAACCGTTAGTGAAAACATTTCTGATTGGGTGGGTTTACCCCAGAATTGTCCCATTTTTCCTCCCCACTTAGTCAAACAATTGACACCATACCCCATCAATGATGTCCCTTAAGTTCCCTAAGTGCATAAAATTGTCCTAATGAACCTAAGAAATTTCTAGAACCTAGGACAACTATAATGAACCTAGGGAAATTGTAATAGACCTAGGACAACTCTAATGAACCTAGGACAACCTATCAACATCCGTTATGAAATAGAGAAGCCATAATGAACACATTATAAGAGCTTAATCAAAACATCATAAGAGTTTAATCAACACATTAATATATATAATAAACAAATTATGAGAGCTTCATCAATACATTAGCATGAAATCCTATTAGAGATTGTTGTTTTGTCATTTCACATCAAAAAGAGAAATATACTATAAATTTTTATTTATTTTTTGAAATTTTTTTACCTAATGATAAAAAATATATACATACAAAATGTTTGTCTCTAATAAAGAACAAATGAACTCACCTGCTTATCCTTTTCAATGTTCTCATGTACAAATACATCATATATCATTAATATAACTACACCATGTACAAATAAATCAATTCTATCAAATAATCCTAGATACTCATGTCCTTATGTTTTCTTGTGTCCTCATGTACAAGTACATCATATGTCATCAATGCAACTACATCATGTACAAATACATCAATGCTATCAAATAATCCTAGATACACAACTTATACATTTCATTATGATATGTGTGCTCTGTAATGTATATCTCTAACCATTGGTACTATCAAAGACACATACATTGCAATAGTGTAAAAAATATCAATATTAACAAAATAATACTAACTAAATGTACTAATGACTAGAAATGAATGTAAGATAAACTCCAAAGCATGGTAATTGAATCACACATGTCTATCATATTTTTAATCCTTGCATTCCCATGCCATGGGAAGAGTAAGTGTATTTACCAAAAATATTAAAGAACCAAAGCATAATGAATCTGATGAACCAAAGAACATAATGAGCCTACGCATGATGAACCTTATAGTCATTTGGTATGATCTATTCAAGCATGTATGAATCTTGTATGTTCATAATATTTTTAACCAATTGCATTTTCAAGCCACAAAAGGACTGATTTTATTGACCAAAAGCATTAAAGAACCAAAGCATAATGAACCTTATGAACCTAAGCATAATAAATGTAATAAACCTTACAACCATTTGGTATGAGCTAGTCAAGTGTTCCTAAATGGTCATCTCTCTACTTAAGAGTATCCAATATTGCTTCATAATTAATATTATTAAGTGTCCAAATTTATTTTTCCTTTGGTTTGGATTGATTCTTAAACAAATTAACATTTATTTCTATAACAAGGTGTAAATACATGAGAATGGTTTTGTACTTCTCATAGTCTTCAAATGTAGGTATGTCATTCTTTCTAATCATCTATGTTTGTATCCATGTTATAGAAAAAATAATTGAGCTATTAGGATACATGAACCCATCATAATCTCTCTTTAGTTATGCTAGCTTTCTCTTTCCCTATACACATTGTGCCAACCAGTATTCTAATCTCTCATCATTCCGGTGTGTTGCAAGAACTGAAAAAATGTCCTCGCTATAGAATATTTGAAAAGTAGTTGTACTTAGCTAAACTTTCCATGTCACCATTTTTCATGTATATTATTTGAGATAAAGGAATTAGATACTATGGAAATGATGCATCCACCCACTCACTTGAATCACACTAATCCCAGTCACACTAAAAAAAATGTGATACCATGTACTTTCATCTTAGCCTCAAAAGGAAAGCATCTTTGAATAATATATAACTATTTGAATATCCAATCTACTTCTATTGTGCCCTCCTCAACAAACCAAAATATTGTGCACACTACTGAATCAAGTGTCCCTTCCTTTGACAATGTTGAGCTACACCAATGAACAATAGAATGAGCATCATAAAATGTAGCACCTGAAATCCTAAATTTATCCTTAACTAGAGCTCTCTTCACACATGCACTTGCTCCATCATGAATAGAATGAGCATCATAAAATGTAGCACCTGAAATCCTAAATTTCTCCTTAACTAGAGCTCTCTTCACACATGCACTTGCTCCATCATGCTCCCCTTTCCCATGTCAAACTTTAAAAAAAAACCTCCAAATATGAGGTACACCCCTCTTTGCATGCATTCTACTCAACCAATAAAAAATATGAGCATTCTTGAATTGAATCATGCATTTATTTGACCAAATAATATGTTTATCCATTGCAATATATTTTTCCTGCAAGAACTCAAAAGTTTCTCAAAATAATGTTGCACATACTTAGATAAGTGAGATCTATCGTTACTCATATAAATCAACACAATTTTGTCACATTTGGCGAGTCTTTCTCAAATGTCGACTTACTAAGGAGGTTGTAATAACCCTCCGAGAAGCTCTCTTGTATTTTTCCTTTCTATTCTTTCCATAATTATTGAGAGTATTAAAATTATTTTCAAAATAATTGTTAGTATGCACAAGTACTAAGAGGTGGGTGACTCAGTGTACACAAGTACTTTAGAAATTTCACCACCGATCTAACAAAGCTAATCAACAACTTCTTAATAATGAAACATGCAACTGATATTATCACATAGAAGTAAACAACATCAAACATCCAAAAAAGAATCACATATGACACATATATTTTTCACATGGAAACCCTTGTTAGAGGAAAAAAACCATGGTGGGAATGACACCCACAAATCACCTTACTGCAATAATAATGTTTTCCCTATTAGGAGCTACAATACCCTTTCTAGGGCTCACCCTATTAAAATTGACTAGTACCTTGTAAGAAGTATCAAAAGACTTGTTAGAGACTACCTCATTAGAGAATTTCAACCTTCAATTAAGAAGTTACCCTATTAAAGGATTTACAATAAAGACATGTTAGGATATACCATGTTAAGATATTTAACCTATTATAATCGGTAGGAAACAACAACAATAATTATCTATAGAATAGAATTGATTTCCTATCAGATCCTCTCTGCTCCTTTTTCTTTTTGACATTGTAATAATCTCTACATCTTCAATATATGACTACTGCATTTAAAATATGATTGTAGCCCTAAATAATACTATTTAGATCTCCTGATATAACATGTTCTTAAGTGGTTTAAGACCTAGAATCCTTTCATCAAATTCGGAAAAAAATATTTACCAACCTCCTTAAAAATTAGCGTCAATCATACCTAATAAATCATCCCCAAATTTAATATACATTTTCATAAAAAAATATTCAACTTCAGTTCCACCGCCTTAACTGATTCATCGCAAAATTTTGATTAGTGAACCAATAGGAACATTGTCTTCCACATCAAAACATAATTTACTCAAAACATTGAATTAGTTGTCATGGTCAGAACTATGGATTCCACATACCATATGAATGTCTCCTCTACGATCACATCATCTAATTTTCTATGTAACTCAACTGATACAAATTTAACTAAGTAAAAGTGTTCTTATACACCTCATGTACATCGATCAACATAGTTAACTGCTTCTCCCTCTACCAATCATGTACAGATATTTTTGATCATTCCAATCATATTAACTGATCATTTTTTCATAAATGCAAACCAATTATGTATCTTTTTATGACCGATCTTTAGATCTCCTCCAAAAACTACCATAATGAGAAAAATATCCCCCTTTGGCATTGACAGCAAAAACTATGTATAAACACAAAACCACACCATGTATAACTCTATAAGTATTGACCTACAATGTACCCATACATATTCTAACTGATTTAACTCATACTCCCCCTTAATCTATTCATACTCTATCTTTCTCTACTCATACTCATATATCTCCCTCTTTTTGTCAACAATGACAAAGGATCATAATTACATCCCAGAACTACATTCTATCATAGACATCCTTGATGTTTATCTTATGTGAATCCAATGAATTTTCACATGAATCTAGTAAGTGCTCCATTGATAGATTTTGCCCATGTATTGCCAATGCTAACCACTCCATATCATTCAAAGTACTCACCTCTGGTAGACTTAGTGTGGTTTTTGTATCTCTTACATTTTTTTGCATAAGATCTATGGTGGAAGCTAAGTAGTTCTGCAACTCCATAAGTGTTATAATTCTTTTATCTTTCTCAGCTTGTAACTTCTTCCCTTTATATGTAATCATTTTGACCTTAGAACTATATTTTGAAGTTGAACTAATTAGGGGATCAAACTTATCAACCAAATCATTAAGCTCATGTTGAGATTCCTCTCTCTTCTTCTCTACATATTTTGTAAAAGATGTAAACTTGGACACTTTTACAAGTAACTGTTCTATACCTCCTATGGGATTTTCTTTACTTTGTTCACTAGAATTGCAGGTGACTCTTTATCTACTAATATAATCTCTTTCAACTTGTTAGCTCGTTACTTCTCACACTCTTTCATTTCCAACTTCATTGGTGCATTCTCCAATTTATGTACTTGATTAGAAATGGCTAAGACCAAAATACCCAATTGATCAATAAGTTTCTCTCATTTTTCATATTTCACATTAGGTACTAGATTACTAATTATATTTCTTTCCCCTTCTAGTACCCTGACCTTCTTCTTCTTTCCCTTTAATTAGTCTCTTTTTGATTTCTCTCTAAGCTTCTCATACATCTTCATCAGATCCTTAGGAATCATCTTAGTAATGTCAATAGTTTCTTTCTTTTATTCATCTTTAGGTTCTCCTTGATCTTCTTCCTTAGAACTATCATAATTATTCTTTTTTCTCTTCTTTAGTGTGCTATCTTCACCAGTTAGGACTAATTTAATTTTCACTAATAGTACATATTCATCAATCATTTGTTCTTCACCTTTTATTTTTGTCACTTCTTCTACAATTTGTTCTTCTATTGCACCACCTTCTAGTTGTGAATCAATGGTTTGTATCTACATAGAGATATCATAAATAACATTGGAAATGACCTCTCTGATCTCTTCAGATTTAGAATCTTGATATTTTTCTTTCTCTTATACTGATTTGTCCTTAGTTGCTATCATATATTCCACTAACATTTTTCATGATTCCACTATCTCATATCTCACTTATGGTATTTTTCCAATAAGAATCCTTGAGACTATTCTTTTTCTTGAATTCTTATCTCATTGCTTCAACCATTATCTTCACTTCCTCATTTGTTAATTTAGGTTGCCAAAGTGCATTTTCTTGCTCCATCATTAATCTATCAACCTTAAAATCTTCTCTCCATCTTTTTTCAACTTCCTTATACAGTTGCTTAGGTATTGCCTTGTATAACTCACTAGGTGTTTTGCAAAAAGTATGTAGACTATCTATGACTACATATTCTATTTCCTTCTTGTCTTCAAAGGAACATGAATTAAAGTGCTTCACCACATTTTTCATTCTTCCATTCTCCTAAACATCCTGAACTATGCTATCAACTATAATAGCATCAATGATAGATTTCACAGTAGGTTTTCCTACTACAGAGGACTTCTTCCCACTAGCTCTTAGTTCCTTTTGTTCCTTCTCAGAGTGAGTTTCAACTTATCTTTCTTTAGCCTTATCCTTACTCTTCTTCTTTTTCTTATATTATTTATAGCCATATGTCTTAGTTTTCTTTCTTTTGTAGCTTTCCTAAATAGTCATAGGTGACTCTTTTAGTGGCTTAGTGGTGCAGGAGCACCTAGGCTAGCCTCCATGGTTAGTAAGTTTTGGGCTTGTACTTGACTCTATCCAAGTCAAGAGTTTAGTTTATTTTGTTTTCTAACCTTAGAAGGTCTCTTGCTATGTTGGCTAAGTGAATTAGTAACTAGGACTAAGGTCACTAGTTATCCTTTGTTAGTTGTTATTTGAATTTCTTAGTGTTAGGAGCTTAGCTAAGGTTGGAGTCTTTAATGTGTTCTAAACACAAAATTGTTATTGAAAAGATGCCATAAATTCATAAATGGCCTTGGGTCCTTGAGACATATGAGGTTAGGAGTCCTAGAGTATAGGATCAAGGCATCAAACAAAGTTTCCAAGTGTTGAGAAGAAGTTGTCATCAAGATTTGCATTAATTACAAAAATGACATGCAAATCGGGTATCTTTAGATTCCCTAAGTTATAGGAGTTAATGCTCAACCAAAAGGCCATAAAATGTAGGAAATGACATCAAATGTGAACAACTACTTGAACATCAAGCATTACGCATGCTTTTGTAATAGTGGAGAAAAGGTGAATATAGCTCTGCAAGTATTTTGACAGTGATTTCTAATGACTTTGTGTTGACAGTCATACTAAGTGGGTTGAAAGTGAAAACTTGATGATTGTATAGTGTTTTTTAGGTTGTTATGATACTTTTTCATTTTAAGAGAAAGTCGTTTTGAGTTCATCTAGGCACTGGTTTTGAGTGTTCAAGTACAGGGAGTCCATTTGTAGCTTATTCTGACCAGTTTAGGGAAACATGGCTCCCCCGTGAAAACTAGTCGTGGGAATCAACTCATGATTGTTGGATATGTGAGGGGAGTCACTAGTGTTAATATTTTAGGAATTAGGATTCTATTAAGTGTGAGGAGCTATTTTAATTGCTAGGCCCTAGGCGAGCAGCCATAGCCTGGTTAGTGTCTAGTTTGTGAAGATTTGAAGACCATATGCAGGGATGTACGGATCTGTATTGGTGCAGGACTTTTTCAAGTAGGTGACCACCATATCTAACCATTTTTTATAGATGGAGGTCATACCAATCACCAAGAATTTGGTTTGAGCAAGTTTTAACCAAGTTTCACTGTTCAGTCCTATAAATTAGGCCTATTAGGCCTATTGTCCTAGGTTGTAGGAACCCCCTGTATGGTCACTATCAGACCCAAAACCTTTATGAAAGATTTAAAACTTCCAAAAGGGTATTTTAATCAAGTTTCATATTTGCAAGTTGTTTTGGAAAATTTTGACAAAAAGGGGGAAAAAGTGACTGGTAAAGGCTACAAGGTAAGGCCTAATTTTAAGGTCTCCAAAGTGTGAAAAGTGGAACCCAGTAGGAATATGTTTGAAGGTCCTTCAAAAATGGATCAAATGAGTGATTTTATGCATTTTTACATGTGGATGGACACCCCTATAGTGATGGACCAATAATGTGGAGATTTGACACTTAGAGTCTTCTAAGTGAGAGTGGGAAAGTGGACTAAAACTAAGGTGTTGATCCTACAAGGTGAAATTTTCAAAGTGTGACTCTAGTAACAGAGTTTGAATAGGCCTTAATTAATGATCTAAGCCTATTAGAAGATCCTATAAAGTAATAGGATACAAGGAGGCAAGATAATTCTCTTGGAGGGAGTGAAAACTAACCTTGGAGTTATCATACATCACTTAGTCCTAATAGGAGTAGTAGTAGATTGAGCCTTTTTTAGTGTTGAACTCCTAGTGACTCTCAGGGGTGTGACTTATTCAAATAAAAACTCATCTTTCTTTCCTTCAGCAGAAATAGGTGTTCCTTCCTTCTCACTTTCCATTTTCTTCCTAAGTTTAGTCATCATCTCTTGTGTTATGTCACTTATTTTGGCTAGATCGTCAACTCGTTTCCTTACTTTTTTTTGGATTGCCATTGCCTTCAATTAATTGCAAATTTTAATTTATGACTCCTTATATGTTCCAAATATAGGTGTAGAATTATCAATAGGTTTTTAAAAAAGTACATCAACATGCAAAGTGACTAAGTTACCTTCTAATTCATAACCCATAGCTGGCACCCAAGAAGTTCTAGGTTGAACTGCTTGCAACATACATATATCTCTATCTACTATAAAGTAAATATCATTCTTGTACTTTTCAACTATATTTTTTGGGATTATCTGTCTTAAGTTCATTTTTCCTTGAAAACTTTAAAGTATCCACACATGATAGTATTGAAATTGTGATACCCACCAATAGTTTGCTTTCAGTTTTGGTGCCGAACTCTTTTAGGCTATTATTTTAGTTGATTGTCAAATTCTTTTAGGCTAAATTTCATGTGAGCATTTATTATTTTAGTGGGTTGGTGACTTTAGATCATGAATTTTACATGCATATCATGTGTTGAGTAGATAGATGATGATATTTTCATGATGTTGTTATTATATGTTGATATTAGAACTATGATGTTACTTACCCCATACTTGCATGTGTATGGTTATCATATGTGTTAGTGCTCTTGTTGGCATGGTTGATGTTGCAGAGGATGAAGATGTAGTTACTCGCATTGCAAGATCCATGTGATCGACTGATCACTGCTAGTGTTTGCTATATTTATATTGGATGTACATGCTTGTTTCTTGTGATGTCTAGTTTGCAGGTATTGGACATTATCTTCCTTAAATTGGCAGGAGTGAGCATACCCATATATTCATCTCAATGGTAAAGAGGGGAGTTAATAGTCAGACCTGAAACTCAACCGTAAGCCTATCTGACATAAGATTCGACAAGAATCGGTTTGTCTACCCTACCCAAATTTTTCTAGTTGACGTAAATTTGTGGTCCCTTCCTTGTGTTTGTTTGGGTTTTACTTTGGTTAGTCTTAGTTGTGTGTATTGTTATTTGTTTGAATCACTGTTACTTATTGGATTGATTATTGTTGGTGATTAAATATTAAATATAGGGTATTTAATTAATTAGAATTAAGTAAATACCCATGTTTAATAAAGAGAATTAATTAAAGTTCAAATATTTAAATATTTGGATTTAATTAAATATTCAATTTTAGTTTGGAGTTATTTGAATTTTTATAATTTATTAAATATTTATATATTTAATTGCATGGATAAACTTATACTTTGAATATTTAATTTATTAAATATAATATGTATTTAATTACTTGTGCATTGTAATTGTTGAAATTTAAATTTAAATTCAAATGCAAGTTATTTTAAACTATGAAAGTAGGAGTTGCAAATAAAAGATATATTTTTATTTATTTAATTAGGATTTTCTTTCAATTAAGGAGGTTGAGTTAACTGAGTTGAGTGGAGTGTTTGTTTTATGGGATTGTATGAAAGAGGGAAAAATGGATTCTCTTTTTGGGGGATTTTCTTTTCATTTGAGAGGGAATACAAGTTTTGGAGAAGGTTGAAGGATTTGGAGGAATTTTTGTGATTTGAGCATTTTGCTGGAATTTGTTGTTTTAGGAAGTTTGGAAGAATTTTTTGGTATCATTATTTCAGGCTTTTGTTGCTTCGAATCTGTTGTCGAATCCAGGCTTGGAGGATTTTGGGTTTCATTGTTCTTCAAGGGCTTCGGTGATCAAATCTGTTATTTGAATCAAGGTAGGGCTTGAAAAGCCTTGGAAATTTATGTTTTTGTTGAAAAGTTTTCTTCTTTGTGTTTGATAATATTGTATTTGCATGTATTGTGAGTTCAATGATGTTATTGCTTATTTGGTTATTTAGAAAACCTATGGATCTATATTTTAGAGAAAATTAAATCTTTATTATAGCAGGTTTATGTTGTCAAAAGTATTATTTAAATATCTTCCTATGAAAGATCTACATGTTAGAAAAATAAAAATCTGGACTATAGTGGGATTGTTGTCAAAATCAATTATTTTAGAAACCTCTTATTGTTGAAAAAATTAAGTTATTAAAAAAAATAGTTTGCTAGTTTTATTGTTTTTTATTTTATTTTAAAAAAACACAGTGAAAAAATAAAACACTAGAAAAGACAAAAAAAAAAAAGATGAGAAAACAATTTTTTCTTTTCACGTTTTCCGAAATTAAAAAAAAATGCATTGAAAAATTAAAAAAAATATATTAAAAAAAAAATTTAGTGGGGGAGGTGGGTCTTACCCTACCATCCCCCGCGACAAGGCCAAGTCGCCAGCAGCTCAACGTTGGTCGGACGGTCGCAGCCAAGCTGTCGTAAGCCAGCACAACTGCCTTGGTAGCCAAAGCCACCATAATATATGGCATGAGGGGGAGTGCGTGGGGTCTGCTTCCCCTCCCCAAAAAAAATTTAAATTTTTTTTCTTTGTTCTGATTAAGTAAAAACAGGTTTTACAAGGACCTGAAACCTTTAAACAGAGTTAAACAAATATTCAAAGAAAGTACAACAACAACTATGCCAAGGCACCAAGAAAGGACAGCCAACAAAAAAAGCCAGCAGATAGACTAGCTAGCAATAGTCCCAAAGATAAACAAAATAAACAAGGACAGCACAAAAAGGAAAGGGCCCAAGAAGAGACAGCTACATGCCACCAACCATATCATGGGCCTGAATCACCATAACCTCCATCTGATTGATAGTGTTTTTGAGGTCACCTTTGTCCTTCTCTTTTTCCTCCCTTGGGCTCGCCTTTTTGGTGCTAGCATTTTTTTTTTTTTAATTTAGTTTATTTATTATATATTTTTAAATTTCATTTAATTAATTTGTTAGTTAGTTTATTAATATTATTAATAACTTTTAAATATAGTTCTAATTTATTATTTTATTAATAAAATTTTTAATCAAGATTAATTTATTAGTTAATTAATTTATTAATTTTATTAATAACCTTTAAATTGATATATATCTATATATGCATTTTCATTATAAGCTCTACTACTATTTTTCCTTTTTTAGTAATTTTTAAATTGATATTCTATCAAGGATTATAAGTACTTTTATAGATGGTAACTATAATTGGCTAAAGGATAATTTCTCAGTAATTAGTAAAGATTACTAATTAGGTTTTCTTACATCATTGCTAGATGAAATATACAATGCTTACTTTTATTTCTTCATGGTGTAAATAGTGTTTCTTTTTCTGAGTGAAATGATTGCTTTGGAATATTGGTCTAGGAGTTAGAATGACCTTAGGAAGGATACAGAGGCTAGGAATGAATCTTATTTTCAGTCTTATGATGCGATGTGTGTGTATTGATTTATTACCCTAAACTATTCCTAGAAGCTCATGTTGTTTATGATATTTCTGAGAGTGTATTTATGTATGATTGTTCATGTTATTATGTGGGAAACTCGATTAGGTTTATCTATATTTGAACCTTTGCTAGATCTATGTAGGATTTGTCAGCCTAGAGTAGGTTACCTAGTTGTGTAGTAGGGGTCACTTGCAATAATCGTTGGGGCCCGCAAGTGGCTGCTAGGATCACTTATTGTAAGTAATCTTAATAAGTAATAACATAATGATTAATTAGGGGTTGTTAAAATGAATTAATAAGATGTGTTTCCTCACCCATGCTTGAGCGCTATTATAGGCTAAGCTGGAGGATGAGATGATTCTTTCCACCTTGAGGGGTGTGTGTCTAGCATAGTTAGTGACTTTGTCTATTTGAGAGGTCATTGATACCATGTATGGTCACTTGAGTGTCGGGGTCTAGTGATACTACCAGGAAAAAACTTAAGGGTTAGATGTACATGATGACACCTTCCTATACATAGCTTAGATTTCCTACATATTTTGATTGCCTCTGGATTAGTGAGTCTTACCTTGGATTATGTGTAGCACACTTGGAGTTAGAGAGCAATCAGGATCCCCTTGCTTATTGGTCACTTCTTTCTTGGTTTTTGGTTATCCGAGTGGGGTCTGTTATTATCTCCTCATAGTAGTGGGGTGGACTTTTATAGTTCAACATGGACACATGGTAGTGATTCTTTACCATTTGAGATTCAACACCCTTGTTTCAGTGCTAGATGATCCTTCTACAGTTGAGCTCTTTATAATTTTTCATTGGTGGTTTTCTTCTTATCATTTCTTATATTGTAATCTTGCATTAGCCTATAGCATGTGATACCTAATCTGGATATTGTATCATATTTATGTTAGAATGATTACTAAATATCATGCGACATGTGAAAAGGATGTGAGTTTATTTAGGTCTCATGGTTTCATCAAGAATTATAATTATTATTTTGTAAGTTATATGTGTCCCATCTATTAATATGCACTCTTTTGTTATGGTTAAATAGTTGATTTTTACTCTTACGTAATTCTACATCATGGAACCTTTGAGCTTTGTAATCTATGTTTGTATTTGTATATGTGAGTAAATGGTAATTGCTTCCTTATTAATTTATGTCTTGTTGTGTAAACTTTAAAAAAAAATTGTTCATCAAACTTAGTATCATGTTTAGGTTAATCTCTCTTGGGTTCCCTAGCAGGGCGTTACATTTGGTATTAGAACCCTAGTTTCTACACTAGAAACTCTGGGAATTGTATGCTCATTAGGCTTTGTATAGCTTGAACTTGAAACTAAATATAGACATACAACATTGTTTCTTTTCAAATGATTGCTTTGTAGTTATTCTTATCTTTTATTTTTTGTTTCGAGCTATGTTGTGAGTTGTTGTATGGTTCTCTGGTTGCTTTAAGAATCATGCCTGAGACTGGAAATGCTAGAGGCCATGGTAGAGGTAGATATGGTAATCATGGGAGGGGTGGGAAACATATCCCTTCAACAAGTGTCAGACAAGAAAGTGATCATCAACAATACAGAGATGAGCAGATAGAGGAACGTCAGGATGAGTCTAAGGAGATAGGCACCAGCCTGTTATTACACGTGATATTGAATCATCTTGGTCTTGAGCAAGGAAAAGTGGAGAAGGATTCCTCTCACCACTCTCAGAGAGAGGAGAGGGTGATGGAGATGTCTAGGATTCCTTAAAGGAGGACCATCATAGTTGATCCTAATGTTGTGGCAGCGAACCACATGAGGGATCTTATGAGAGAATGACCTACTCTCTTTGATGGGAAAGGATCAGGATCTAAGGTAGAGACATGGATTATTTCCTTGGAGAGGATTTTTCCTATGCACCCCTTTAGTATAAATACTAAGTCCAGGTATGTGGTGATGCAACTCTCTCATTTTGCAGTAGTGTGGTGGAAAATTGAAGAGGATAAGTTAGGGATCCACATGGATACAGTTACTTGGGACTTGTTCCTTGATAACTTTTGAGAGTGATTATTCTTAGATAAGTCAAGGAAACACTAAGTGGATGAGTTCTACAACCTAAGACAGTTGACCTTGTCAGGGGAAGAATATGAGCGTTGATTTTTCAAGCTCAAGAAGTATGTGGGTTTTGGAGAGGATTCAACTCTTATGATACAACATTTTATTAGGGGGCTTAATGCCCGCATTATTGGGGGAATTAAGCTCTTTGAGCCTATGACCCTCAGGGCTGCAGTCATTAAAGCCACTCTTGTGGAGAAGAACTTGTCCTTGGGTCATGGTGGTTAGTTTGGTACTCAGTTAGGCGGTGCATCAAGTTCATAGTTTAGAGGTAACTAGTCATAGGGCACTAGAAACTTCAAGAAATGACCTAGCTTCTTTAGAGGTAATCAGAACTAGCAGAAAAAGAATGCTCTTCCTCCTAATCAAGGTGGTGGATCTCATTCCAAGAGCTTCTGTAATGGTCAGAGCTTTAGGTGCAATCAATCTAGTCATCCTGCATAGATTGCACAATAGAGTTCCAGTAGAGGTAGTTATCGGTAGTCAAGTGTACCCTCTGCTAGGAGAGGAAATAGTAGAGGGACTAGATGATTTACATGTGGACACTTTGATCACATTGCAGTCAATTTTCCTTAGTGTGCACCTTAGTATTTAGGAAAGAGGCTAGAAAATTTTGAGCCTACATTGGGAGATGTAGGACAATCTCATAGAGTGTTTTCTCCAGTGGATCACCATCATCTAGAACACCAGGGCATAGTGGTAGAGACTTTGGATGCTATTCGAGGTATTTCTATCTCTATGTTACTTGATTCTAGAGCTACAATTTCTTTTATTTCTCCTTTCTTAGTAGAGCGATGTGGGCTAGTGGCTACAAAGAAAGATATAGGATGGCAAGTGGAGTTAGCTTTTGGGGCTAAAGTAGCCATAGACTCTTTGGTTCGTAAGTGTGAGCTGAATTTAGGTAAATTCATTACCTTAGTTGATCTTCATGTGATTTCTTTGGGATCATATGGGATCATTTGGGAATGGATTAGTTGGGATCTCATAGGGATAACATCAATTCTAGATAGAAGACTATCCAATGCAAGGATGATGTTGGAAACGATTGTCAGATTGTGGGAATTCAACATCCCATATCTCTTCATATGATATCTGCTATGCAACTTAAGTGATGTATGTGAAAGGATTTCCAAGTGTTTGTTGTATCTATGAATGAGATAGATGAGGTAGAAAGTGAAGAAAAAATCCTTGATCATACTATTCTGTAGGAGTTTATAGATGTCTTTCCAAGTGAGATTCTGGGTATGCCACAAAGGTGTGACATATATTTTTGTATTGAGATTGTTCCAAGAGAAGAACCTATCTCTAGAGCTCCTTATCAAATGACTACTCATGAACTGAGTGAGTTGAAACTTTAGTTGGAAGAATTTTAGCCAATGGAAGCATTCGACATAGTGTTTTTCCTTGGGGAGCACCTGTCATCTTTGTTAAGAAGAAGGATGGATCTTTACGCTTGTGCACTTACTATAGACTATTGAACAAGGTGATGATCAAGAAAAGGTATCCTTTGCCAAGGATTGATTCTTTTTTATCAGATTAAGGGCACCAAGGTGTTCTCAAAGATTGATCTCAAATCAGGGTATCACTAGTTGCGTATCTAGGATGCAGATATCCATAAGGCTACATTCTACACTCGCTATGGACACTATGAGCTCACAGTTGTACCATTTGGTTTTTTGAATGCTCCATTAATTTTCATGTGTTTGATAAATGGGGTTTTTAGTAAGTATCTAGATCACTTTGTTCTTGTCTTCTTGGATGATATATTGATATATTCTAAATCCATAGAAGAGCATGAAGATCATCTACAAAAGGTATTGCAATTCCTAAGGCACAATCAATTGTATGCCAATTTGGCAAAGTATGATTTCTTTCAGACAAAGGTACAATACCTAGGTCATGTGATTTCTCGTGAAGGTTTTTCAGTAGATCCTTCAAAGATCTACTTTGAGAAGGTAAAAGAAATCAAACTCAAACAACATTAAGAGAAATATCATGACGAAAAGGTAGGGTAAAATAAATCAAACCGAAACAACATCAAAAGTACACAAAATATAAACACAAGGATCAACAGAAGATCACAACCCAACCCTCTGGTTTACATCCTAAAAATTGACCTAACACCCCAATAGTTATCCAAAACGATGGAGTTTTAACCAAGAACAAAATACACTATTCAATTTAATAAAAACCCTAAAATACACCATGACATGATAAATACACTTTTAGAAAGGAATAATTCAAAATTCACTGATAAACAAATTTATAACCACATTATTCAAATTCGTTCATCTATTAGAATTACAAACAAACTATAATTAATTTTCCAAGAAAATGCACATGAAGCCTCTATAGGTTAATTTATAAAACTCAACATATATAAATTAACCTAATTAATAATTACTAAATCTCAACTATAATTACAACATGAAAATACAAATGTAATATTCATATCAGTATTACCTTATAATATTAATACTATTATACATAATTAATTAAATCACATATAATAAATCACCATATAAAAACAATTAATCTATTAATAATAATAACATTATTATTAATAAACATATTAACTAACATAAACTACAATTTTTAAAAAAAATTAAATTAAATTAAAAACATTTAATATATAAAATTAATAACTAACATTATTATTAAAATAAACTTATTAATAATAATAAATAAATATAAAATAAACTTTAATTCTTTAAAAAACCTTATAACTAAAAACAATTTAAACAAACCTTTTATAATATACCGCGTGGGGGAACCGGGGTCTGTGGGCCCCACGGGTACCAACACCCTGCGGTCCCCACCCCTCAATCGTGGCCTACATGTGTGTGTGTGTGTGTGTGTGTGTGTGTGTGTGTGTGTGTGTGTGTGTGTGTGTGTGTGTGTGTGTGTGTATATANTCGTGGCCTACATGTGTGTGTGTGTGTGTGTGTGTGTGTGTGTGTGTGTGTGTGTGTGTGTGTGTGTGTGTGTGTGTGTGTGCATATAAAGAGAGATTAAACATTCAAGTCTTCTGTAAAACCTTAATCATGCCAATATTGAATTCGCAAGTCAGTCATGCTATAGTTCTTTCATGAATCCACATTAATAGAGGAAATATTAAGCTACTAGAAATGAACCACAACTTCATATATTAATCTCACACGAAGAATCAGTTATGTTTTCTTATTCCTTCACATCATGAACAAGGATACAATTTCTATCAGCTATGAGTGTTGAAAAGAAGACAAATTTAAGCACTGACTTCTACCTTATAATTGAGAACATAATAAAAACTAAAACAAAAGACATCAGACTTTTCTTGGGTGATGTTGATTGTCAATTCACCTGGGATGTTCCTACACCACTCCTCCATTTGGGTGGAGGGATTGAGATACCTACATCTAGAGCAGGAATTTCTGAATTACTATATGGTTTTATTTGACAAGTTGAACTTATGCAACATTTCACATGACACATTTCTTTTATGAGCTGTATAAGGATATATAGATATACAATCCAAATGTATAATGATAGATAATTCTATTGCTACTTTTTTGTTTATGTAAAGTAGTTGTCCTTCATTAGAAATTATAGATAATATGTTCTATTGACACTTAATGGAGCTAAGGCTAATGACCTCTTGAACTAAAGTCACTTTATATAAAATACTCATTTAAACTACATTTAATTAAAAAAAAATGCATGGAATAAACTACTTAAGTGTTAGATTTCTAAGGGATGCGTTCATAAAGATACAATGATGAGGGGATTAACAAGTTAACAATTTATTCTATTATTCCTTCTTTATGTGATTTTTTTTCTATTAAAGATATATGATTTTAATTCATACAAAAATGGTTACATTCAGGTGTCATGCTCATGCCAGCTACCAAAAGAGAGCTAGACATATATGATTAGTAGATTGTATATTATTCCTACATATACATCTAAACTACACCTAATTGTCTATATTTGAAATAGAATTATAGTAGCAAAATGATCAAAGGATCAATGTTGAAGTATAAAGTAATTACAAAAAAATCATGAGAAAAATATGTATCAAAAGATCATCATATGTTTTCACCATACTTGTATAGTCTCCATGCCTTCCAACCTTGCTATCCTTCCATCCATCTAAGAAATTCATCCTACCTAATGTGCTTCTCATAAGCATGTAACAGGGGCTCAACAACCAGGATATCAAGTCATGGTATAGCAGTGATAGGGACTGCATTGATCACTTGTCTTCTAGCCTTGTTAAGGTCTTTCACTTCTTTCATGAAATTATGAAGTGAAGCTTTGAAGGGGGCAAGCTCCTATATTTCTCTCATCCAAGTGTATCCATGAGAGACCTCCCATGAGCCCAGTCTAACCATGCCATATTTGAATAGATCCTCCAACTTATTTTTCTTTATCTTTATAGCTATTGTAACCTGCACAAAAATTCTATGAAAAATGAGTCTCTTAAGAGACTCAATAAGGTTCTTAGAGGTACCACATAAAACAATATCATTCCTCAATTTCCAAATATTCCACATAATTAAGGCGGAAAGAAGAGAAATTTTTTTGTTAAAGGATTGCTTCAAACCTCTAGTTTTTCCAGAAATGATCTCTAGAACAGTGACTTCAAAGTGGTGAGGGAAGTCAAATAGTTTCCATCTCTCAAGAGCAAGAGAGAAGATAAGGAAAACATGACTGAAAAACTGAGGGAGACTAAAGAAGGAGAAGAGGTTGGGTTCACCACTAGGAAGCCTAAAAGGAAACCTATGCAAGAGAAGAAGCCAAAGGAGCACTTGATTTTAGGTTCAGCAAGGGAGGACCAGATACTACAAAATATTTTGGACCATTCCTCAGGCTCAAGGTTAAGGTTCCAGTAGGAGTTCAAGTGAGGTAAAATGGAGAAATCCCTAGTACAGAGCCCATACAATTAGTTGGAGCTAGTTTTAGGAATTCGGGAACCATTGGTCCATGTGAACTAGAGGTGGCATTCACTATCAACATAGAGCTCTTTATGAAGGGAGAGATCTCTACAAGCATCTCTAATAACATAATAAGTTATAAATTGTGAATTAGGTAGGGAAAATTTCCTTTTCAATTATTCTTAATCTAAAAGCAAGTCATTCTGGAAAATGTCTGCCATGCAGGATATACCTTTATTATTCCACTTCTTAGTTGAACACCCTTGGAGAAGTGTCAGTGGCTTCTCTCCAATTCTAAGGCTCCACCAAATAGACCTATTACCACATATTTTATCATGATAGTGGATAACCTTAGTATATGTTATAAGATGTGTGACAGAATTCTATGCTTTCCATATTGACTTAAGACTGCAAAACCTTGGACATTGAGCTCATTCTCACCTAATATGATATCATTCATTGTTAGTTTCTTCCAATTTCTTCCTTTCTTCAGATGTCCCCTCAAAATATTACTTCTAATAAGGGATTGTCATGGATCTTCTCCCTTGAATGCTTTCATGATCCATTTAGTGGCCAGAGAAACCCCTTGGATTCTAAGATCTTTAAGTCCCCATCCCCCTTGTTTCTTACTTGCAGTGCACCATGTTAGGGTTTTTTCTTGCTGAACCTTAAAAGGATGCTTGAATACTTGATTAACTCTATGACTCCCAATGTTTGAGAAATACTGACTCAAGCAAGAGAAAACTCTAATTGATGAGGGTTTATGATAATATCTGGGGATCCTTATTATCACCTCCTTCTTTTTGGATTCCACAACACCCAGGCAGGTATTACCTATATAAGATGAGTGTCTTACAATATTAGTAAATGTGGATACTGACTTGTTGTTTGTTTACTGTATTATCTTATAAATCACTCTGCATAAAACTGAAAGTAACTTAACACAGAGTTTAACCATGAAAACTATTGACATGATAACATAAAATAGTAGTATTTTAAGGATATTCATCCTTCTTCCTTTTGATATTAGGAGGGGTAACCTAATGATCCTCTCTTCATAGAATCAAAAAATTGAACTATATCTGATGAGTATAATCACTTGAATGGAATTAAATATTTGGAATTGTGTATGATTAAGTAAATTGAAAGTATTGGATTATGAAGCGATTACTTAGAAAATAAGAACCAGTTCCTAGTCCTTGGGCTATGAGTCAATATCTTGTAAAAATCCACAGTGAGGTGATCAATATAACACTTGCAACAAAGATAGAATACCTTGTAGACTATCCTCTCCCTACAATTTTATCATCCAATCCTTAAACTTATGCTATGTTCTTTGGGTTACTTGAAACCTTTTAATCCTTCCTTGAAGGAGGTTACAAGTAAGTGCATAACCACCTTGTGATCAGTATGCTTAAATTCCTTACAGATAAACATACAAGAACAATAACAAAAATGCAAAGAGACAATTCAGATGCAAAAAAGAGATTGCAAGATAATTATATTAATATCTCAAAAGCTTCAATTACATTCAGATAGACAAATAGTACAAAGGTTCGGACACAAATTTTAGTCTTCCTTGTAATTCTATTAAATCTTCCAACTCCCTCAAAGAAGGTTAAAAAATACATATATATATATATATATATATATATATATAACTGGCTTCTTATTCTTGGTCTTTGTCAGAATGTTCCATGCAGTCACATCCTCCTCCTTTGGCCACTCAAAATTTTGAATGCTTTCTAATTGAGTCCTTTGCCTCTCCCACCTAGCATCTATTATGATTTTAATATCTAACATGAATTTATTGCATTCTATTTCTGCCTTAATATCCTCATCCAAAAGTGCATTGAACCTTTGCATATCCAATTCTCCATTATCTAATATATAAATGTCTTTGTTGGGGAGTACACTGTCAAACTCTGATATCCATAACCCTAATGGTTTGACTTGATCATCCTCTACTCTGATTGGGGGAACAAATCTATTGTAATTTTTCCCAAAAATCTTCAACTTAGCATCAATTTGATTGACTTTACCCTTGAAAAAGGATAAAGTGGCCCTAATCTTCTCTATCTTTGTACCAACCATGATTACTATTTATGGCATATCTGATCTCAATGGTTGTACTGATGCTAATCTTTCAAAAAGAGATGTTCTACCAGACCAAGTTGCATAATAAGGATCTAAAATTTCCAAAAAGCTTGCTACCTCAACTTGTAACCCAGGCAATCTATTATAATCCCCATATACTATATCTATCTTGTCCTTGATGATATCAATTTTGTTCTGCAAAATTGAAGTCAGAGCCTCCAAAACATCATTATTAGGCTTTGTAATCTCTGGCTCTATTCTAATAGGCATCTCCCTTGTATCCTCTGTTTGGACTTCTATGTGTTTAACCTCTTTAGGCTCAACAGGGATGGGCTCTATTATATCCATCAACTTTCTAGTAAGCTCATCTATGAGCTTAGCCCGTTCTTTGATCTTTATTAAAGCCAAATCTATGTCTCTAACAATATCACTAGTATCACTAGTGAGCTTCTGTAATTTATCTAACAATTGAGTTGTCTTTGCCTCATTTAGGTGAGCAAAATGAGTCATCACTTGGGCTATTTCCAAGTCCCCTATGTTATCAAGTTTCCATATGATTTTGTTTCCCTCCATCTTCTCCTAAATGTTGAGAATAGATGGCTTTTGATCTTTGGGAGCTAAGCTCCACATTGCAAGTGCTTGAGATTTGGGGTTATAGCCAAACCCTCTTATCATGTTTCCAACCTAAGTTTCTGATGACAATTTGATGTCAGGTTGTCTTCTAATCTGATCTATAATAAAGGCTGAGGATAAGTCCCAGCCTTCCACAAGTAACATATCACTGGCCCTAACCAGTTCTATAGCCTGCTCTAGTGTTATTTCCTCAGATTTAGGATCATACTCTTGTAATGTTTGCAAGGCTTCTTCAGTAACTAGATCACCTCCTGCCAGTTGCAACTTCTTTCCAACTTTCTGCTTCTTATTCCAAATAAGGAAATCCTTGAACTCCCTTATCTTTATGAAACTGTCATCTTTGAGTAATTCCTCCTAATGCAATAATCTCTCATCACTACAAGACCTAAGGGGTAATTCCTTCTCTTCCTCAAAATCTTTCTGTAATTTCTTCCCTACCTTGATCTACTTTCTCATTTGACGATCATAGGGCCTATTCCTAGTTATTAGGGCTCCAATCCTATCAGTTCTCCTATTCTTAGAAGGCTCCGCTGCTTTTTTCTTTTGTTTTTTAAGTAGGGGCTCGTTTGTCACTTCTTTTTTTGGGACCTCTGTTAGGTCAACAACATAATCTTTCCCTTCTACCGCAATCTTTAATGGCACTACTTGATAATCTAGGTAAGCTCTAGGAGAAGGACAGCCTTGATCACTATCATCATCATACTCAAATTTTGAAGTCTCCTTCTGGCCCTTTTGTGGCACCACTAGTGCTTCTTCCAACTGATTACACAAAAGTGTGTGGTTCTTAATCATTGCATTTAGCCTTTTAAGATAAGGCAAATCAGGGTAGAACCCTCCAAAACTCATTCCCTTTCTCCTCACCTATCTCTCCAAATCCATAAGTTCATTGAATTTAGTTTCTCTCTTATGCACCTCTTCATCCTCTAAGATGTTTCTAATCAAATCCTCTTCCATACATTCTTCATGTTCCTTTGTGTAAGGGATGGTGGGTGTAAGAAACTTCTTTGCACTTAGAATGAATCCCTCTATATCAATCTGTCTATGTAGGGCCACATTCATTCTGTAGTGACTCAACCGGGTATTCACTTGGTGTAGGGCTCCTTTTCCAACCAAAAAATTGTAAACTCTAAACTGCCTAGGGATGAAAGTACCCTTTCTATGTGAAGCAAGGTGCTCCTTGTCTGTTAAAATGAGCTGCCTAATAAACTCCATTGCAGCTATCCTCGGTGGTACCTAATATGGAAAAATTTATGGAGGGTAGGGGAAACCATAAACCCTCATAATTGTGAAGTTCTTTTCATAGTAGAAATCACCCCAATTATGGTCTCCTGACCATTTTTCCAAATAATGACAGGGCCTCAACAACTGGATTACCCTAATGGGTAATCTAGGCTTATCAACTCCTAAACACTTAAGCAATGGATAAATTATCCAATTCTCAAAGGCACAAAACTCCTATTCTCTAGATGTGTAATTCCACACTCTGATCCAGAATTGAATAGGTTTCGGTTGATTATGGTGAAACCTCTGTGGCTGTAGATATTGGCAATCCAAAATTGGGAAGTTGTAATAAAGGATCATATGCATAAGAATTGAATAATTCATGAACCTTGGGTGATTCTTCTTAGCTTGTATGTCAATAAATCCCTAGTGTATTTGATCAATAATATACTGAATGTAATCATAATTTGAAGTGGTGTGAAAATTCTGCATATCTAACACCATCATTAAGATGTCTGAAGTGATCCTTTCTGCTCTGAAATCTTTTCCAAGCACTCTACATAGTGCATATGAGATGTATTTAATGTATAAATTTAGGTCCTAGTAGAAGTATGGGGTTGTTCCTGCCATGGGGGTTACATAGGCCTTCATTTTCTTAGGGAGCTGATGATCCCTGATCAACTTAGCAACAATACCAGACTCCTTGGTATATCTGTTCTCCAAGCTCTTCAAATTTATCTCAGTGGCCATTGGGTAATACACATTGAAGGCTTTCATAAAAGTATTTCTATCCAAGGTGAGTAGAGGCTTCCCATAATCCCTCTTCATAGTTTTTATCAAAGGGTCATATCTACTATCCAGTTCTAATATGAAATCTGCGTCAACAAAGACATCAGGGGCTAACTATCTGGCTAAACCACAGGTCCAAGGGTTTGAAATAGGCATGGGTCCATCACTATTGTTAAAAAATTAGTTGAAAAGTGAATACCCTAACGACCCTGGTGTTTTTGCATCTCTAACAAATGAAATATCATCAATCAAAACATCTGCACTAACCTTTTGATTCTGACTAGAACCGGGAAGCAGAGTGAGGAAATCATTTGAGTAGTTTCTTTTCCCTTTTGAATTATCTTCAACATCTTCGCTTCTCCCACTGGTAGATGCCATACTATGGGCTTTACTCATACCTTTTTTTATGTTCTAATCACAACCCTAGATACCGATATTGAAACAAATACTATCAAACCCTCACCACAATTATAAATTATCTTGAGTTCTACAACTCTGAGCTATGGAACACTGTCAACTGCAACCTTTACCAAATTCTAAATCAGGAAATCACCTTCAGAATCATTTTCTACTTAGGAATCTCAATCTCTCTAAAAAAAAACACTAAAAACTCTGTAAACTCTTTGCTCTGAGAAATAGAAGCTTGGTCAAAATGAAATGATAATGGACAAGTATACTTATAATTGCTAATTGAATGCAGATTGTCACTTCTAGCTGGTAATTCCATCACTTCACCATGAGCTTCACATGCTATGACATCAATTTCTGGTATCAACTGTGGAATTCAAACTATCAGATAATCAATTCCTGATGAGTGATTTCACATAAAAAACCTTATTAAATTCAAAATATAATCAAAATCAAATCTGATTGGCTGCATTAACTCATACTATGGCTACTTTTTCATTTGTCATAATACTTAAAATCTGATTGGTTAACAACTGTTCATAATGGCGCCGCTGAAAAGTCCACTTTTAACTCTGATTCATTTCTAGCGAGTTGGCGACTGAGTAATCTCCTTGTCGCTTAATATTTTGACTAACTGCAGTTTCTTCAGGAGACTCAGCGACTGCTGTCAGATTAACTCTTTGATCCATGGTTGTCGTGATGTCTCATGATATATTAACTTAACCTTTCAACTTATGGAGACCTTGCGACAAAGCACTTTTCTTAATTGTCTTTTACCTTTGGTTATATCTGGAGACTCAGCGACTGTGATATCTCTATGTTGCTGGATAAATTTCTTAACTCTTGATTAATCAAGCGACCCTACAACTAAACACATTACTCTCTTAATCGCTTGATTATATCTGACCTTTCAATTTTATTAAGCAACCTCGGGACCACTGTTAGATCTTACTTCATCAGATGGTTGTCATTGTGTCTCTTAATATTCAACTTAACTCACCATCTCTCATGAGACTACGCGACAACACCTCTACTTAAAATCATATCAAAAACCCTTAGTTTATCCAGAGACTTGGCGACCATTGTTTCTCCATGTCGTTTAATAATTTCTGAACCATATTTATAATCACGAGGATTCCCGACAACACTGTTTGTTTCAACTTATGAAGTTAACAAATAACCACGTGTTACATTAAGAGACAATGTGACTGAGTAAACTCAAAGTTGCTAAATGAAATAGCTAACCCCTCTTTTATCAAGAGACAAAGCGACTTTCGTTGGATCTTTTCTAAGATGAACGGTCTGTGTTAAGTTTTTATCCATTTTGGCATATTATGTTTCACTAAGAGACAATGCAACCAAAGCTTTCCGCTAAGTCTCGAGACATAAGGAGTATTCTATTTTTCTAATGAGACTTAGTGACAAGGTAATAAGCACATGTAAATAAGTTCTGACTTAAAATATGAAAAAGGTAGCACAAAAATAGAACTTGGACTGAGCATTTAGGGTTTTTCTAAATTTTTGGACAAAATTAACCTTTGGCTTAGGTTTTTTGACATCTTGAACTAGGTTTTGAACAAAAACACCAATTGCAGAGATATGTAAATGGTTTCCAACATATATCATTACCTTTTGGGCATAGGAATATTAGAGACTTCAAGAATTTTTAGGGTAAATTTCAAAAACAAGGAATACAACCAACACACCATTCCCATATTTTAATCGCGTGTCCTTTTTTGTTGCCTCTGTCGTTAGACCACAGATAATCCCTAATAATTTTTTGGAGGTGGTTAAACTGGTAGTGGAAAAAATTCCGAGCTGAGGAGTAATAAATTGAATAGGAAGAGAGGATTTTTTGGCACACTTGAACTCTTCTAGCCATGGAGAGGTACTCGCTATCCCACTTGCCTCATTTATTTTCCACTCTATTCTTTACCCATTCCAACAATGAATTTAAATCTAGGTTAATAGAGAATGGAATGCCAAGATATTTAACCTGGTAGTTTGGTCCTTCCCACCTGATGTTCCATCGAAAAAGCCAATTGCAGGGCTCGTATGTCCGTCCTAGGAAGATGGACTTATCCAATGAGATTATTCTTCCTGATGCTATGAAAAATAAATTGATCTTGTCCATAAAGAAGGTTATATTCTCTTCCTCAAACCTTAGTAATAGGGTTGTATCATCTACAAATTGTATGTTTGTTATCTCCTTATCCTCAGGTATTTGGAAAACCCTAACTCTTGGTATTATTGATTTATCTAAAAGCAGTTATCCAACTGCTTCAACAACTATCACAAAGAGGGCAGGTGAAAGTGACCATCCTTTCCTTATGGATCTTGTCAATTAAAAGATTTATGATCTAACACCATTCACTTCCACCCTTTCTAGAGCACCCTTCATTAAGGTTTGGACCATTTTGACAAATTTATTGGGTAGACCTAGTGCAGTCATCATCATATATATGAATTCCCATTCTATTCTATCGTGTGCTTTCTCATAGTCAAGAAGTAGCATACAAGTCTATTGATTAGTTTCTCTAGCCCATTTCATGGCTTCCCAACATGTCACTAAGTTTTCTAGCATGAACCTTCCTTTCACAAACCCAGTCTAGTTGTAGTAAACAATTTTGGGGAGCACATTTTTAATTGTGGTTGCCAAAATTTTGGTTAAAATCTTATATGAGACATTAAGGAGTGTGATAGGTCTCCAGTTATTAATCAAGGACTTATCACCCTCTTTAGGGATGAGTCTAATAAGACCACTATTAATATCCTCTCCCAAGGCCCCATGAGCAAAGGCTTCTCTATAAACCTCTAATAGGTCTTGGCCAATCCAGGCTATATTTTTTTTGTAGAATTCTACGGGAAGCCCATCAGGCCTAGGGGCCTTATCCATTGCCATTTGGAATATGGTACTATTAATTTCTTCTATGCTGATATGTCCGCTGAGTAGGATTGAATCCTCATCCCTAACCTTATTGGGAACCACTTGCCTAATTTTGATCCTAGCCTCTAACATCCCTGCTCCATTGTTTTCAGAAGTAAATAGTGTTTGGTAGAATTGCTTAAAGGTTTGGAGAATGCTCTATTGATCATCAATATTACTCCCCTCCACCCAAATCTCCTCAATTCTGCCTCTGACCTTTTTTTTCTTAAGAAGGTTGAAAAAGAATTTTAAGCCTCTATCACCATGCTCGACACAATTACTTCTGGGATTTGATCTTGATGCCTTTGAGCTTGTCATTTTGTATCTTTCCGAGCTCATCTTTAGTACTAGCCATTTTCAAGGTGGCTTCTTCCAAGGAGGGGTTCTTTTGCAGATCATATTCTATCCTAGAGAGTTCTTCCTGAAGTGAACCTTCTGCCCATCTAGTATCTCTTTCTCTCTTACCCTAGGCAGTTTGGAATAGGGTTATCCATCTTGCAATGTTTTGTGCCCATCTATATCTTGCACTGTTATGTTTAACCACAAAATAATTGTACCATTTAATCGTATAGATGGCATTGCCAATGCCACGTTCATCCATGAGGGATATGTTGAGACAAAAGGTATTATTTCTAGGGCATCTTCTAGCAGCTGATCCAGAGCACAAAAGTCTAACAGTAATGGGATGGTGGTCTGGCAATGTGTATGGGATAACTCAGACATCCCTACCAGCCTCATCTTTTTGACATTTAAATAATTCATGGTTAAAGTAAAACCTGTCCAATTTGGATTAAATCATTTTATTATCTTTCTGGAAGTTACACCAGGTGTACCATATGTCTTTATGATCATCTATACACCCATTGAGTGGGTCAATAAGCTTGTGTTTACTTAAAAGCCTGTTCCAGAAGAATTGCTCACTACCCTTCCATTCCAATTTATTACCTTCCATCTTGTCTTGAGTGTTAGTTACCATATTGAAATCTCCTCCCAAAATCCAAGGGATTTCCTGTAGCTGGAATAGCCATTTCCATAACTATGTTCTCTCCCTATAGCCATTGGAGGCATAAATTGAACATGGTCCAAACTTTTCCTTATGGTCTTCAAGGATAATCCACACTTCTCTATTGCATGGTGAAGTGCCCCATTTCAGAACAAGTTTGGCCTAGTAGGGACTTAGTAAGATGTAGATTCCTCTTTTTCCCTGCTATGTGAGGTGGAGAAGGAAGTAGCCTCTCTCCAGATACATTTTAAGGAGGTATCTAGTGTAAATTTAGTTGCCTTGATTTCTTGAAGCATCAAGAAATCAAACTCCTTGTTAACTCTCCTAAATCTCTGAACTATATACTTTCTGTCTGAGGACTCCAATCCTCTAACATTCCAATAGGAAATTTTAAGATCCATTAAAGTCAAGAGGTGGATCCTAAACTATTCCTAAAGCTTTAATAGAATTTAGGGAGTTCATTACTTGGTGTATTCCTGGACTCTTTCTTATTGCTAGATCCTGGAGGTCTTCCTCTCTTTCTCTTACCTTCCTTGGGAGCAGAGTTGTCACCTTCCACCATAGAGCTGTCTATTCTAGATGGACATTTTGTCGCCCTGGGTTTCCTCTTGATTTTACTATATTTGAGTACTTCTTCCCAAGGAATCTCAACAAATGACACTATGGCCCAATCTTTGTTGACACCATTTTCACTAAAAACATCTTTGAGGTGACAATAATGTAAATGAGGTTGCGAGGAAACCTCTCCCCTCTTGTTGACACCATCCACACTAGAAGGGGTAAAAGGGAGGGTTTGATCAGAAGGATCATATAGAGGACAAGTAGAGGGGGGGGGGAGGGGGGTTACCAAGGATGACCAATAGGTCATAGTCATGGAGCGAACTCNGGGGGGGTTACCAAGGATGACCAATAGGTCATAGTCATGGAGCGAACTCTTAATTGAAGGCTCAATGTCATTCATCTCATTTTGTCCATATGTAGTATACGTATCATCTTGACCACTCTCCTTAGCCCCAACCTTACCTTCATATGCAATCCTTCTATCTAATCCTCCCTTGTTATCCACTCTATTATGGATGGGGTTACCAAGAGGGGATGGTTGGTTCACTAGTTCTCATTAATATTGCATCTCCTCCTTTTGAAGGGTCCATCAATCCTTCTAATCCCGTCCATGGCCAATTGCTGGGCATTTTTGGAACATCTTATGTTTCTATTCTTAGGAGTTGGAGGAATTGTATCCCCATCTCCCATACAATCTGGGCTTCCTTGCAGATCAAGGGCAACCTTTCCAATTCCAAGTGATAATGATAGATCAACAAGAGAAGTTGTGTTAGGGTTAGGAGTAACAGGAGTGCAAGGAACAATTTTTGAGGTAGGAACATTAGGAGGATCAATATTGCAATTATCTTTATGAGTCGGTGGGCTAGTATTAGGGACCATCTATTTAGGACATGATTGGGCTCAGTTCTAGTGGGGGGGGATGCTTAGAGGTGGAGGCTAGGAGAGTACAATTCCTCCTCCTAGGGTCATCTCTCTTGCACATGAAGCATGAGTTAAGGCCTGCCAAGTATTCCAATGAACAATTGAATAAATCTCCTTCCAAGTCAAAAATAAGTTTGTTAGGGATATCTATACCCGGTTTAAGAGATATCAGGATTCTGGCATCCATACGTGGGAGGAGGATACTGGAGTGGTCAACCCAAATGACTCTGCCCAGATATTCAAGGGCTTCTAAGAGGACATTCCAGAGGAACGAGGGTATCAATTTAATGGTGATCCATCTTGGGCACGACAAAGCCATGATTTCATCTAAATTCGCAATATCCGACCAACTTAGGGCACGAAAATTGGAGGCCCCAATAGTCCAAAATTATTTTTCTACTACGACTTTCTGACTAACAGGGTCATGAAATATAATGATAAAGAGACCTTTTTGCAACATCCTACAAAGTGAAAATTTGAAGCCAAGTTTGGAACTCCAAACTGAATGAAGCCAGTTGTTCATGAAGACACGGGAGGGTAGTTTACTAATGTCATGAGCAGCCAAAACAATTGTAGAATCACACAACCCACTCCTTTCCGCCTCAATTTCATTGACCATATTAGAGTCAGGAGAAATGACAAGTTGCTTGGGGTACAAATCCTCCATCTCTGCAGTCACTGGAGTCTTGGCGCTTGTCGATGAACTTGGCAACATCCTTATTGGTCTCCGGCCCTAGCAACACTTGTCTGAAGGATTTGCTCGCTTGGATAGGAGCGGAGGAAGAATTAGGGCTTGAATGGGGTTCTGCCAAACCACCGTCAGATCAAGAAATGACTCCATCTGAAGTCGAGCCCATACTTAAATAAAATTGGTGAGAGAATTAAAGACCCTCCGAGTACGGAGAGCCGAATGGTATCCACGCACTCCCAACTCGAAGTTAATGCAGGGCATACAAGTTGTCGAGTGTTGACAACATTTTCATGTCGTTTAATTCATATCAATGTACAAGTTGATAATGCATCCTTTCTTTATGTGATTCTCTCTTATCATACATATAATAATTACAAAGTAATATATACAGATGATATAACACCTAATTTTTACTTAGACTTGATAACACATATTACTTTTCCACTTAACAACTTAACATGTGAATTACATTTAGCACTTTCAAATTTCTAACAAAAGAATAAAATAACTCTTATATTTATTTACTTTAAATATTTAAAATTACCAAAAAAATACTATAACTAAGTGACGGCATTTGATACCAACATTAAACTTCTTCTCTCTTCATAAGGATATAGTTAATAAATACCATTCCATATAATAAGTCAAAAAAACAAAAAAAGGTACTTAATTCCTTACGCTTCTATCCTCTAAACACGCTAAGCCTCTCTATATAATACTTGTTTCTTTTTATTTTTTATTATTTAATTTATTTTTCCAATAAATAAGGATCCACTAGCCACTTTGTCTTATTTTTAATAAAACACACTTTGCATATATTTAGAAATGGACGTACATTTTTCAATAAAACAAAAGTACAGTCTATATAATTTTTAAAATTATTTTGCTTATACTATTATATCACTAGATATTATAATGTAATATTTGCTTATTAAAAAATGTTTCTTCATAAACGATGGCCTACGATGGCACGTGTCATTTCTACCCTAATAGCAATAAAATAATATAATTTTTAACTATAAGTAGTTTATTTTTTTAAACTAAAATTTGGTGCAGCGACTGTAAAAGAAAAAGATGGGTTAATTGATCTCAATATTACATGTGGAGAAAAATAAGATGTGTACAAGTAGTTGTCTATATATCTATAATTTTAGAATTAGTTTACCTATTTGATATAAACTTTTAGTCAAAATATTTTATATGATGATTCATTAATGTATTATTATTATGTAAGTAAACTTTTAGTCAAAATATTTTATATGATGATTCATTAATGTATTATTATGTAAGTTCTTTAAGTATGTAAAGATGAAAAAGGATATGTATTATAAGAAAAAATATTAGTATTTTATTGAAAATAAATAATAGTAGTCACTTTTAAATTTTAGAGTAGTCATTTTTTAATGTCATATTTAATCAATCTAATTTATAAATTTTATTTGTTCGTTAAATTATTATTATATGAATTTTTTTTGTAAAATAAGTTACGATAAATTTTTCATTGTTAATATATTATCATATATTTAAAGTTCTCTTTTTATATAATCATTTTTTTATTGTCATGTTCATAAAATTTGTACTTAATAGTGACAATATTTGATGGTGTTGTCAAAAGACAAATACACAAATATTTGTAGTTTTGATAATCAATTACAACACATAATGATTCTCCAAAATATGTAAATGTTTTTATGTTTGAATCAACCATTTAGTAGCACCTTCAAATAATATTGCTAGTAATATTGATAATTCCAAACTTTTTAGTCTTTATATTAAAAAATTCATATAAAAAATAATATATATTTTTATAGCAATTAAATATAAATAACATTACTTTAGGATGCGGCTATTCTCCATGTAAAATGCATCATTGAACAAATTTCAAAAAATGGAAAACATAATGGATTTTTCTAAATTTTTCTGCATTTGTTCTTCATGATCTGCATATTTTGTGGTGGAAAACAACAAAAAAATTCTAGAAAAAATGTTGTGTTTTTGCGAATCTGGAAAAAAAAAGATGTTTTTTTTGGGTGCATTTTGCATGGAGGTTAGCCACTACCACCACTTTACACACACACATGTTACATGCATGCATTCATGCATATATACTGTGAAATTACAAACCTATAATGAAACATTACTATAATCTTTCAATTCAAATCAAATGATAACACTAGACTAAGCATAGAAACAAAAGACTATGAATGTTTCATCACACTCTAATTATAAGGATTTGAGTGTTGCTCTCAGCTGGAAGTGGTTATCCTCAAATGCAAACCTAGAATACGAGATAATAGATGCAAGCTAGATTTATGATGAAATGATGCTAAATGCTATGCTAAATGATCAAGAACATGAAACTAAGATGCAATTCTTCCATTACAATATGATTCTAATTGCTTCTAAACTAACCTTACTAAAAGAACAATGCTCTTAGTGATGAAAATGATTATAATGCACTTGCTATGAAAGATGATGGATGTTGGATCATTAACTCTATCTGTGCATCATATTTATAAGATTTCCCAAGGTGTACAGGTAAGTTTACGTAACCATAGTCAAGGTATGATTAGGATTAGGGGTTGATGATGTGTTCCCTTTGAGTGGACAAGATTGATTCTCAAGATTGAATGGTCATGATAGAAAATTTTATTTGTGATCCATGTGCTCTCTTCGCTCTTCTCTCATTGGTTGATTTTTTTCCTTGTAGTGGTAGGTGAGAGATTTTAGCAGGGAATTAATTCTAGCCATGTATGATTTATTGGATCGGATTTAATTAATTGATGAACTATATAATCAAATAATTAATTCAATTACATAGTTAATTGATATTTTGATTTTAATTAATTTAAATGGATTAAATTTAATTAATATTTTCTGACATTTTTTTAGCTCTATACATTTGCCCCTCTTTGAGTCAATGTGCGAAGCACGTTGGTTTAAAGAAAATCTGATGTCTGATTGCGATGATTTGATGTCAAGATATTGATATCCAGTCGTTATGATGATATGATGCTTCCCCTGCAATGTTAGACCTTTGATATGAAACTCTAATTTCAATTTCTAGTTTATTTTGATGCCCCAATTATGATTTTGAATTTTCGATGTCCAATGCCCCTATTTTTAAAACAAAGTCCCGATTTTGATGATTTTGCGTCCTGATAATAGTATGCCCCCTCAGGAAATGAATCAAAATGATTTCGAAGGATTTTGATGATTTTCAAAATAAATATGATTTTTTGAAATTTTAATTAGATTTTGATTTTGATTTGTTTCCCAATTTAGATTTTGAGTTTGGACAATGCTCTAGTGAAAATTTTGATTAAATGACTCATTTTTGGTAAAATTGGTAAAAAGCACCCCTTTTAATTTAAAAATTGGGTATTAATAGGGTGAATTTTACTTTTTAACCACTCATTTTCACTCTCTTTTGTCTTTTCCTCTCTGAGCTCATTTCCCTCTCGCAATGAAAATGGTCGTACCGATCTAGGAGCACTAGTTTAAGAAGGGTAGACACTTCTAGAGGCTTCCAGTGTATGGAACTTCAATGATTGATCGATCATAGCCCTTTGATTCATCATTTTTAGGTTTATAAGGTCATTTTTATCATTTTTAGCATCATTTTCCAACTTTTTCCTTAGTTTTGTTTCCTCTTTCCAATCTTTTGTCATCTCTTCACTTTCCTATGTTGCACTTAAGCTCTATTTCATTGCCTATGCTAGGGCATCTTTGGTTTTGTTTTGTCACCTATGCACATTATTGTATCACCTATAGATAGGAATGCACACTTGCAACTTCTAATGTCACCCCCGTAATATGTTTTACCACCTATGTCGTGGAATTTATTTTATGCATTATTGTGTCGCATATGCATAATTTTGTGTCACTGATGCCATTTCTTGCATCGCCTAGGTGTTTTGTCGTCCATGCAGCATAAGATGTTCCCTATACCCAAAATTTGCATTTTTTATATTTTTGTGATTGCCAACTCAGTTTTAAGATTGATTTTTCAATTCAAGTGATGTTGATGATGTTCTTAGATAGGTTCTTGATGTTTTGATGTTGTTTTAAAGTCAATTTAATAGATGTTACTATATAATAAATTATTTTATATTGTTTTGATAAGATAGATAGGTTGATGTTTTTCCATCCTCAAGATCTAGATGAATGAAATTCGATGCACTCAACAACATTGTTGTGAATCTCACTTGAGAAAGTATATGATAGAATAATTGATTGACGCTTGATGATCAACTTGATGATTTGACTAAGTGATATATGTTTGAGTTTAAAATAGGTTTCCTATTGAAAAATGAATATGAGAGGTCATTTTCCTCCACCTTTCAAGACGATTCCTAAGTTATCATAGGAGGAACAACGTGTTATTGGTAGATGCAGTATTTGGTATTTACTTGATATACCTCAGTTTTGTGTGAACTAGGGGTTATTGAAAACACTTGTTGAGAGATGGCATTCTAAGCATAAGACCTTTCATTTTCTCATGGGTGAGATGACCATCATGCTTGAGGATGTTTATCATATTTTTTGGATTCTTGTGATGGGTGAGCCGGTATGCTATGATCAGGTGTATGATGGAGAGGCATGTAGAATCATTTTTTAGAAAACACGATTGGTGATTATACCATTCAGTGGAGAGTGATGAGGTAGTTATATGATTCACTTCCTTCAGTTTTGGGAGCTTTTATTGGTGGTTTCTATGCCAGATAGGAGAGCGCAATGATTTGGGGCTAGATCATGGAGGAGATGATTGTGTATCCTTGTATATTTGCATGGGGAGCTTGTGTTTCTATGCATATATATCATTATTTACATGGGGTGGTGTACAGGTGGAGTGTGACAGTTTCTGTAGGGTTAGCAATTTTATAGGTATGGGCTTGGGAGTATCTCCTATTGACTAGACTAATTGAAAATATGATTTTCCCAATAGGATAACCTTACATCTATACATATCATGGATTTATTGTCTAGTCTCGTATGGGAAAATTAGAGTACTGAAGATAGATGTTTGATGACCCAGATGTAATTTGTTGGCCTCTTATATTGGATGTGAGCCATGGGTAGATGATCTAGCTAATGTTCCTTTCATGTTTATACCATGGTGGTTGATTGGTCGTACCCCTTTAATCTTTGAGAGATTCCTCTTTATGCGTGTTCTATGACAGTTTGGCTGAGTTCAGGTGATACCACAAGGTCTTACAGTCTATGCCCGAGTGCAAGTAGAGAGATCTTTATGGAATCATATTTTGGTTATAGGAATTCTTGTGAGGAGATCTAGGGACTTTATCCTATGCTATGGGACTACAAATTAGATACTCTGGATGAAGGGACTACAATAGAGTATGTACAATGGTATGCAATGCATCCCTTCTTGAGATTCATACATCCAAAAAGAGCTAGTGCCTGATATCGATGATCCTAATTTGGATGACTCTAATGATAATGATTATGGGGGACCTCAATGATGGAGGGGTGCTAAGGTTCAAGGAGGAAGAGATAGGGGTCCCTGAGGTGGTAGGGTTGTTGGTGGTGTTGGGAGACCTACTCTTAGTGTGGTTTGAGGGAGACGTAGGATGTTTATAGCTGATGTCAGAGGTGTGGGTGATGGTGGACAGGTTGGGAGAGGTAGTGGTTGGGATGGTGGCTAGGGTCGAGGTAGGGTTGGTGTCCAGGGTGGTGGAAGAGATGGATGTAGGGATGGTGGCTGGGGTGGTGGTCAGGTTCAGGATCCTACTATACAGAGAGTCATGGTGGTTCAGGAAAGGGTGGCTTATAGACCTCGTGCAGTTAGATAGGGTAGACAACCAGTTGCCCTAGCTATTCAAGTTCCTCATGTTGTTCCTACTTCTCCTGCTACTCTTAGTGAGGATATTTAGATGTTGTAGGTAGGGATGTCAGCACTACATGGAGAGATTTCACATGCTATGTGTGTTATTCACAGTTTAGCCACAACGGTAGCCTAGATTCAAGTTGTATAGTAGGGTCAGATGGGCTAGGGACCCACTAAGATAGGGCCACAAGTCCCTCACCTAGACCACTAGGTGATCCAGGTGCTAGAACTAAAGGTGGTCCTCTTTCAAGTGTAGGTGTCGGTATAGACATAGGTGATGGATAGAGTTATATTGCACCTTGATGATCATATGTTTTGGGCATGTACATTGATGTACCTTTGATTCTTGATGTACCATGATTTCAGACTTTTATTGATGGACATTTTGATGATGTACTTTGATATGTACACTTGATATAGTTCTCTCTCACCCTTCTTGATACTTATAATATTCTTATTCTTTGATGTCATTATATACTGGACTTTATGATTTTTGATGATCTATATATATGATGCAGATGGATTCAATTCTATATAGTTCTATCTATATGCATGTTTATTGTATTTTACATGCAAGATGGATGGATGAACTTTAATGTACTCTTTATTCTTATGTATGGATGCACATGGTTATTTACTTGTATGGATACATAGATATAGATGTATTTAGTTAGCCTAGATGGTTAAATAGATGAATTATTTATTCATATAGGATGATTTATTTTTATGGATGTAATGATTTTATGATTTTGATGTATGATGATGTAATGCTTATGTACATGTAATTTTATGAAATAATGATGTCATGCAATGAATAATGTTAATGAACCTAATGATTTTAATGATTTTTGAAATGCAACTAAATAGCTATGAGATGCACCTAAATGACAATGACTAATGGATAATAAATACACCAAAATGACTATGACTAATGGATAATAAATACACCTAAATGAATATACCACTTAAGGATAATAAATAATGATATGATTTTAATATGAAAATGAAATGTACTTAAATGCAATTGAAATTCACATAAGGATAATGATTAATTATTTACCTAAATATGTAATGAAATGTAGTGACTTATATGAATCTAAACGTAATTATATGCATTGTTTTTGTTAAATTCCAATATATTCCACCTAAAGAAGAATTATGATGATTTGACTTGGATTATTGATCCCTCCTCCTTGATAAACGCCATAATAATTATCAATGCAAGATTTAATCTAAAATGAATGTAATATGCAAAATGCTACTAAAGTATTGTCATTTTTATTAGATCAATTTATTTTTCTATTATCATCATTGAGATTTTTGGTGGATCATTGAAATTGGTACCACCTTCATTGGTTAGATTTTCAACCATGATGATATGAATACCACTTTCGATAGATTCAATGTTTCAAGTGGATCTTGGCATTAAGGTATAAAAAACATAAATGGCCTCGCCACACTTTTGCGTAAACAGACAAAGAATTAATCCTTTTCATATGCAAATTTTCTCGATGATTCTTTGATGATCACATCTTTAGACAGATTTGCATACTTCTATGAATCAATCTTACAAGCAGAAAACCAAGAAAATATCATGCTTCATCACTCCTTTCTTCAAAAGACATCCTTGACTCGCTAAAAAGACATGATGTCAAAAATCAAGAAACACACATTTGAATATCTTTTCCTTTGTTATTTGATCCATATATTCAGAAGAATTTCATGCGTTTTGTCCATTTTCATCCTATTTTATGTCATTTGATTTGATTTTTGAAATTGGATTTGATGTGTCACTTTTAATTGTGGTTGAATGTTTGGATGGTTCAAATTTGATGTTTATGAATTGATTGAAAGATTAAAATGTCACGATTCTTGATCTTGATTAAGCATGTTTGTTTTATGCTTGTGTATGTTTCAATGATGGTCTCATGAAGTTTGGATTTTCCCCCTAGTTTGAATTTGATAATGATAATGGACTAAGACCATTTCCAAACCATGATAAAATATTTCTTGGATGACCGAGCTATGCAACTTTGAGGGCTTAATATGACCATGTACATGGATGACAAAATGCAGTTGTATATATATACAAGGATGGAAGAAATGAAAATGTAATGCTTGAGAGATAAAATAACTCAACTCAAAGCAAGTAGCACCTATTTACCAGGTTTTCACTACTTGGATTTATTGCATTTTTTCTTTTATTTAATTTTTATTTTCTATTATAATGGCGCTTGTTTGCCAGGTTTTCACCAACATAATTTTTTTCAAGACCTTTTACATTATTTTTTCTTTCTTTAGGATCCATATTTATTGTTTTTGATTTTTTAGGTTCACTTTTTGCTGTACAAACTGATACTCTTTCAAATGATCAGGTGTAGAACCTCTTACAATGAATGTTATTTATAGGTTCTTCATATTATTCTCCCTCACATGTGGCTAACTTATAAGTCCATGTTCCATAGGATGATGTGATGACAAAGGGTCCTAGCCAATTTGATTCATATTTTCCTTTCTTTTCTCTTTCTTGTTGATTCTTTTGGTTTTATCTTAGAACTAGGTCACCAACTTGAAATTCTCTAGGTTTTATCTTCTTATTATAGTTCCTTGATATCCTATTTTGATAAAATTTAGGTGATCATATGCTTGGTGATAACGTTCCTCAAGAAATTCTAATTCTTGCAACCTACAGATTCTATAATCTTCATATGTCAATATGCCATGTAAGGAAACTCTAAGTGATGGTATTTCTATCTCCAAAGGTAAAAATTATTTAGCTCTATAGACTAATGAAAAAGGTGTGGCTCCTTTAGGTGTTTTGATGCTAGTTCTATAAGCCCATAATACTAGATTCAATTAGATGTGCTAATCTCTATTTGATTCATCAACCATCCTTTTAAGAATTTTGAGGATGTTTTTATTGGAAGCCTCTTCTTGTCCATTCCCTTATGGGTAATAAATTGAAGAGAAATTTTGAATGATATGAAGTTTCTCACACAACTCTTTGACATCCTTTTTCTTGAATTGTTTCCCATTATCTATTACAATGGCATGTGGGATATCATATCTACAAATTATGTAATTCAAGATATACATTGATATTTATTTTCTTGTGGCAGTTGATAAAGGTACAAATTTGACCCTTTTGGTGAAATATTCTATTGTTGTAATGATGTAATTGTGACCATTTGAGGAAGAAGGATATATCATTCCAATAAAATAAAAACCCCATTGATAAAAGGGGCAAGGTGTAGTCAATGGATTTAATTCTTGTGCTAGAAAGTGTATCAGGTTACCGTGAAATTGATATTTTTGGAAAATATTCACAAATTGGCATGAATATTTTTTATCATTGGCCAATAGTACCCCATCCTAATGAGTTTCTTAGCTAAGGTAAACCCACTTGAGTGTGACCGATAAATACCCTCTTAGCTAAGGTAAACCCACTTGAGTGTGAATGATGCATTTCTACATCATTTAGTTCTCGCAAGGAGGGGTTCCCACCCCAAGATTACCTCTGAGATACTCAAAGGAATATTTTGACAAAGGTTTTGTGAATATATCTTCTATTTTATCCTTTATACTAATGTACTCCAATCTAAATTCCTTTTCTGTAACCTTGTCTCTTAAGAAGCAATATTTGATTGAAATGTGTTTGGTCTTTGAATGCATAACATGAATCTTTGACATATTCACTATCCTTATATTATCACAATGTATAACCACTGGCTCTTCAAAAGTAGTCTTAATGCCCTTCAACATCTGCTTCACCCACACAATCTATGTATACTTTATAGCAGTAAAAACATACTATGATTCAATAGTAGACTAATCTATACAATCTTGCTTCTTACTTAACCATGAAACCAACCTATTTCCAAGGAAAAATGTACCATGACTTGTGCTCTTTCTATCATCAACACTTCAGGTTCTCTGATCTAAATTTAGTTTAAGGTGTAGATTGCAGTACCAATATCTTCTCTCCAATGCACATGCAACACATTCCCTTCAAGCAACATAGTCCTGGCACCATCTAGTATAGTTTTGTTTCTTTTCTCCTGGATCCCATTCTGTTTTGGCATCCTAGGAGTTGATGTTTGTCTTTATATTCCATGCTCTTCATAGTATATATTAAAAATATCTACTGTAAACTCTCTACCTCTATCAGACCTCAAACATTTTATCTTCACACCTAATTCATTCTCAACTTTTACTTTGAAAATGTTAAACTTATCAAAATCTTGAGACTTTTCTTTAAGAAATGCAACCCACGTCATCCTAGAATAGTCATAAAAAAGAGTATAAAATACCTTTCTCCATAGTATGATCTCATTATTCTAGGACCAAAGAGATCTATATGCACCAAATCCAACTTCCCCTTTGTTGAGTAAGAGTTTCTTTTAAAACAACTTCTAGTTTGTTTCCCCATCACACACTCTCTACACATGGTGTTAGAGGGCTTCACAATTTTTGGTAAATCTCTAACTACATCTGTCATACTTTCTTTTCCTAAATAGTTCTAATGAAGTTCATCACAATCAATATCTCTTCTCTACATCTAGAATACTTCACAATTACAAGCTCGCAACTTCCACATTACAGATCCATACATTCTCATCAAGAAACAACTTTCCTTTATACAAGTTTACATTAACCAAATAGGACATCCATTTAGGACTTCCCCAACATATAAAAAATTATATAGACCCTTTCTAAGAGATACATGGTACCTTAAACAAGTACATATCAATTAAAACTCATCAATTATACTCCAAGATCCGTAATCCACAATCACCATCCTCTAGAACCGTTACACCCTTGTAGTCAGCCACAAATAGATATTTTCAAGATCACACGCCTCATCTAACATCACCAAGAACACAATGACCTAAGAACTATAGGTAACATTATCCAACATGTATTTTGCAACACCTTACGCTCACAAATCATAAATCATGCTCGTATCCAAGTATTGGTGGATGGGAACAAAATTTTTACCTGACTTTGGAATAGTATAATCTTGAGGTGTGATGAAGAGAATCCCTTCCCTTGAGCCATGTTGTTTATATGACCCATCAAAATAGAGCTTCACTATTTGAGGTACAACTGTAATAATGTTTACATCTGGAAATACTGTTTGCATTGGTTCATCACTTGATATAGGTTCCTCTTCTAGTTGATCTTCTATAAATTAGCCTTTTATTTATCTTCAGTTCACATTATCTATATCAAATTCACTTAGAACCATGACCCATTTGGCTATCCTTCTTAATAGATCTGATTTACTAAGAAGATAGTTTAAAGGATCTATCTTAGAAATTAACTTGACTTTATATTCTAGCATATAGTGTCTTATTTTATGGGAAGAAAAAACCACTGCTAGACATGCTCTTTCTATAAAGGTGTAGTTAAGTTCATACTTAACCAAAGTCATGCTGATGTAGTAAATAGCCTTCTCTTTTCCTTTCTTATCTTCATGGGATAAAAATGCTACAAATAAATTTTTTATTTCTGAAATGTAGAGTAACAAAGGTTTTTTAGTTGTTGGAGCCATTAGTATTGGAGAATTCATCAAATATTTCTTCAAAATTCAAAGGCCTGATCACACTTGGAATCCCACTTAAAGGAAATGTATTTATGGAGAAATTGAGTGAAAGAGTGACTTTTTTCTACCAGTTGAGATATAAACCTTCTAATTGATTGGAGCATTCTTTGTAATGATCTTAATTGACTTATATTTCTTGGAGGTCCAATTTCTATAATGGTCTTTACTTTTTTTAGATCAACTTCAAATCCTTTTTCTAACACAATATATCTGAGAAGTTTACCTGATTTGACCCCAAATGAACACTTATTTGGGTTTATCCTTACCCTAAATTTATCAAGCCTTGTGAAGATTTTATCTAAGATTGGTAAATTTTCTTCTCTTGTATATGACTTGGCTAAAATATCATCTACATAATCTTCCATAAAGGTATGCATCATGTCATGGAAAATTGTAGTCATTTCTCTATGATAAGTGGCTCCAGCATTTTTAAGACCAAAAGGAGTCACATTCCAATAGAATGTAGCCCATCAAAGGTGAATTTTGTTTTATCCCAATCCTTAGGTGCAATTTTGATTTGGTTATATCCAGAGAATCCATCCATTAATGAGAATATAGAATGTCTCATTGTAAGATCAACAATTACGCCAATGCTTGGAAGAGGGAAGTCATCTTTAGGAAATGCCTTATTTAGGTCTCTAAAATATGTACAAACCCTTATACTTTTATCAGGTTTAGAAAATGGAACAATATTTGAAATCCATTCGACATATCCAATGGATCGAATGAAACCAATGTCCAAGAGTTTCTTCAATTCTGCTTTGACTAACAAAGTTATATCTGGGTGCATTTTCCTCAAAAAAAATTTCATGAGCTTAACTCCTAGAGCTATGTTGATATGGTGCATTATCAAGTTTGGATAAACCCTAGCATGTCAGAATATGACCATTCAAAATTAATTTTCCTTTCTTTAAAGAATTCTATAAATTGTTTCCTTTCCTCTTTAGATAAAGATGCTGCTAATTTGATAATCTTGGGCTCTTCCTCTATTCCAAAGTTCACCTTTTCTATCATTTCAATCAAGATGGATGACCTTTCTTCATAATGTTCATGTAAGGTATCAATTTGCTTATCCTTATGTGCCTCACAAAGGTTTTTCTCCTCCAGATTAATCTTTTATTTTTACTTTTTCTTGATCTAGCACTGCCACATGATGGTTTTCACCACTAGATCTTTGATTTTTTCTTTTATTTATTTTATTTATTTGACTAAGAAACTTGATAACTCCCTCTTTTTTTTTTAATCGTGATACAGTTCATTGGTGGAAGAAGGTTCAACCACATTAAGGTACAAGGCAAGAGAATAGTCATTTTGAAAGGTGTAGTTCATTTAGCTCGGTTAATTCCTAATCAATGAGTTCATGATCAATCAAGGGTAAAGGATCATTGGGTGGGTTTAGGTATATTGGAGATAAGGTCCTGACTTCTTTATAGTTTGACTCATAAATTGTATCTTCCAGGTCTATGATGTGATATTTCTCAAGATTATCCATAAGGGTTAGATCTGGTTCTTCCTCACTAGAGTAATCTTGAACATATTATAAATCTAAATCTCATGAGACATACCATGAAAAGTTTCCCTCTTGTAATGAAGGTATATATGAATCTACTACCCATTCATAACTTGAGCTTTGAACTTTCATAGGTGTAGGTTGATAAGCCTTAAAGGATCAAAAGTTTCTATTAGTATAATAAGAAAAAAGTCTTGGACTGTTGGTCACATGATCACCAAGTGATAGCTTTCACTAAACACAGCGGTCACCAAAATGGTCAAACATAGTGGTCACCGAAATATTTTGAACATCAGGCACAGTGATCACCGAGCAGCAGTCTAAAGAGACTTCACCGAGAACAGTCTACAAAGACTTCACCGAGCATAGTTCATAGAGACATCACCAAGAATAGTCTATAGAGACATCACCGAACACTAGTCTACCAAGAGAATTTTATTCCCGAGAAAAGTGAATCTCAAACTACATGTCAGCTAAAGCACTTTAATATTTAAAACAACTTTATGCTTATCTAGACAACCATTTTTTGTGGATCAAGAACACTGTAATATGTGGATGCAATTAGTTAACTAATTGTATTCATGAAAAATAGGAGATCAAGGTTAAGTTGTAAACCTTTGATCATTAGATTTTTTTTTAGAAAAACATGAAACCTAATTAGGTCAAAACCTTTATATATAGATATAATGATCAATCAAGAACATGATGATTGTAGCCGCAGAAGGACATCTATGGATCAGACAAAGAGTTTCATGCAGAAGGACAGTTAAAGGATAATTCAATTATGAAGAAATAAATTCAAGGCTACTGAGTAGAATAGAGGTATTATCCATCACAATAGGTGATATACAATTTTGTGAACTTAATGGATTTGTAATCAGAAATTCAAGATTGCAATCTATCACGTCATCTATATTTTTGTCTACTCTCTAATAATTGTAGCAAATAGAAAAAATCCTTCAATAAGGTGGACTTAATAGTCTTATTGTAAATATAGCTTCGGCTAGGGTTTTTCCTTATGATGGTGTTTTGTAGTCGACTGGAAGGTTCTCGTCAGGTGCTAGTGTTTCCACTAGTGAGTCGTTGGTAGCTGTTGAGGGGGTGCTGGAGGTTTCATAGGGGGCTGGTATTTTGCCAGTAGTTTTTTCATCAGCTACCAGAGTGTCTGCTGGAGTATCATCGGCTAGGGTTTCTTTAGATAGTGTTTTGCAGTCAGCTAGAAGGTTCTCGTCGGTCGCTAGTGTTTCCATAGGTGTGTCCTTGGTAGTTGTTGAGGGGTCATTGTAGGTTTCGCAGGTAGTTGGATCTTTGTCGATAGTTTTGCAGTCGGCTGGAAGGTTATCTCCGGCAACCAAAGTGTCTGCTAGTGTGTCATCGCTAGCTGCTGATGGGGTGTTGGAGGCTTTGTAGGTTGCTATATTTTAGTTTGCGAGTGTCTCTCGGTCTACTGGGGGTTCTACATTTGGTTTTGTTCCTCTTGGTGGTGCTTTTGTGCCTAAAGGGGCATTATCCTACGTTGGTATGGTTTTTGCTGGGGCCTTATCAACTCGATCTGATGGGGTTGGGATTGGTGGTGGTGTGGGTAAGAAACCTATCCCTATCTTGAACCCTATCTAGATCAACTTTGATGAGGAAGTAATGGATGATATTGAGTTTTCATCATTTGAATTTTCTTCTCAAGGTGTGATTTGTCGGTTCTTGGGTTTGTGGCCAAGTCTTGCTGACTTGCACCGATGGATCTCCACGCATTGGGAACCTATTATTTCTAGTACTGTTCATATTTTCCCTATGGAAAAGGGTTTTTTACTACAAAATTTGATAATGCTGAAGATAAAAGGTTGATTATGTGCAATAATTCTTTCTCTTGGGATAATCGTTATTTATTGGTCATGAAACCTTGGTTTCCTAATTTCTCCCCCTCTTCTGAAATCTTTAACAAGATTCTGATTTGGGTAAGACTCCCCTATATTCCCCTTCATTTTTGGGTTGATTCCCTATTTTAAGCGGTGGGTGAGGCTATTGGATATTTTTTTATGGTGGATGAAGAGTCATCTGATATTATTCACTCGACTTATGCTTGTTTATTGGTAAAGATAGATATCTCTAAGGGGTTACTAGAAAAGATTAAGCTTGTGTACTCAAACACTTCCTGGATTCAAACTTTGGACTATGAAGGGATTCCTTTCAGATGTAGGAAATATTTTAAAATAGGTCAGTTGGTGGCCCAATGCAGAATGTTGGGCCTAAGGAGGTTCCTCCTGTAGGAACTATCCCTTTGGGGTCTAATAACACTCTCACTGGTAGTTCTGAGGTTTTTTAGACTAGTGGCATTTCTGACACTATTTCAAATATTTCTAACGGTACTATTCCTGTTGGAGCAGCTCTTGCTGGATCCACTGTATAGTCCACTAGAGCTTCTATTGGTACTTGTTATGCTGGTATCCTTGTTCCCAGTGATTCCTCCACTGTTGATGCTCCTCCTATTGGTTCTGGTATTGCTGGGTCTTCTGCCATTTCCAGTAGTAGCTTTGGTGTTGGATAGTCCGGAGGTAATTCTATTTCTTTTGTTCTTGGTGGGTCTACTGGTATCCTTCCAGCTAATCTTGTTTCTGCTTCTCTCTCTATTGTTGCAGAGAAAATTAGATTTGGTGTTTCTCTGTTGCGTCTGGAGGTAGGTCCCTTTGTTGGCTCTATCCTAAATTATTCTTCTTCCTCTCTCTTGAGACCTTCCTCTCAAGATTTCCAGGAGAAGGCTTCTTTGGTAGAGGAGGGGTAGACCCTTGTTATGGGTAAACATCATAAAAATTCCTCTCTTCAATTTTACATGACTCTTCGTTCCCAAAAGAAGGGAGGTAAGGGAAAATATTAGATCTTGTTTGGGCTTATTGGGCTTTTAAATTTAAATCTTTAGAAGGGTGCTATTTGAAAACCCTATTTTGGATTTTTCTTTAGCTTGGGTTTGTATGATGGTTGTTTCATGCATTGCTTCATCCAGGTTGTGGGTTCCTATTGTAAAACCCTTGTCTAGGTCTTGGTCCATTCTATCTTTGAGGGCTACTTTGAATATCTTTTGTGACCACTTTGTTTAGCGTTTCAGGGCCCCTTCAAAACCTATTTTTACCTCAATCAAAAATAGTCTTATTGTAAAACTCTTAACCGAGTGCACACATACATTGTGTTTCTGAAATATCTTAACCGAGTACACTTAACAAGTCTAACATGTTAATCCTAACAGTGTAAGATCATCAAAAGTGATCACAACTTGTAGCCTTAACTAGCACCTTCCATTCTACAGATAGTGAAGCTTTGTGGGTTTCATCCCCATTGCAGTTTTTACCTTCTAACAAGGGTTTTCTATGTTATCAATTCTTGTGTCATGTGTAAATGAGTTTCATGAATGTTTCTATTTTTTTTTACATGCACTTACATTTATGTTATGATATTAAATGCATGAAGTAGAAAAGCTACAATGGTTGGTTAAGAAAGCAATGATTACTAAGGTTTAAAGTGTAAAAGTTTTTAAGGGTACTGATTCACCCCTCCCCTCTCAATACACACCCTTACATTATTCCAACAATTGGTATCAGAGCTAGACATATTATTTGGAAAAGTTTAAACACTTGAGAGAAAAGATCATACAATGGAAAGGTATAAGCTTGATAAAAATATTGAGAATAAAAAGTTGTAGCTATAGATTTTATTTGAGCAATAGAAAGAAGTAAGAATCAAAATGAAAGAGTTATTGGTTGAAAGAAAAGTCATGGCATCTCGCTACAATGAAACTAACTATCATGAAGAAGAGATACCTGACCTAATTGATTCATCTAGATTTGGATCTAGTAATACATATGACACATCTGAAGGAAGCATTACAAATCTAAATGAAATCAATCAACATCTGTCTGAACAAGTAAAAGTATTGTTGATCGGTCAAGAGACACAAATGGTAAGAATGATTGATGTTTTTAATAATACAAGACAAGATGAACAAGAAAGAAATTTAGCTATTGATGATAGAAGAAAGATTATTAAAAAATTACAAGAGAAAGAATCTGAGACACAAAGAATTATTGAACATCACATTGAGATCACCAATCAGATAGTTCTTATGAGTCATGAGGCCACCCGAGTGAACATAGAACTTAATGGAAAATTGGAAGTTATTGGTGAACTAAAAGAAGAAAATGAGAAACTGAAGCATGAAGCAAAGATTCAGCAACAACCTAATGATATGATCAAGAAAGTTGAAGACAATAAAAAAAGAATGGATGAATTCCTAAATGGACAAAGAAGACTCAACAACAATACCAGTTTAGGGTATACCGAACATGGAGAATCATCAAACCAAGCTGATTAAAGGAATGTCTATACAAATCCAAAAGAAAACATGTGCTCATGTAATCATTGTGGTAAACTAGGTCACACATCAAATGTTTGCAAGAGAAAAGAAAAAGGTATTCCTATAACTACTTCTACATTCATATGTAATTGTTATAACTATAACAAGCATGGACAGAAAGCACATGAATGCAGATCTAAGTTGAACAAACCAAAGAAAAAATCTTACATGGAAAAACATTGTTCTACTTGCAACATGCATGGCCACACATTTCATGAATACAGAAAAAGGATAAAGCAAGTCTGGAAACTCAAAGAACAAGAAAATGCATATCAACCAAGAAGAATCAGTAATACATATGTATGGGATTACAACACATGGGTAAATTGCACAACATGTGGTAGATATGGACATATAGCTACAAACTGCATGAGGAAATGGATAAGAAGATCTGGAATCTAGACTAACCCTAGAACAACATGCTTATACTATCATAAGGTTGGTCACTTAAGCAAGGAGTGCAGAGACCAAGTGACAGAGTCAAGCACTTTTGCAAATAGAAATACTATTGTCATATATAAAAATGATGGATGTTTTAATGTGTGTGTGTGTGTGTGTGTGTGTGTGTGTGTGTGAAAATGGAAGATTATGAATTTAATGTATTGTAGGAATAATGAAGAAGGTAATATTGTCCTCTTAATCCCAAATTTCATAAAAGGAAGATCCAAAGTGATTAACCCCAAAGAAAGGATCAATGCATAAATGAATCAACCTATTAAAGATAGGGATAAAGAGAAAAACCCTAACTTCCATTTTATAGAAGAGAATGTGTGATAGATTTAGGAAAATTAAAACTTTAATTGAAATGAATTGAAGACAAGTACTAACCTCAAAATGCAAAAGATCTGAAGAATGTTGTTTCTGGGTATCTACACTGATTTTTTGGAAAATCTACAACTAGATCTAGAATAGAAATGCATTGATGAAGAAAACCCATAAATCTTTTCTGAATCTGACACAATTCTGATTTTGACCAAAAAATGAATGTCACCTTTGACCCAGAATCTCTGATTCTGATCCAGAACAAAATTTCAATTCTAACCCAGAAATGAATGTCACCTTTGACCCACAATTTTTGATTTTGACCCAAAATATTTGATTCTAACCCAGAACATAATGTCAATTCTAACCCAAAATGTCTGACAGAAAATCTGTTTTCAGATCCCGATAGTTTGCAAAAAAGGGTATCCAAATCTGCACTCCAATTTGCTATTCCAAACCTACTTCTACAAGAAAAAGCACTCCAATTTTTTGTTCCAAAACTATCCCTACAAGAAAAATGGTTTGTTTTTTATGGGTGGGAGGGGCTTTCCTTGGTCAAACCCCAATTTTGGAATTAACCTCAAAGTATAATTTAAATTGCACAAGTAAACAAAGTAAATGAAAAAATTCACCTTGCGTGTATAAAACCCTTGTGGCAGATTCGAATCCATGGATCCACAAGTATGTATGCACCAAATGGATGTATAATGTGGAATTTTAGATGTAGGATGTCTCAAATAATTTTCTTGTAGATCTTCAACACCAATCTTGAATGGATCTTGGAATAGGAAGAGGCTTTGAGGAATGTGGACAAAGAAATATTCAACAAGAGGGCTCCATAAATCTTGAATCCTTCAATGGATACTAGTGGATATCCTTGATGAATTGAGTGCTTGAAGATGCTTGAATTCTTAGATGCTTGCTTCAATAGATCATGCATAGAGTTGTCTTTTTTGAGTCTTAGATGGTTCGTTTCTTAGAGAAAATGAGAGGAGAAGGCTTCCTTATATATGAATCTAGGGCAAAATATTCTAGAGAGGCCTACATTGGAGAATTAAATTCAAATTAGACCTATATCCCTAGAAGTGGACCTATATTAAACACAATTTCAATATTTGTTTCTCTGAAAACCAAAACAACTGACCCAAAAGCGGGAATTAAACTTTTTCGAAGCCCGACATCTGGAAACTCCAGAATCATGAGATCTGGACCTTGGGTCAGAATCGAGGTTTATTATGACCTAGCTCAGGGTCAAGGTTGACCTTGACCTAGGTTAGGGTTGAGGTATATCTTGACCTAGGTTAGGGTTGAGTTATATCTTAACCTAGGTCAGAGTCTAGGTCGACCTTGACCTAGGTCAAGGTCCATGTTGACCTTGACCTTGAAAGGTCTATTTTGACCCTGAGGTCAAAAATCTTAGGTTTGCAATTTAGGATGCCAGAAATAGGCTGGAGAAAATTTGGAAATGACGAAGAATAGGGGGAAAGCTATATCCAAGTCAGAGACCCATTCAAGGTACTTGAAATGACCCCAAACTACTTACTTAGAGGTCTAAACTGGTCTACAATGGAAGTGCTTCCATTTTCTGACTATACAACTGTTAAAGACTTCATGAGAATGAGAAACCAAATGTGGAGGAAAGCTTCAAATAATGATAATGCTGGACCAAGCACTATAGTTGGTGACATCTCATTTAATGGATCAGGTAATTCCACCACCCCCACCTAAGCAATACAAGTAAGTATGGAACTGCACTCTACAAAGCTATATTTTACATCAGTTCAAACATTCATTGATAATATGCCAAATTAGCATGAATGAAGATGCACTATGGTATTGCATGTTATGTTTGGAGAATCTATTCTGGTTGGTTGATATGAATCGAGCATAAACTGAATGTTGGTAAACATATGAAAGATAAACCAAGTTGACACTATATACCGAGTATCATCAGTAAACATGTGGAAGAAAATTGAGTTAACACCTTGTACCAAGCATTGTATATTCACCAAGTTGAAGTCTTTAGTGTGTTAATCGAGAATCTCTACTTTGTTGACCGAGTGATAGGTGAAGTATTTAATGAATCACTTAGGCTATTCTCTATAAATAGGGCGATGAGATCATTTCTTTCACCCAATGATAAAAAGAAATAAAAGTGAAGAAAAGTGATTCAGAGCAACAAGATTGCAGAGCAACTCACAACAGATTCCAAGCTACTCTGATAGATTCCAAGAACTCATAGTGAAGATCAAGTGAGTATCTATACTCACTTAGCTAACAATCTACTTGCGAAGAAGCCCTAAATTTATTGAATAATGAAAACCACTTCACGGGTCACAAAGATCAAGAATGCAACAAAGAAAAATATCTCCTTGATAAAGAACTCAACCTGTGAGGATCCTAACTACAAGTTTTTCCCTGAGGTTTCTACTCAACCTGACGAAAAAGGAGCATTTTTGAGTATCTCTCCTAGTGTTTTTTTGGTTGAAGAGATCTATGCATACATTCACTCCAAGGTTGCAAAGATTGGAGATTTGGAGATTGAGGGAGCTTACCAAAATCTATGAAAGGATGGAAACCTGAAAGACGAGCACAAACACATTGAGGTGAAAGGGTTAACCAATGCCCTACTATTCCTAAGAGAGTTCAAAACCAAATGGATATGCATAGTACTCATTCGAGTGCATGATGGAAGGATGTGGTTGGATGAACCAAAACTGATCACAAAGGATTTGATTCATGTAGTGATTGGTTATCCAATAAATGAGAAGGAAAAATCCCTAAAACTCCTTCACGCCCCAAGATTGAAATGTTAAATAGAGCCAATTGGGACAACAGAAGTTTGAAATTTAATTCAATCACCAACCCTAAGATACAATTTGGTGTATATGTGATTCGGTACAATATACTTCAAGAAATAAGAATGAACAACATTGCATGTGGAGCAGTTGACACTACATATAAAATAGTGAAGAAGGGACTGTAACTAGACCTATCTAAGCTGCTATTGAAGCAACTAGAATAGAACTTGAGAACAATTTGATCATCCCTATCTAATACATGTAAGTTTGGTTCCCTCCTAATGTGAACATTATTCTATTTACAGAACTTCTTTCCTTCCATCAGTAATGTCACTTGGGACACAAACTGACCAATCACTACACAGATTAGTGATTTGATTAAGTCATTAGGAGATAACTTCACACCTTTAATGCATGGCTACTTTTCCACATTCAATACTAGGATGCAGAAGAGGATGAGACTCCCTGCTCAAATAGTGGAGAAATACAAGGGTGATATATGTTTTATAGTGGACACCGATACCACTCTCATCAAACCTGCACAACCAAGAATAACATGGTTACCACCATTGGACTATGAATTTAACATTGATCAGGATATAAAGGCTATTGAAACCCTGCTGAATGAACCAGTGGAGAAAATTTTGAAAATATTTGGCACATATGAGGAAGTCAAGTTAATAATAAAGACCAGTTTATTAGTAAACAAAATAGACAGGAAGAAGACTAAAATAATGAATACTCTTCAGAAGAAACTTTCGGTAAATGATGAAGAGTCGGAACAACAAGTAGATATCACCGAGGAATAGTCACCCATTAGTGAAGGTAAAGAATTAAGTGATTTAGATTCTACCAAATCAAATGCACCACCAACGAAGAAATCAAAATTTACTGAAGTAACAGCTGCATCAAGAACAAGATGCAAAACAAAAAAAAGAGGTAGAATCACTACCCCTGAAGAAAGGAATTGTGAGAACTTATTAGAAAAGGAAGAATACATCTTCAACCAAGAAATCAACACCGAAACAAGAAAGGAGATATCTAAGAGGAAGAGAAGATAAGGATGATACTGCATAAGCAGAAATAAAACAAAGGATCCAAGTAGAAAAGGCCAAAATACCAAAGACAATTGATAAATTTGCAGAGTCAATCATCAACACAGGCCACTTGAAACATCATAAAATTAGACAATGGGTGAATATGTCTACCAAGGATCAGAACAAAATAGAAGAAGCAATCATAAAAATGATGGTATCATACAAGTATGTACCTCTATAATTTGGCAGTCATATTCCACAAGAGATAAATGATAAGATATCAGCAAGGTGGACATATGTATTGCACATGGAGAAATAGATGAGGGAGAGATCCCTAGTTACATTTATGCCTGAGTCCATAGTTGAAGAAATTGACTGAACCATGAAGGAGCACTCCAAGAAGTTTTCTGCAAAGACAAGAGAATATAAAGTACTACAAGACAAGTTAGAAGAGATTGATATAGAAAGAAATAAGATTTGGAGACAAATCTTTAATCCACCCAAGAAGGTACTAGTTCTAATCAAGATAGCTCACAATGAGGAGAAGGAGGCCACACCGAGCCCTGAGCACATATTCATCAATGATAGTGAGGATGTCAATCCAATTGACTTAACCATAGAGGCAAGTAAGGCCATGGATGATATGCCTCAAATATTGCAATCATTAGGAGAAATAACAAACATAACAATATAGGATATAAATCATGGAGATTCTGATGATAATTTTAAGGCTGATGAAGACATCAATATTGCCACTGAGGAAACAAATGAAAAGGATACAATTGATGTTTCATATGTAAAAATATCAAGCAATATGCCTTTCTTGATACAAGATATCACTATAATGACCAAAGCAAGGCAAAAAAACCTGAGCCAGAAACAAACACATTGATGGAAAAATGGGATGAACAAGGGGAAAAGATAGATAAAAGTGGAGAAGACAAACTGAGTGATGCACCCACTAAGGACAGTGGAAAGGTAGAAAAGGTTGCAAATCAAGACGCGATTGATGTAGAGACATCTACAATAGACCAATAGGTATTGACCAAGAAACCAAGCCAAGGAACCACACCTCCAAAGCAATTAATGACATAAACCAAGAAATAAAAGGCTCTTGCTATCATTCCTCATTCCCCTACTTCCAGCACTATTAAAAAGAAGAAGCACAAGAAAGGAAGAAAACCAGTAACACTTGATGAGATAATAGAAATACCCGACTATGATCCAAGGACACTGGATCTTGATTCATTATCAAGGTATGGAGAACTATGCGAAAGGAAAGAAATACAAGACAAGCTCAGAAAGGAGCACAAGAATACAAAAGTCTTGGAAAAAATAAAGGAAATCCTATTGCAAGTAGTACCATACATACATATTGATCAAACTACACCCATAATTGATCAACTTTTAGTTCTCACTGAGGCAATCACAACACAAAATGTAGACGTCGAGAAGGTCATAAAGGAACATGCAAGAGAGACGTACCAATAAAAACTCACCGAAAAAATCAGCCAAGAAGTGGCAAAAAATAAGGTGAAACTTTATGAAGTAGTAACTATGTTTGAACCAGTTATATCAGAAGTAGTTAACTTAGTTCAAAATTTATGCACACTAGAGCACTTCACTACCGAGCATAGTGAACAAATAGCTAAAATAGATGAATATCTAAAAATTAGTGCACAAAGTCCATCAACCAAAGAAAATGCATTCCAATTGCATTATGAGAATATTACATAGAATCTAAATGGTTCATACTTGATACAAAAGAAAGGTAGAAAGAAAAATCAAAGATCAAGTAACCAAGATACAGGCTATGTTACTACCGAATCTCACATTTTTGTTGACACACATGACTTTGGCAAAGACTCTAATTGCCACCACAAAGATGTCAGTCACAAAGAGTATCTATGAAAAGCATGCTAGAATCACTTTGTATAACATGACCCTCAAGCACGTCAACGAAAAATGGGACAAGCTAATGGAATCCATATATCAATCCCATTCACACATATTTGACAAGTTTTAAGTACTACATCTTTTCATTATTTTCAAAAAAGGGGGAAAACATGTGTACATACATTGTATCCACAAAGGGGGGAAATGTACCAAGGAAAACATGTATATACATTTCAAAGGGGAAAATAAAAAAGGAAAACATGTACATACATTGTATCTACACAGGGGGGAACATTGTACTGAGGCATGCACATAGGAGTCATTGAAAAGGTAAAACACTTGGTGCATATACTACACATCAATTTTTGATACTAATGCCAAAGGGGGAGATTGATAATCCTTAAAGGATCATAAGTTGTCAATAGTATAATAAGAAAATATTTTTGGACTGTTGGTCACATGATCACCGAGTGAAAACTTTCACCAAACAAAGTGGTCACTAAAATGGTCAAACACAGTGGTCACTGAAATGGTTAAGTGCGGTGATCACATAAATATTTTGAACACTAGGCGCAGTGATCACCGAGCACCAGTCTATAAAGACTTCACTGAGCATAGTCTACAGAGACTTCACTAGGAATAATTTACAGAGACATCACCGAGAATAGTCTATAGAGACATCACCGAACACCAGTCTACCGAGAGACAATTTTGTTCCTGAAAAAAGTGGATCTCAAACTACACGTCAGCTAAACCACTTTGATCTTTAAAACAAATTTATGCTTAGCTAGACAACCATTTTTTGTGGATTAAGAACAACTTAATATTTGTATGCAATTGGTTAACTGATTGTATTCATGAAAACTAGGAGATCAAGGTCAATTTGTAAACCTTTGGTCATTAGAGTTTTTTTTAGAAAAGTGTGAAACCTAATTAGGTCAAAACCTTTATATATAGATGTAATGATCAATCAAGAACATGATTATTGTAGCTGCAGAAGGACATCTATGAATCAGATAGAGAGTTTCATGTAGAAGGGTAGTAATAGGAGAATTGAGTTATGAAGAACTACATTCAAGGATACTGAGCATAACAGAGGTATTATCCATCACAATAGGTGATATACAATTTTGTGAACTTAATGGATCTGTAATCAACAATTCAAGATTGCAAGCTATCAAGTCATCTATATTTTTTTCTAGCCTCTCTAATAATTGTAGCGAACAAAAAAAATCCTTCAAGAAGGTGGACTTAATATTCTTGTTGTAAATCTCTTAACCGAGTGCACACATACATTGTGTTGCTGAAATATCTTAACCAAGTAGACTTAACAAGTCTAACATGTTAATCCTAATAGGGTAATATCATCAGAAGTGATCACAACTTGTATCCTTAATCAACACCTTCCATTTTGTAGATAGTGAAGCTTTGTGGGTTTCATCCCCACTGCAGTTTTTACCTTCTAATAGGGGTGTTCTACGTTATTAATTCTTGTGTCATGTTTAAATGAGTTTCATGAATGTTTCTATGTTTGTTTACATGCACTTACATTTATGTTATGATATTACAGGCATGAAGCAGAAAATATTCAATGGTCAGTTATGCAAGCAATTATTACTAAGGTTTAAAGTGTAAAAGTTTTTAAGGGTACATATTCACCCCTCCCCTCTAACTACACACCCTTCCATTATTCCAACATAGGTGTATAGGCATGAATGGCATCAAATTTTTTATCATGGAAAGACTCTTCAGACAATGAATCCCATTCCCACTTTGTTGATTCTTCACCACTATATGATTCCAACTAGGTAATTTTATCATGGATGTGAGGGAGATTCTTTTTGGTATATCTATTTTCAAGATATCCTACCCTAATATTCTCATTACTAGACTGGAAAGTATTTTCTATAGGTTCCAGTAAACCTTCATTTCTTCTCCCAAGAGGACCTGATCCTTGGTAACCCATATTTTGTATTATTTCAAAAAACTTTCCCATATTGATGTGTGGGAATGCTAATGTTTTTAAACCTTTCATTTGATCTTTCTTCATCTTTGTATATCCACTTTAGGATTCATTGTCTTATTCTAACTTGGTTGATGTGCTATCCCTTAAAAAGTTGTCATTATATCTTTGAGAAGATTTTTGTTCTTTTGAAGTGAAAGGTTTTCCATGAGGCTTAGGAGAAAGTGGTAAATTGACCATTGATAAATAATAATCTCCAACCCCCTTGTGATGGACTTTCAATTTTTTCTAAAAATCTGTCATGAAGGTGTCCATGTTTAGATAATGGGCTTCTTTCTCTTTCCCCTTTTTTGATTTTGAAAGACTTAATTCTTTTTTTTCTTTTTCTTTATTTAAAATATTTGTATTATAGGAATTAGATTCTTCACCATTTGAATGAGGAATACTAAGAATTTCTCTTTCCTTTTCTTTCTCTTTGGATGTCTAACTTGTACTACCATCCTCTTTAGAACTTGAAATAGGAATTTCTTTCAAACTTGAGTTCAAAACCTCTTTGGAACATGAGTTATGAACATTTTTGGAACTTGAGTTGGCACCTTCTTGGGTTACAATATTTGATGAATCTATCATGGGGACCTATCTATTATGTGGAACAATAGAATCTGTGACTAGTTTCACATGATTACAATATTGAAAATAATTGAGGTCACTGTTGATTTTTATCTCTTGGCCGAGGTATGAAAACTTTAAGCATTTGTGATAGGTAGAAGGGACCGCTTGCATCTCATGAATCTAAGGTCTACCCAACAATATATTATATGTCAAATTTATATCCAACACTTCACAAAATATCTATTTTTTAATTGGTCCCACTCGGATTGGTAAAGTAACTATACCCTTTGAAGATCTTTCTTCATCATCATAATCTTTGATTTCTATCTTTCTTTTCAAATCCACAACATTAGTAGCATATCCCAAATCTTTGAAATAATCCAAAGTACACATGTTTAAGCCATATCCTCCATCTATCAAGACTCTTTTAACCCTATTCTTTTGGATGAGGACTTCAATATGCAAGCTGGGTAAGTTTTGGGGGTGGTTCAAGGACATATCATCTTGCTTAGAAAAAGATAGAAAGTGTGGTGCAATAAAGTGACCAGCCATGGTTTGAAATTTATCTACATCCAGTTCATTAGAGACCATCATATAAACCAAGGCCTTTTCAAAAATTTCCTTACGAGAAGGTGATATTTTCAATAAATCCAAGATAGAGATTTGAGTGGGATTTTTTAGGAGTTGATACAATAAATTTTATTGGTTTAATGTAGATGATGAAAATGTGTTCATGGTTTTCTTCTTTGATGCTCCTGGTAGGGTAATTTTGGATGCTTTCCCCATAGTAATCACATTGGTGGACTCTTTTTATTTTTTTATCTTTGACCATTAGGACATTGATGGTGTTATCAAACCCGAATAAAGAATTAATGGTATTTTCATAGGTGTGAGAAAAATTGACCTTTTTCCTTTGTTATTGTTTTTGTTTGCATTTGAAGGTTCATCTTTCTCATGATTCAAGAAAGGAGTTTTGAAGGTCATGTGATCTTAATTGTTCTTAGGTCCATCTACTTCAATATTTATATTTGATGAGATTTTGGACAACATGCTTTAATCTCATAAAATTATTAGTCATATGTCCTTTATTTTGATGATACTCACAATGATGTGATTCATTCCACCATGAGGGTTTAACTTTGGGTTCATAACCTATTTTCTTAGGTAGATTTATAATCTTTTTTTTAAGGAGTGTTTTTAGAGCTCCCTCAATGGGTTCTCCCAACAGAGTAAATTTATTTCTTGGTTCAAAGTGAATTGGGACATATTGAATAGTGGTTTTGCTTGATTTTTCCCTTGGTTGTTGTTGTTGTTGTTGTTGAAAGAGGTATTGCTTGGTGGATTGATGTTTTTTTATTGATTATTAGACCTATTAGAAATATATAATGGTTTATGTTTAATATTTTTTGCTTCTACCACTTCTTCATTTACTACGTTTTTGTTATTGTTTTTCAACCAAAACTTAAGTTCTTCATTGTTGTTATTGGTTGAGGGGTTGTTTTTGTAAGTGTTAGTGTTGTTTAGGAATCCTTTTTATCCTTGTATAGATTTAGTTCACCCTTCCTTACCAAATCATATTCTATTTTGATACCACTTGAAATTATTTTGTCAAAGGATCGGGGACACTAGATTTGTAACCAAAATTTCATTTCATTGTTAAAATTTTCAATGAAGATGTACATCTTCTCCTTTTCTAGCACACTTATTGGGTACTTGCAAAAGATTCTTCTCTAACATTGTAGGAAAGTAAAAAATGATCCCCCATTTATTTTTTTGGTATTGCACAAGTCTAACATTGTCACTTCGTATTCAATGTTTTAGGAGTATTGAGTAAAAAACTTAGAGAACAATTCTTCAAATGTTTTAATTCTAGGTGGAAACTTAGAAAACCACTCCATTTCTTGTCCACCTAAGCTCCTAGTAAATAGTCTCATTAGATATATTTATTCATGGAGGAACTCCATGCTCAATGTGAAAAATTATCTAATGTGGTCTTCAAGGTCGGTTGTGCCCATGTACTTGTCATATTTTGGAAATACTACATTGGGTGGAAAAGTGTCATGCCCATAAATCTCATGTCAAAAAATGCAACAACTTTTTTTTTTGAAAGGGGAATTTAGAGTCTTAAAGAATACAGTTGAAAGTTTTACCAAGTATGTTAAGTTAGTTCTGCAACTACCTGAAAAGAGATATGGGTTGCAATGAAATGATAATGTTTGTAAGGTCAAGGGGAATCATGTCCATAGGAAAACATCCCTCTACCCCAGTAATGATAATAAAGGTTTAGGTTACACAAGCTCACTAGGTGAGGGAATATAAACCACTCAAATTAACACTTAATAACGATCTTGGAAGATATATTAAACCTGAATTATTGACTAAGATTCCTTTATTAAGAATTACTAAGGTTAGTTACTCATACGTTACAAGAAAACATTAACGATTACAATTTTATCAATGATTGAAAAATAACACTCAAGAAGTTGGCATGACTAATTTTAAACATTCTTTAATAGAGTTTGAAGATGTGAAAAATACTCCCTACAAATACTTCAAGAGATTAATTTAATACTTTAGCAATGTCAACATTTACATGCTCATATATCTATAATAATATCTTTTATTTTCACGTTCACAATTGTATAATGACTATGTTCCCAGATCCAAACCAAAGAATACATAATTAATTTAAATTACGATGAACTATCTTTACTTTATATATATATATATATATATATATATATATATATATATATATATAACCTGACCCATAACATTATTTTTATAGTGGCCATTATACTGGCCACATATATTGTCCACATAAAAATAACATTATCAAGTTGGGTGCTTTCAACAACACTTATTTATTATTATCTAGATTTTGTTTTTAAAAAAATTATCTTAATTTAAATTTTCCTATAAAATTTCTTCCACCATTAATCATTTAACGTAAATTTTCTATGCAAAGTAAATTGTTAAATTACATATTTTAAAATATTTTATTAAATACCCACTTTAATATATAACTCACATCTTCTATGAGATTAATACTTAAATAATAGTTAATCGAAAAATCTAACTATTCCAAATAGTTTTTATTCTATTTAGGGTAATAGCATTACTAATTATTCTATTTATCTTTATAATATAAATCATTATATTATCACTATTATGTTAAACCAAAGTTTTGTTCTTTTAAACAAAAGATAAATTGTATGAAGAAAAAGGGTTCCCACCTAAAGCAAAATTCAAATACCCACTTTCAACATATACATAATTTTTTTTTAAAAGAAACTCACTTGCTCAAAACCCTAACCCTAATTCAAAATTAGGGTTAAGGGCAAGTTTTCCACCTCCAAAAGTCATTTCCCTCTCTTCGTCCTTTTCTCTTTCTCTTTCCCCACAATCTTTGAAACCCTATTGCCCTTTTTTTTGTGCTCTCTATTTGCAGGTCTAAAGAAAAACATTGGAGGCCAAGAATGAACGCAATACCTACCCCTTAGTTTGTCTGTCTGTGTCAGTTTCTAATCTCTTTTAGGCCCTTTTATGTTTGTGTTGGTTATTTCAGGTGATTTTAAGGATATTCATGTATTACTTTTCATTATGGTATTGATCCATTGTTAGTTGTGTTAGTAATAACTGAGAGGGGGGGGGGGTGAATCAGTGGCCTTAAAAATTTATC
>MU225798.1:2757630-2776091 GCA_018584345.1 Thuja plicata | reverse complement strand
GAGTTACGTAGGCAAGGCCATCTACGATGAGCCCCCGAGGCATTAGGTCTGGCCCTTAGGTCTTGTGCTTCTAAATTATCCCTTTAACTTGCCCCATTTCCAATGTTGCATAGTTCTCATCTCTTTACGAATCAAGTTCTAAATATCTCATAGTTTATTTAACTAATTCATTGATGTGACTTATCTTACGATCATGTATGTAATCAGAAATGAATTTAACATCATGCATCAAGTTGTGTAGCAATATATAAAGATGCAAGAAACGGAGAGGCAAGGAGAATGTGATACACATGTAAGGAAGAGAAAATGCAGGTAAGCAACATCTTCTTATGAATTTTCATTTGAATGCTATGATAGGATATTGTTTAAGTTGCTCCATTTCCTCCTGGTGTTATTGGAAAATATTGTAATTAGTAGAATCATGAATTGCTAATGTAGTTAGAATGGTATGTTATACTTCTTCTTTTTTGAAAAAAAAAAAAAATTGTTGTGTTTTTTTATATGTAAATTTTGGGCATTACAGTTATGATGTAAACCATCAACATACGGAACATCATCTATCTTGTTCTTTCCATATAAGGTGATACATCCTCTACCTATGATAGGTTTGGGAGTGTTATCTCCAAATATAACCATGCCGCCTTTATACTTATCTAGATGTACAAATCTATCTTTGTCTCCTGTCATGTGATGTGAACACCCATTGTCTATGATCCAGTCTATTCTGATGTCTGCTTGTGAAACTTAAGCCAATTCTTGTGCTTTCTTTTCATCTTCAATTTCTATTTCATCGATCATTTTTTCCATATCTTTAATTGCAACAAATCCAATTTAATCTTCTCCTAAATCATTATCAGTCACACCATCTTCAGCATGATAGCATTCCTTAGTATATTTGGGTTTGTAATCTAGTCTAAACTTATTGACTCTTGTAGGACACTTGGATGTAAAATGGCCAAATTTGTTGCATGAAAAATATTTGAATGGTAGCTGTCCTTCATATTTTCATTTACCTTTCCTTTCTTTCTTAGAATTCATAGCAATGATTTCTTCTAGTTCTGTATCAACTTATTCTTTCTCAATATTATTAGAGATGCTCAAGGATTTCTTACCATAGATGAAGGCTTTGAAAGCTGTTTCAATTTTAGGTTCTATCTTCAATCTTGATATCTTAAATGCTGATATTTTGCTGATCAAGGTTTCTCTTTTGAAGTCCTTTGAAAATTGCATAGTTTCATCCAAGATGTTTATCTTGCTTTCATAATCTGTTGTCAATATAGTCATCAGTTTGTCCATTATATCTTCCTCTAAAATTTCTTCACCATTGTTCTGATTCCTGAGACTGCTTCATTAATCCTCTAATTATAAGCTCTAATGTTTTCTTAAGGTAGAATCTCTAAATTGTTGTATCTTTTCTTCCATGTCTTTCTATACTGGTGCAAGAGCACACCTAGGCTAATCTCCAAGTTGTAATCATTTTGGCTTGTACTTGACATTAGCCAAGTCAAGATAGGATAGTTTTTTTTAGACCTTAGAAGGTCATTTCTATGTAGGCTAAGTGAGTTAGTCATTAGGACTAAGGTCACAACAATAGCCATTGTTAGTAGTTTTTCAAATTATTAAGATTAGTTGCTAAATGTGGGATTGGAGTCATGAATATGTCCAAATCATTTAAATGTCAACATAGAGATGCCATAGGGTCTTTAATGATCTTGGATCCTCTAATTGAAGAGGTTAGAGGTCCTAAAATGTAGGGAGAAGGCATAATAGAGAAGATGACAAAAGTTGCTAAATTGTTCTCATGACAACATTTGCGATAATTGCAAATGTTGCATGCAACATTGGTTACATTAGATTCTCCTCGAAACTAGGAGTGGGGAATCAGAAAACAAGGCCTACAATGTTGGAAGAAGGCATCTAATGTATGGAGAGAATCAAATCAAGGAGTTAGTCAATTCATTATAACAAGTGTGAAGTTGAATAGAGCTCTACAATTCTGGTTTTCAGAGACTCCTGAGCATTTCTTTGTAAAAATCATATTTTACGGATTGAGGGCTTGAATCTAATGGTTATTTTGTGTGCATAGGATAGTTTGAGACACTTTTAATTTAGTGATTTAGTTGATTAGAGGTAGTATATATTCATAGCTAAATTGTTTTGTAACTAGAGAGTTCACTAGTCCTGTCCTGACTAGACAGTCAAGTCATGGATCCCCCATGAAATCTAACCATGGGAAACACCTAAGGGTAGATGGAAATGTTAGGGGATTCAATGGTGTACATATTTGTATAGTTAGGAGTCTTAGAGAGTTGAGCTTCTATTTTTAGATCCAAGCCCTAGGCGATCATGCACTGTCCGGTTAGTGGTTTGGAGGTGAAACAGTGAGCATTCATGTGCAGGGGAAGAAAGAACTGTACGGTCCAAGTAGATTTCTAGTTACTGTTTAGTGTTACCTTGATATTATAGGAGGGTTGAGTCTATACAATTTAGTGAAGTCAAGTTTTGAGCAAGTTTTGCATAGTGTTGTAGAATGTCCTAGAATTTAGGCCTATTAGCCCTATTGGTCCTAGTTTGTAGGAACCCCATGTACGAATGGATTAGGGGTTTAAGACTTAAAAAATATTTTGTAAAAAGATAAAGGGTATCTAGATATGGTCTTATATTTCTAAGTTCTTTGGATATTTTTTGAAATAAATGAGAAAAATACACTGACAAGGGCTACAAGGAAGTAAGCCAAATTAGGCCTCCTAGAGACAAGAACTTGGACTCGATTGAAAATGGGCATAAGATCCCTCAAGATGGATTTAGTTGTGATCAAAGGAAATTTCTACATGGTGATGGACACCCCTACAAGTGATTCATGAGTGTTAGAGTGGAAATTGGCACTTAAACCTTTCTAAGTGTAAGGAGGAGAAGTAGGAGAAGTGGAGAAGTGAAGTGACTATAGGGTGTTAGTCTTTCAAAGGTGAAGCACAAATTGGAGACTCTTACAGGAGAGTAGGATTAGGACTTAGTTAATGATCTAAGCCTAATAAGGACCTAGAAGAGATTAGGATCCTTGGAGAAGGTAAAGAAGATCTTCTTAGTAGATTGTGCAAGAAAGCCATTTGGAACACTTACATCATATTGGTATCAGAGCTTGATTAAAGATCAGGCTTGTGGTGGATGTTTTAGCCTACTGAGTCAGTGGGAGAGAGTACACCTGGAAGTTCAGAGAAAGGTAAAACCATGGTGACTAATGCTGAGTTAGCCAAAAAGGTAGAAGATCAAGAAGAAGAAGACAATTTATTAAGAGAAAGGTTGTCTCAAATGGAGCAAATGTTGGGAGAAGTCCAAGACAAAGTTGAGAAGATGAAGGATAAGATAGATTAGAAAGAAGAAGAAGAAGCAAGGGAGAAAGGAGTGGAACTAGAAGAGGAAGCTCCAACACCTAACCCTGTCAGTGACCAAGAACCCTTCTTAAAGGCATTGAAGGCTTTAAGTGGTAAAGCTTTGGAGGGTGTGCCACTATTTAGTGGACAAATGGATCTAGATTCAGTAGTGGACTGGATAGAGAGCATAGAGAACTATTTTGAATGTGATGGTATGACAAAGGCCCAAAAAGTAAATGTGGCCAAGTCAAGATTGAGAGGTTCAACTCTCACATGGTGGAAGTTTGTTCAAACTAAATGGGAGAAAGAAGGAAAGAATCCTATAGCCACATGGAAGGGCATGGTGACTAAGATGAAGTAGACCTATTTGCCTAATGATTATGAAGTGTAGCTACATAGGAGGAGATATAATCTCAGATCACAAGTGGTTGAAGATGAAAGCATCAAGCTAGCTAGGTATTTGAATGGACTCAAATGGTCTATTCAAGAAGACATGAGTCTTGTGAACTTTAAAACCATCTGCTAATGCTATCAAATGGCCTTGAAGATAGAGGAGAAAGGTAAAAGGAAACAAGAGAAAAGTTCTAAAGGAAGAGGTAGAGGAAGAGATAGTAGAGGACAAAGAGGTGGCTATGGTGGGAGGAGTTCAGAATCAAGGACACAAGGAGAAGTCAAATACAATGAGCAGCAAGAATCAAGTTCTAGTAGAGGTGGTAGAGGAAGGAACTCCAATTTCAGAGGTAGAAGTGGTGGACAAGGAAGAGTAAATTACTTTGCCAATATGAAATGTTACCATTGTAACCAAATGGGACACCCTACCTATAGGTGTCCAGAGAAGGGTAGTACTTCTCAAGGAGGTAAAAAGAGGATTAATCTGGTCCAAGAAGACACAAATGCAGCTGATAAACACCTTGAGGTGCCATTAAATTCAAAGGAAGGTGAGAACCTCATGATGAGGAGAACATTGATCAAGGAGCTAATTAAGGAGAAACCAAGCCAAAGGAGGTCCTTGTTTAGGATCAAGTGTAAGGTGATGGGAAAAGTATGTAGAGTCATTGTAGACTCAGGGTCTACTAACAATATTGTGTTAGAGGAAGCAGTCAGCAAGTTAGGCATGACAAGGATACCTCATACCCATCCTTACAAGGTCACATGGCTCAATAAGGGACATCATTTTTTAGTGAATGAGCAAGCATGGGTGGAGTTCTCTATAGGGAGATATAAGGACAAGGTACTATGTGATGTACTACCTATGGATGCATGTCACTTGCTCCTAGGTAGGCCATGGAAATTTGACCACCAAGCTATCCTTGATGGAGTGAAGAACTCCTATACTTTCAAGAAGGATAACATGACTTTCAAAATACAGTCATTGTTAAGAAGATATAGAGGTGAAGATAGCAGGTCCTAATGTCCTAATGGTGAGTGAGAAAGAGTTCTTGGAAGCCATAGAGGAAGGAGAAGGAGTTGGCTTAGAACTCATGTTGAAACCCAAGGAAGTGGAAGACAAAATGGTGAAGAGGATAAAGATACCACAAGAGATACAAGAAATGTTGCAGAAGTATGAAGGTATTGTAAGTGATGGACAACCATCAACCTTACCCCCTATAAGACCCATAAACCATAAGATTGAACTTATTCTTGGAGCTACCCTACCCAATAAGGCAGCCTACAAAATGACCCCTCGATAGAATGATGAAATAGCTAGGCAAATTCAAGAGTTACTAGAACAAGGTCTTATAAGGAAGAGTATTATTCCTTGTGTTGTACCCACAATCCTAGCCCCTAAGAAAAGAGGTACTTGGAGATTATGTACTAACTCTAGAGCTAGAAATAGGATCACTATTAGATATAGGTTCTGTATCCCCAGGATAGAAGACTTGATGGATTGTCTAGGAGGTGCAAGGTACTTCACCAAGATAGATTTAAAAAGTGGCTATCATCAGATAAGGGTGAATGAAGGAGATGAATGGAAGATAGCCTTCAAGACTAAAGAAGGGCTATATGAATGGATAGTCATGACATTTGGTCTATCAAATGCTCCACCAACTTTTATGAGGTTGATGAATGAAGTACTCAAGGATCACATTGGCAAGTTTGTAGTGGTATACTTGAATGATATACTCATCTTTAGTAATACAAGAGAGGAACACCTCAAGCATGTGGAACTAGTACTCAAGAGGCCACATGAAGAGAAGTTAATGATTAACTTGGAGAAGTGCGAGTTCATCAAAACAAAGCTAGTGTACCTAGGATTTGTTCTATCTCATGGTATCCGAAAATGGACAAGAGTAAAGTAGAAGCCATCATGAATTGGACTACCCCAAGGAAAAAAATAGAGGTAAGAAGCTTTCATGACCTTGCTCAGTATTGTAGGAAGCTCATAAGGAAATTTAGTGCTATTTATGCTCCTATGTTGGACACAATCAAAGGAGGAATGAAGACCAAGTTCGTATGGAATGAACAAGCCACTAAGAGCTTTGAGTTATTGAAAGAAAAGATTGCTACCCAGCTAGTGTTAGTCTTGCCAATCTTTGAGAAGCTTTTCATGAATGAGTGTGATGCAAGTAACATAGCTATTGGGGTTGTCCTAAGCCAAGAGGGTAGACCAGTAGCATTCCATTTAGAAAAGTTGAGTGAAGCAAAGAAGAAGTATTCTTCTTATGACCTTGAGTTGTATGCATTGGTTCAAGCCTTGAGAAAGTGGAGGCACTATTTTCTGCCCAAGGAGTTCATTGTTTATTCATATAATCAAGCCTTAAGTTTTATGAATTCTCAAGAGAAGTTGAGCCACAAGCACATGAAGTGGGTTGAGTACCTATAAGCTTACACCTTTAATATCAAGCACAAGAAAGGTGTCCTCAATAAAGTTGTAGATGCATTGTCAAGAAGAGCTCTTACTGTCCAAGAGATTTAGTTGAAGAGCATGGGGATAGATCACTTCAAGGACCTATATGTTGAAGATGAGGATATTGTAGATAATTACAAGGTATGTGATGAATACAAGAACCATTTCCATAGTGAGTATGTTGAATATACTTTGAAAAGTAACCTTTTGTTTAAGAGAAATCAGCTATGTGTCCCTAGAGGCTCTATTAGGGAGAATATGATACAATAAAAGCACAATGGTGCATTGAGTGGTCACTTTGGGATCACTAAGACACAAGAACTAGTTCAAAGGTTCTACTATTAGTCGAGAATGAAACTTGATGTTAAGAGTTATGTGGAGGATTGAATTGTATGTCAGAGAGCCAAGGGTACTTCTTCAAATGCTAGTCTTTATCAACCACTACCTATTCCCACTAGGCCTTGGGATTGTTTGAGCATGGATTTTGTAGTTGGGTTACCCAAAACAAGACAAGGCATGGAGAGTGTTTATGAAGTTGTGGATAGGTTTAGTAAAATGGCTCACTTTGTGCCATGTAAGACCACTAATGATGCCAGCCAAATAGCCTCTCTCTTCTTCAAAGAGATAGCAAGAATCCATGGGCTACCTAAGAGCATTGTGTTTGATAGAGACACCAAATTTATGAGTCATTTTTGGAAGACTCTTTGGCAAAGATTAGGCACTAATTTATCCTTTGGATCTACCTACCATCCAAAAACTGATGGTCAAACCGAAGTGGTGAATAGAAGCCTTGGAAATCTACTAAGGTGCTTGACAAAGGAGTACATACAACAATACGATCAATTGATTTGATAGGCTGAATATGCCTACAAAGACACCATCAATAGGTCAAGAGGGAAGAGTCCTTTTGAGATAGTGTATGGATTACACCCTAGAGGAGTCTATGAGTTGAGAAACTTGAAGGATGGAGTGAAAGAAAGTGGATATGTAGATGACTTTGCTTATGCTATGCAAGAGATACATGATACAATCCAAAAAACCTTGACAGAGAACACCTTAAAACATAAGGCAAAGATTGATGAGGGTAGAAGACAAGTTCAATTTAATGTGGGAGACTAAGTCATGATCCATCTAAACAAATCTAGAATTTAGAAGGGAGTCCATCAAAAGTTGCAGATGAGAAGGATATGTCCCTGTCCTATCTTGGCTAAGTATGGTGAAAATGCATTCAAAGTGGAACTCCCAAAAAATAGTGGACTATCACCTATTTTCAACATTGTAGACTTAGTCCATTACAAAGGACCATAGAAATACATGGATTAGAGTCTAAAAGAAGTCATCAGAGATGTGGAAGAGTTACAGTTACCCTCTGCTACTGTCATAGGAGCTGACAGCATACTGGATACAAGAGTATACAAGAAGACTAGAACAAAAGAGTACAAGGAGCACTTGATCAAAAGGCATGATCAAATCAATGCTGATGTAGTATGGGTCAAAGAATTAGAGTTTACGAAGATGGGGATTGATCCAAGCATCCTCAATCCAAGGGTGGATTGATCTTTTTGTTTTGGGGAGGATGGTGCAAGAGCACACCTAGGCTAACCTCAAAGTTGTAATCATTTCAGCTTGTACTTGACATTAGCCAAGTCAAGATAGGATAGTTTTTTTTGGACCTTAGAAGGTCATTTCTATGTAGGCTAAGTGAGTTAGTCATTAGGACTAAGGTCACAACAATAGCCATTATTAGTAGTTTTTCAAATTCTTAGGATTAGTTGCTAAATGTGGGATTGGAGTCATGAATGTGTCTAAATCACTTAAATGTGAACATAGAGATTCCATAGGGTCTTTAATGATCTTGGATCCTTGAATTTAAGAGGTTAGAGGTCCTAAAATGTAGGGAGAAGGAATAATAGAGAAGATGCCAAAATTTGTTAAATTGTTGTCATGACAACATTTGCAATAATTGCAAATGTTGCATGCAACATTGGTTACATTGGATTCTCCCTGAAACTAGGAGCGGGGAATTGACCAACAAGGCCTAGAATGGTGGAATAAGGAATCTAATGTATGGAGAGAATCAAATCAAGGAGTTAGTCAACTCATTTTAATAAGTGTGAATTTGAATAGAGCTCTGCAATTCTGGTTTTCGGAGAATCCCAAGCATTTCTTTGTAACAGTCACATTTTATGAATTGAGAGGTTGAATCTAATGGTTGTTTTGCATGCATAGGATAGTTAGAGACACTTTTAATTTAGTGAGTTAGTTTATTAGATGTAGTATATAGTCGTAGGTAAATTATTTTGTAACTAGAGAGTTCACTGGTCCTGTCTTGACCAGACAGTCAAGTCATGGCCCCCCCATGAAATCTAACCATGGGAAACACCTAAGGGTAGATGGAAATGTTAGGTAAGTTAGTGGTGTACATATGTGTATAGTTAGAATTCTTAGAGAGTCGAGCTTCTATTTTTAGATCCAAGCCTTAGGTGAGCATGCAATGTTCGGTTAGTGGTTTGGAGGTGAAACAGTGAGCATTCATGTGCAGGGGAAGAAAGAACTATACGGTGCAAGTACATTTCTAGTTAGGGTTTAGTGTTAAATTAACATGTTAGGAGGGTTGAGCCCATACCAATCAGTGAAGTCAAGTTTTGAGCAAGTTTTTCATAGTGTTGCAGACTATCCTAGAATTTAGGCCTATTAGCCCTATTGGTCCTAGTTTGTAGGAACCCCATGTAGGGATGGATTGGGGGTTTAAGACTTAAAAAATACTTTGTAAAAGGATAAATTGTATCTAGATATGGTCTTAGATTTCTAAGTTCTTTGGAAATTTTTTGAAAGAACTGAGAAAAATACACTGACAAGGGCTACAAGGAAGTAAGCCAAATTAGGCCTCCTAGAGACAAGAACGTGGAATCGATTGAAAATGGGCATAAGATCCCTCAAGATGGATTCAAATATGATCAAAGGAAATGTCTACATGGTGATGGATACCCCTACAAGTGATTCATGAGTGTTAGAGTGGAAATTGGTACTTAGACCTTTCTAAGTGTAAGGAGGAGAAGTAGGAGAAGTGGAGAAGTGAAGTGACTATAGGGTGTTAGTCTTTCAAAGGTGAAGCACAAATTGGAGACTCTTAGAGAAGAGTAGGATTATGAATTAGTTAATTATCTAATCCTAATAAGGACCTAGAAGGGATTAGGATCCTTGGAGAAGGTAAAGAAGATCTTCTTAGTAGATTGTGCAAGCAAGCCATTTGGAACACTTACATCATATACACATTATTGGCTTGGATGTCTCCTTCAAACATGTCTTCTAGATATTTCCATATTGAATATGCTTTGTCTACCTTCTTAGTCTCAGAAAATTCACTGTCAGATAAGGCATTGATTAGGGCTTCTTTGGCAATTTCATTTTGGGTGAATACTTCCTTTTTTTTATTAGTAGAGTCTTCTTCTACATTATCTTTCAAGGTAGGAACATCAATTGTGTGAGTAGAAACCTCATAGATCTCAAAATCAACGCACTGAAGATGTGTTATCATTTTTTTCTTCCAGTCAAGATAATTTTCTCCATCAAACTTAGGACTCTCTTTTTTGAAGTATGCCATACGATCTACCTTAAGCTATTAGGCTTCCTCTTTAAGGCACTTGGCTCTGATACCAATTGTAGGAATAGTCCCAAGAGATAACTGAGGGGGGGGGGGGGGGAATCAGTTATCTNGGGGGGGGTGAATCAGTTATCTGCTAGCTCTAATTATTTTCTCCAATTAAGTACATAATAACATTAAGCATATATACAACAAGATAACACAAAATAGAACACCACAATTTTAGTTACGGGGAAACCAAAATTGGCAAAAACCCCAGTGGGAATTAGCACCCACAAAGAACTATACTAGAGTATAATAATCCCTGTTAGAAGATCTTACAAACCTGTTAGGAGTTGATCTTTACAATGTAATAAGTACAGTGACCTAGTTAAGGGTCAGACCCTGTTAGGAGTCTTTTACAAATAACCCTGTTAGGGGTGAGGACACACTATCCAAAAGCACACTGCTAAAATGATGAAGGCTGCAACCTTCAGTAAAAAAGATATACACTATATCTGATAATGAAATATTTGAGTAGACCTACTATCTTGATCATTTCCAGTAAATTGTATGCACTCTCTGATTCTTCACATAGATCTTTAACTGATGAATGAAATAGCTTTATTGTCCTAAAACAACTAGCATTCTGCTATGTTCTTTTTCTGTCTATTTTCTTATCATTCACACTAAGTGATCACAAATGAAATTCTATATGTATCTTCTTCAAATGACATGATCATGTCAACTATAGGAATCCCTTCAATACTTTTCTTGTTGGCTAAACTAAGAACACCACATAATTAGAACCACGCAACTTAGAATGAATAGACGTATCACTTCACATAGTTGGCTCCACCAAAATTACCCAAATGTCAGACTTTGGATGAAACACATTTAGCACCTTTGGTTAATCATCTTTGACTCATAACTAAACATGAATCTGAACACGCATATCCCATAGATAGGCACAACTAAAGAATCAATAATATTACTGCCAGCTTTCTGAAAACAATCCTCTGAAACTGTGGCTGGTAAACAAAGTAACTTAACTCAACTATAACTGAACTTTTGAATCTGCATGTATGAACATGGTATAATAACTATGTATAAAACATAAAAACAACCGTACAAGGCTCCAACATATCCATACTGAAAAGTGAATATAGTACACTGTTGTAAATTATATGTTGTCATTAATGATAAACATACATTCAACTATTTGCACAAAAGAAAATCTCCAATAGAGGCCTCACATCCTCCCCCTAGGCTTGAACTTCCTCCTAGAGTTCATAAAAAAGATGGGGATACTATGCTCTCATCTACGCTACATCCTCCCATGAATTTGTAACCTCGTCATAGAAATCCCACTGAACTCTAACCTGGTCCAACTCTCGGTCTCAAAGGCCCAGCGTCTGGCATGCCAAAATGCAGATAGGATCCAATGTTAGCTGCATGTATGACACCACCTATAAGGCATCCCAATCTATCACATGAGACTCATCATAAATATATTTTCTCAAAATAGAAATATGAAAGACATCATGGATGCGTGATAGGCTAGGTGCCAAAGCTAGATGGTAGAAAACTGGTCCTATCCTCTCCAATATCTCAAATGGTCCTACAAATTGAGGTGCAATCTTAGAGCCTTTTCTGAAATGGATTGGACTCTTATGAGGTTGTACTCTCAAGAAAACCCTGTCTCCAACCATGTAAACCCGATCTATCCTCTTCGCATCGACATAATTCTTATGTCGATCTTGTGCCTCTTGAAGGCATTTTCTAATCAAGGATACCTTTTTCTCCATCTCTAGAGCTAACTATAGTCCAATGGTTACCCTGTCCTCAATCCTATCCCAACTCAAAGGTGTCTTGCAAGGTCTACCATACAAGGCCTAATAGGGTGGCATACCCAAGGATGAATGATGCCCATTATTATTAGTACTCCTCCCACTTAACCTGATGGTTGATAATATACATACATAGCATATTGTCAACCACCTAATTAACTCTCTCTGTCTGACCATCTATCTCTGGGTGATAAGCTATTCTAAAATTGAGCCTGGTACTGAGAGCTGTCTGTAATTCTCTGTAAAAAGAGGATGTAAAGAGAGAATCCCTATCATAAATGATCTTATGAGGAATACCATGTATTCTAACAATGTCCCTCAAGAGAACCTGTGCCACTGCTAGAGCTGTAAAAGTGGTATGGATGGGTGAGAAGTGGGAAACCTTGGTCAACTTGTCAACTATTACCAAGATGATATCATGGTGATGAGATGAGATAGGGAGACCGACAATGAAATCCATGGATATAACATCCCACTTCCACTCAGGTACCTCATGAGGCTGAAGGAGCCCTCCAAGATGACCATGCTCTACCTTAACCCTCTGGAATTCAAGGCATTGAGCCACTAACTTTGCAATGCGCTGCCTCATGCCTGGCCAATGATAGAGTTGTCTCAAATCATCATGCATCTTCTTGACTTCAGGATGTGCTACATAAGGGGCTCTATGAGCCTCTAACATAATAGTATTATGAAAATCCCTAGAAGAAGGTACATAGATGCATCCACTATGATGTAATAGTCCATCAGACTCCAAGGAATACTTTGAGAACTTCCCTTCAAGGGGTCTCTAATATCAGACCATCTAACAAAACCTCCACATACAACTCATCCTCCTATAAATGATGCAGTATACGATCTCTCAAATTTGTGCCAGTGATCATGGATGATAACTCATGTTTCCTTCTACTTAAAGCATCTATGACTACATTCTCCTTCCCCTTGATATAATGGACATCAAAGTCATATTTACATAAGAACTCCATCCACCTATGCTTCCTAGTGTTAAGGTTCGGCTCAGTGCAGTGATTTTTTTAGTGGCTAATATTCGCCAATTGGCTAATTTTTGAAATTTGAGAATCCAAATTTGGCTAATAATTCAAGATTTAAGGCAACCTAAATCGCCAAATTCTTACAAAATTTTATTTTAGAAATATTTAAATTGCCAAATAATTTATTTTATTAAAAATTTGAACTCAAAGATTCACCAAATATTTGATACATGGTTAGATTCAATTAGCCTAGATTTTATAAGTTATTATAGAAATCTAAATTAATTCACTAATAATATATCATACCTATTAGTTATAGTAGGGTTGTGTCACCAATATTAGTTGTCATTATTGATTTAAAACATAATCTAGTGATCTTCATTATATTCCATGAGACAAAAATGTTACTATTTGATTTGTAACGCTTATAGGGGCTAAGATTTCCTTTGGATTGTAGATAAATCAATGGCACTGAAGAAATTTTGGGTCCTATTATAATAACAAATAATATTGATACATTTATCTCACACAATACAATGAGGATTATTTGATTATATTTTAAATAAATGGTAGCAACTAGATACTATAGAGTTCCCTTAAACCCATCAAAGATTTTCATAGTTAACCTAATAATTTTCTATAAGAAATATTTTTTCTTTAAATATAATTATTTTCCATGGTAATTAATGAAATTTTTGTTATTTTTTGAGATTCACCAATATTTTCTACAAAAAATTGTGATTAAAAAATAATCGCCAATACAAATAATTTGTTTTCCCAAAAAATTGAGAGATTCACAAATAGGAATTAATTTTTTTTAAAATAAAATGAAAGATTTGCCAAGATTTTATATCTTTTTCTAGAGGGGAGTTTCTTAAAATTATCCATGGCTGAGTGAATATATACTACAAACTCTGATGGTTTGAATAAAGCTCAAACCAATGTCTTAAGAGGAAGTGTTGCCACCTCACTAATTCATGCACCAATACTACAAGCTCAAGGTCATGGGTAGGGTAATTGAGCTCGTGAGTCTTAAGTTTCCTAGACTCATATGCTATAGCTTACCCACCCTACATAAGTACTACCCCAAGACCATCTAAGGAGGCATTTGTGCACAACACAAAATTTGCTGACGGCTCTGGCACTACCAAAATAGGTGCACTAGTAAGTTCTTTCTTCTCTATCCATTCAAATTTATTTCCCTTTTGCTGAAGGGACATGATAGGATGAGCCACTATAGATAACCCCTCAACAAATTTTATGTAATAACCTATGAGATCCATGAAACTCCAAACTTAGGTCACTGTAGTAGGTGCTAGCCAGTTCATAATGGCATCAATCTATGATGGGTCCACTGAGATCCCATCACCTGATATAACATGACCTAAATATCTAACCTCTGATTTGAAGAAGGCATATTTAGACAAGCTACCATATAATTTATTATCCCTCAAACACTGTAATACTTGCCTCAAGTTCTCCTCACGTTCCTTCTCATTACGAGAATATATCAATATGTCATCAAGGAACACAACCACAAATCTATCAAGGAAAGTGCAGAATACCCTATTCATGAGGCTCATGAATATAGCTGGGGAATTCGTAAGACCAAATGGCACAACTATGAACTCATAATGTCTGTATCTAGTCTGGAAAGTTGTCTTGTGGATATCACTCTCCATAATTCTCAACTAATGGTACCCTGATTTAAGATCTATCTTGGAGAACACAAAGGCACCATGTAACTGATCAAACAAGTCATCAATCCTAGGTAATAGATACCAATTATTAATGGTTAATTTGTTCAACTATCGATAATCCATACACAACCTAAGAGAACCATCCTTCTTTTTGAAAAAGATAACTGGTGCACCCCAAGGAGAAACATTAGGTCATATGTGCCCCTTCTCAAGGAGATCCTCTAGCTAAATCTTGAGCTCATTAAGCTCATTAGGAGACATCCTGTATGGTGCTCTAGATACGGGTGCAACTCCTAGAATGAGGTCTATATGGAAATCAACTTCTCTATGGGGAGGCATACCAGGTAGTTTTGAAGGAAACACATCTGCGAACTCCTGTAACATAGGATGATCATCAAGGGAGGCTTCCTTATCCTCTTCTTCCTCCCTATCACTAATAGTGATGGCAGATAACTGGCACCCCTTTTGCATGCTCCACTTAATCTACATAGCAGAGATCATACAATGGATACTGGCCTCTGAACCCCTAAAATAATGGTAGCATTGCCATCATCATCCAAGCATTCTACCCTCTTTTGTCGACAGTCTAGCTTGGTTGTGTGGGAATAAATCCAATCCATGCCAAGAACTACTCCATAGGAACCAAGAGGTATTATACGTAGATCTTCTATGGTAGTCATGATACCAATTTGAATCTGGCAATCCTTAACTATGGAGGTGAAGGGTACTCTAGAACCCGAGGCTAACTCTACCTCCCAACTAACTTCTTGTCTAGCTGCCACTAGTTCGTAACACTCCACAACCAATGGAGAAACAAAAGAATATGTAGCACCTAAATCAAATAAAATAGTAACTCTGTTACCTCCAATCATACCTGAAGCTTCAATCACAGTAGCCTTATGTTCTTCCTATTAGTTGTCAACCACTGCAAAAACTCTATGGGATCTACCCATATCTCTAACAGTGGGCTCTGATGTTGTTGTGCGCTAACCACCTCCCTGAGGGAAGTCCCTAGCCAAGTGCCCCATGGCACCACAAGAGTAACATGGTCATCAAGTCTGAAACTGGGTACCCTGGAGTCTAGAGAACTGTGAGCCCCCTCTCTTGCTAGAAGCACTACAACCACCCTTGGAGGACTGCTAAGTCCTAGCTGGGGGTGTATATGATGCCTGTGACCTTTGGTCCCTTCTAGGACCCTGTGTCTACCACTTTTTGGGCTTGGATCCATTTTTCCCTTGAGGAGCCCTCTGTCTCTGTCCTCGATGTGACTGATGCTAAGGTGGAGGGGGTTTGCAAGACCCCAAAGATTGTTTATTATTATTGTTACCCTTCCAATGTGATTTCTGATACCCTGAACTCTCTGTTATGGAATTTTAGTTCTAAGACTGATCTTGTGCATCCTTTCCCCTACCCTGAATCTCTTCAGCAATCAAGGCATTTTCTACAGCCTCTCAAAGGTTCCCTGGTGTTGCTATGCACACTGAACTAGATATAGATGCATTCAACCCCTTTATAAAGTGGTTGACCTTGATCTTCTCATCTCTCATGTATTCTACATAAGGTAGAAGCTCCAGGAACTTACACTCATACTGTGTGACGGTGAGCCCCCTCTTCTAAAGATCATGAAACTCATCTATCCATCACTGTCTATAGTGCTCAGATAGGTAACAATCTTTGAATCTCTCTAAGAAAGTGCTCCAAATGAGGGTGTCAATAGTGAGATTACTCTTTAACTCCTTTGTCCTCCACCAAATAGTTGTTGAACCTCTTAGCAAGTGGATAGAAAAGTGTGCCCTCATATTACTCCCATAAGGGAGCAATACAAAGCACCTCTCGAGACTCAAAAGAAAAACCTCAGCCTCACTCCCACCTATGGCTCCTAAAAAAAGTGGTGGGTTAAGGCATATTAGATCCCTCATGTGGTCCCCTGTGTCACAGGGTGCCCTCTCATAAGCGGTTACCACTACCTCTAGAGGTGGCATGTGTACTGAATCACCCTCATGGTTAGCCTACTCCTCCACAATCCTAGGTGGGGGACTCGTACTACACTCACAAGAAACTCCCCCTAGTCATGCCTGCTGATTACCCTACGATATCCTATCCAAAATGATTCCAACCAAATTTTGAAGAGAATTAAGTACATATTGGTTGGGGTTGGGTGGTTGTTCAAGAGGAGGTCCCCGCTCCTCTCTAGTACCCCATACATCATGTTCTATATAAACTCGTACCACAGGGGCACATTTACGACCTCTTCTATGGGTGTGAGCTTGCCGTGTTATCAGAGGCATCCTACACAAATATGAAAAGGATATAAGTTTTGAAATATTGTTGTAGCTTTGTAAATAATGTTTTCAAGTTGTTGGATTCGTCTTTACTAGGTTTGATATGTTTGATAAAGTTGAAACAACTGGTTTAAAGTTTATGAAACATAGTGGGTTTAAGGTTCCAATGTTGAAACATGGCTCTGATACCAAGTGTCATGCCCATAAATCTCACATCCAAAAACACAACTACTTTTTTTTTGAAAGGGGAATTTAGATTCTTAAAGAATACAATTGAAAGGTTTACCAAGTATGTTAAGTTAGTTCTGCAGCTACCTGAAAAGAGATATGGGCTACAATGAAATGATAATGTTTGTACGGCCAAGGGGAATCGTGTCCATAGGAAAATATCCCTCTACCCCAGTAATGATAATAAAGGTTTAGGTTACACAAGCTCACTAGGTGAGGGAATATAAACCATTCAATTTAATACTTAATAACGATCTTGGAAGATATATTAAACCTAAATTATTGACTAAGATTCCTTTATTAAGAATTACTAAGGTTAGTTACTCATAAGTTATACAAAAAATATTAATGATTACAATTTTATCAATGATTTAAAAATAGCACTCAAGAAGTTGGCATAATTAATTTTAAACATTCTTTAATAGAGTTTGAAGATGTGAAAATTAATCCCTATAAATACTTTAAGAGATTAATTTAATACTTTAGCAATGTCAACATTTACATGCTCATAAATCTATAATAATATCATTTATTTCCGCGTTCACAATTGTATAATGACTATGTTCCCAGATACAAACCAAAGATTACATAATTAATCTAAATTATGATGAACTATCTTTACCTTATATATATGCTTTCAACAACACTTATCTATTTTTATCTAGATTTTATTTTTAAAAAAATTATCTTAATTAAAATTTTCCTATAGTATTTCTTCCACCATTAATCATTTAACATAAAGTTTATATGCAAAGTAAATTGTTAAATTACATATTTTAAAATATTTTATTAAATACTCACTTTAATATATCTCACAGCTTCTATGAGATTAATACTTAAATAATGGTTAATCGAAAAATCTAAGTATTCCAAATAGTTTTTATTCTATTTAGGATAATAGCATTACTAATTATTCCATTTACCTTTATAATATAAATCATCATATTATTACTATTATGTTAAACCAAAGTTTTGTTCTTTTAAACAAAAGATAAATTGTATGAAGAAAAGGGTTCCCACCTAAAGAAAAATTCAAATACCCACTTTCAACATATACATAATTTAAAAAAAAAAAAAGAAACTCACTTTCTCAAATCCCTAACTCTGATTCGAAATTAGGGTTAAGGAAAATTGTTCCATCTCCAAAAGTCATTTCCCTCTCTTCCTCATTTGCTCTTTCTTTTTCCCCACAATCTTTGAAACCCTAATGCCTTTTTTTTTAATTTAAACCCCATGCAACTGCTATAGGGTTTGACTGGGATTTCCTTTTATGTAACTTGATTAGTGCATTGTAGTATTGTTTTTTACACAGGGGGTTGGAGTTAAGGCAATGTGCGTGCTTGCCCTAAAAATTGCTGCCAAAGGTTTAGTAGAGGGAGTGGGGGCTTCTTTCGTGGCATCCGCGGCCACCACTCCTACCACAATCCGTGACCGCGGGGCCATGCCTATGGCAGGGTGGCACTGTGGGCACCACGGGGGCCAACACCTTCCCCTTCTACCGCCTTCCTTAAAGAAAGGGCAGTGGTGGATGGGGGTCGCAGCCTCCCTGCCGTGGCCTGCGTTATTTTATTTTGTATACTTTTTTTTTTAATTTATATTTTATATTATAT
>MU225798.1:2745513-2757370 GCA_018584345.1 Thuja plicata | reverse complement strand
CATATATATGATAAATAAGTATATACTCTTGTTGTTTTATTTTTTTTTGTAGCAGAAAATAAACTTCAGAATTATTTAAATATACATGTATAACATATTTCTAAATATTTTAGATTTTTAGGATAACAACTTGAAATCTATCACCAAGAAGTGTAAATCTAAAATTGATATGAGTAAAGACAAATGGGGAATATTTGTGTACATATATTTTTTTAAAATAAAATACACAAGTTTTGCATGGATGTCTAAAAGTAAGTGGTGATATTTTACACTAAACCACATCATCTTAGGAACACGATATTAACCCCAAAGATGATTTTTTTTCTTTTGAATTTCCAGCCATGCATCAAGTTATAAAAGTGACCATTCAGAATTAAAAAAAAATAGCATGTGTATCTATCTGCATAAATTTCCCTTTTATTTTTGTTTTGCATAAATGGATCTTTTCAAACAAGGTAAAGAAATAGTAACTAGCTTTTTATTCAAACATTCGTAGCAATAATACATCATCTCTTTTTTGAAAACATATAGATCCAAATACTAAAACCTACTCAAATACACCAACTCTAAATATTTAATATAAAGGAATAACCAACTTTCATACAAGAAGAGGAACAATTACACATAGTTTACAAGATTTCAAATACATGCCCAAAAGGCTTTTACAATAGCTTTAATAAATGTGAATTTTTTCTCATCTTCCATGCCCACTTTAGGATTTCTTAAGAGCTCCATCCATTAAGAAAAAAAATCTTCAATAAGAACACAAGGAGACCATGGGATGCTTACCTCCCAACCTAGGCCTCTTAAGAGGCTACCCCCGAGCTTGGGGAACCAACAAAGGTGGGTTACAAATATTCAAATTTAACAAAAGAAAACAAGAAACACTCACAAAGACTCCCAACCAAGGCTTTCACAATGGGTCTCTCAATGACCCTAAAATGGGGTGAAGTGGACCAAGTACCCAAAGGGAGAAGACCAAAACCAAAAGAAATAATAAAGCCCTCACAAGACTTTCAAAAAACACCATCATATAACATTCTCATATTCATCAAAACACTCTTATGTCCCCCCATGGCTACAAGCCAAAAACAACACCCTTATAACCCACAAGAAAAGTAACAACAAAGGATGGCTTCATGGAGCTCATACTCCATGATTTTTCCTTCTCCTCCTTGAGGAGAGATTCTACACCAAAGGGTTGTCAAACTTCTTCCCCCCCAAGGCTACTCTTCCCTCCCAAGGGTGAGTGGGCCTTGAAACTCCCATTAAAAAAACAATAATAATGGAAGAAAACATCAACAAGAACATTACACACATAACAAAATTAAAACATAAAGGCATCTCTACATTCCTCAAGCACACTAACATGCTTCCTTCATTTTCATTGTAACAAAAAATGCAAAAAGTTGTAAAAATTCAAGATGTCCACCAACCTAGTTCCAATCTTATGACAAGAAATTTGTTGAAGAGCTCCCTTAAAGCCTAAGTACTCCTTTCCAAGATTCACCAATTCTAGTCAAGTCTCTAAGTTAGAGAGTGGGTGTTCAAAATCTCCAACATGGAGAGTCACCACTAAAAAGGTCACTAGAAACTCATGGGGAAAAGGAAAGCCTCTCATTTGTCTCTCTTCCTTAAGCCTCTTATAGATTTTCTAAAAATGGGTCCAAAAAGGGAAAGCTCAAAAAAGTGTGCAAGGTCTTTGCATCAAAATGGAAGAGTGGTCTATCCAAGATCATGCTTCCAAAAGTTGATTTTCGTCCAACTTGAAAATACAACTTTTGGAAGTGTTTCTTGGTCAACCAAGGGTTATCATAGGGTTAAAAATGACCCTTACCCATAGGTATAACAAGTGGAATACCTAAAATGACCCTAACACGCCCCTAGGCATTTTTCTAACCCCCCAAAAGTCCACTAAAAGCATACTCACGAAATTCCATTGAAGTGACCACACCTCCAGCTCTCTAATCAAAGAAAATGCATGGGGATCTACTTGGTACTAACCTAGGTAGATGGAAACCCAATCCCCAAGTGGACATAACATGGTATTAAGTACATACACAAGTGTCGAGTGACACATATAGACACTTACACATCACTAGACACATGTCATATCCACTTGGGTATAAAACACAACGAATTTAAAAATGAATACACATTTATGAAAGAAGTTCCAAAAACAAACATTAATGTTTACAAATTAAATTATGATAAAATGAGGTCTTGTCTCTCATTAGATGCAACCTTGGCTTAAACTGAGGTCACATATACCTATGTTTGGTTCCTCAGATTTAATACCATGGTCTCATACCTACACACTGAATCCAAATATCAGTTGTCCAAGGAGATAAAATATACTTCATAAAGAAAATAAACAATATTCAAAACCTTGAGGAAACATCTACATACTTAATTTATTACCTAAGATCATAAGCAATAATAATTTCATTTAAGCATATAACATAAAGTAAGATTCACATTGCATGATAACTCAATTAAATCTCAATTTCTAATAACTCTCGTATCATCAATAATCCATCACATAATCATAATGTTTTTCCAAATTAAATGTGTCAAAATAAAAGGTCCATAATAGAAGCATAATACAGTCCATCAGGTGCATCATAAAGTATAATGTATCCAACATCCAAAATGATCAATCCATGACATAAAGCATAAAATCCATAAAGTCAATAGTGCATCAAAATATAATGTATCATGTGCTAAGTCTATCATAAGCAAAAATATGGAAAGTTGCGATGGGGTTCGGGGTGAGGCCTCACAAAAATCTATTATGACAAAAAATTTGTGAAAGAGAAGTAGAGAAATGCCCTCTATTCTGTATTTATTTGGAGCATTTCCCTTTTGAATGGTATCCAAATGTGATTTAAGAGATTGTATATGTATATTTAGAACTCCTAGAGGGTTAACTTCATCCTCATCCTGTCTTTACTATGAAACATCATAATCATGATGTAGTTTAACCCCTGGTTGAGAAAAGGTCATGAAGTACCTTTCTTTGTTTTTTTCTAACACATTTTCCATCATTTTAAAAAATGAAGGGTTTTTTTGAGCCTTCCTTATCTTTTCTTCCATTATTTCCTCATGTTCTTGGTTGGTGGTGTTACTATTGTTGGTATTGTTATCATTGGTGTTTTGAATATTATCCCAAAAATTTTCCATGTTGGATTGATTTTTCTGGACTTGATCAACTTGTTGGCATTAGTCTACTTGATGTGTTTGATCAAAGTGTGATTAAGGTTGATTTTTTTTGTTGAATTGGTACTTCTTCATGAGTTACTTTTTCATTGTCTTTAATTGAGTACTTATGAGCCCTTTTTCTTACCAGCATAACCTTGTGATAACACTTTGAAGGAAAATTCTTTTGGGTGAGTTAACTAAGTTTAAAATCTAGTTTGGGTTTTCTAAACAATTGATGGGTTGGAGTTTCAATGATGTTTTAATCAAAGTAAAGTGTTTCTTGGGTTGAAGTCTAATAGGGAAATATTTATCCCTATGATGAAGACTTAGGATAATGACTTTGATTTCTATAATTCTAGGAAAAGGACCGTCAATCCTTTGATGACGAACTTCTATAAATCCAAAGGTGGTGATGATTTGACCACACTCCACAATGTTGATGTTTATGAAACTTAATGAAAATGAATCAATTTGTTTGATAGTCTGAATTATGATGAATTTTCAATCTATTTTCACTGACATAGACCCTACTACAAAAAGGGTATTCAACAATGTTTTCAATTTTGACCAAAAATTTGTTTTATAGGTGACACTTCAAGGATTAAAGGTGATATTTTGATGACCATAAGTGACTTTTTATTGTTTAAAGGTGACAAACCATTGCGAAAAATAAAACAATTGCATAATCTTCCTTCAATTTCATAAGATTTTGAAGTTTGTGTTTGAATTTTTATCTTAAATGAATGATTCCTTCTGATTTATTGGATCATAAAACACACAAAAAATACAAATATTTTTTCCAACCTTAAAATTTGCACATAAAGTGTATGTTCTTGATCATTTCTATGGGTCATTTACATAGAAGATAATACAAGAAAGCTACCTTTAGTCCATTTTGACTTTCATCGAGAAAAAGGTGAGCTTACTAGTTAACAAGGTTTTAATTAAGATTCCATTTGAAAGAGATTTGAATTTTACCTCCCTTTATCAGAGCCTCTCACCATCATGAAAATTTTTTTTTGCATAATCCTGAAGGACTACTAGAGGAGGGGTATTGTTCATATTTGCATTACTTATCCAATTAAGGATTAATGAATTTTATTTTTGAGTGGGTTGGATCACCATGGATTAAATGGTTGTATCCTACTTGGGTTGTCCCTCTTATGGGCTATTGGAAATAATAAGTACTGAGAGGGGGAGTGAATAAGTCCAAATAGATACTAAACTAATTCAACCACTCATCTAAATAACTGTTGAAGTAATTTCCAAACTATAATGCATATAGCTGATGCAAACACATAAAAGAAAGCATTACCAAGCATCCACACATTCATCACAAATTCCAAATATATTTTTCAAGTGGAAACCCTTGTAAGAGGGAAAAAACCATGGTGGGGATGACAACCACAAGCCCAATACTGCAGTAAATGAGTTTTCCTTGTTAAGAGCTACAAATACCCTTTCTGAGGGTTCACCCTGTTAGGAGTGAATAGTACACTATTAGGAGCACACTTAGATGAAATATGATCTACCTCACTAGAGGATTTCAAACCTCAATAAATAAGTTACCCTATTAAAGGATTTACAAAAAGAACTTGTTAGAGTTCTCCTGGTTAAGGGATTTTTCTTGTTGTAACTATTAGGGAACAACATGATTGGTGATCTCAACATAGAATTGATTGCTTATCATATCCAATAATTTCTCTATACTCTATAACTTATCTCTTCTTTCTATCTATCAACATTCTGATCACAACCTCAAATTGAAATAAAAAAACCCTAATCACCAAAAACAACTCTTACAACTTTTCTCAACAAGAATTTTTCAATATGAGCAGTTCCTATATATAAAAAACTTCCAACGACATAAAAATGATCTCCAAATTACTTTCCCATGAAAAAACCATGTGTCCAATTGATAATCTCAATGAATAAAATAATTTATCATGACTACATTAGGTCAAGATAAGATCTACAAGTTATATCTCTAAAGTAGTCAAACATGTTTTGACTTCTCCAATGCAAAACCTAAAATCTGACTTAAATGTTTGCATTGATCTCATAAATATAAAATATTGAATGTATAACCTTTAATCCATGCCATCATATCATTAGAAATTATCGCAAATACTTTACTACTCACCGATCTATGATCTCTTGATAGGTACTTAAGAACATAAGTATTCTACCTGTCTTGACGTCTATGACACTAAAATCTCTTTCACCACTCATCCAAATGAGTTATGGTGGGAACTAAATTTCAATATAAACTGGTTGAAGTTGTATCTGTGGCTCCTCCTCATAATTCCACTTCTACCATGATTGCCACCAAAGTGATGTTCTCACTGTCTACTGATCTTCTTGGACTTAGCCAATTTCCAGTATTATCTTCTTATCGATTATATCTTCACTTAACCTTTAGTATATCATGGTTGTACTCACTTAGTTGCACTATACTACATTATTTTCCATAAATGAAAACTAAATACGTGAATCCTTATGACTACACCCCAATATCCAGTAATCTCCCAACACAATACCAACACTGGCCTCGTAAGGTAAATTGTCAGGAGGCAGGCCCTCTATGGCTAAAAAAAAATACACTATTTGGAATTCAATAAAGGTTAGGATAGGTGTAGTATTCTAATGACCTAAAAGGTGAGAGCATATCCCTACTATCCTTAGCCTCCAAACACAAAGAACACATGGTTCATTTTTAGACCTCTTCTAACTAAGGGAACTGTGATAGGTTTTTAATTTTGGTCACCTCAAGAAAGGTGATAGAATAGGCCTACTATCTTTGTTCACAAATAATAAGGTCTCCTATTTAGTCTATGTGTTTTAAATTGAATTGTTGAAAGTGAAATAAATGCACATGAAATATTTAGAGTTTTTAGTGTGCACTTGTAATGATGATACGACATTTTTGAGATTTTAATCATTTACCTTAGCATTTAGCTCCATATCCTTAGCATCCCCTTTCACAAACATTGGTCCAAAAAAATAAAATAAAAGTAAAAATAATCCAAATGATATCAAAAATTAATTACTCTAAATTGATGAAATCTAGAAAGGATAAGCATCTAAATTGATTGATACTCCATATTCTGCCTGATATATGTTGATGATACTCACATATTGATTATAAACTTTTCCCTCTTGTCCTAGTGTTTCTATTTCATTCTCCCATTTTATCTACTTTTCATTCTTGTTCAATCTCTTTGCCTCTTTTTCTTCAAAATGATCAGGTAATCCGTAGGTAGCCTTATTGATTTTCCTCAATTTAACCATCTGCAAATCATTACAAACAAAAAAAAGTTCTCAAATTATAATCCTTTACATCAGATTTAAAGGTGTCATTCTTCTGCTCAATGGAGACAATCTTTAGCTTAACAACAACACAATTTTGCTTAAAGGTGACAAAATTATGCTTAAATGCAATATACCTTAATTTAATGGTGAAAAAATTAAAGGTGACAATATTTAGCTAGAAAGTGATGAAATTCATCTCAAGAGTAATAGAAGAAAGATAAGAAGTGATAAAAATAGGTATGGGAAACTCCTTTTGTAGGTGAAAATTTTTTCTCCAAGGTGATGAGCTTCTCTGCAAAAGCGGTGAACTTTTCTGCAAAGGTGATGAATGTGATTTTCCTGGACTTTCAAGTGTCAAGTATGCAACAAAAAAGATTAAAAAAAACATGTAATTTTTTAGTGATGCATGGGCCCCACAGTGGGCATCATTTATGTTGATGTTTATAGCTTCGATTAGATAAAAATGAAGAAGATATTCATATTAAAAGAACATATAAAGCTGTGATATATATTAATAATATATATATATATATATATATATATATATATATATATATATATATATATTTGAATTTTATTTGACCTCTTCTCATAATAATAATAATATCCAAATCGATTAACATCACATATTATACCCATGATCAAATTAATATGCAATTATAATTCAAACCAATTTCCCGTGTATCGGTTATGCCTTGTTATCACATTGCTTAGTATCGGTTATACACACCAATTTGTTAGAACATTATTAAGCATCATATACCGATCAACATACCGATCAGGCACTTTGTATTATCACTAATCAGGTGTATTATGTTACGATCGGGGGGCGACCACTATGCATTGTTTTGAGTTACTAAAAGAAGATTAGTATTATCGGTCACCAAGAATGATTAGTGTTATGAAGATACATGATAATATAGAGTCATTTATCCTTAAGGAGACATGCCTCTATACTATCATGTCTCCCATATAAATACTCATTTGATGATTAATCAAAGATAAGGATATACAACAATTGAATCCAAGTCTTATAAATATTCGATCAACAAGTAATTCTGGAAATATTTCTGTCAACATTTGTTTTATAATACTTCCATATTCTCATTGTGCATCACTAAGTAAAAATTTAAGTATCATTTTTTAAATTCAATCTCTTATTCGATGCATATCTATATTAGTTAAAATAAAATTAGAGATCCATATTTCTATAAACTATAAATCTAATCATAATAACATGATATCAAAGGTTTAGGCTAAGGAAGATCTGATTAGATTGAAGATAGAAAAATGATTAGAATTATAAACTTAGTATAATCACATTCCTCTCTACATAATGAAAAGTGGAGTCAGATTCAAAGTGCGAACTACATTCATTGAAATATGAGAAAATTTGATCTTTGTTGTGAGTAAAGACTGCGAGAGGTAGGACAAAGTGTAGACCAAGCATGGAGGCCATTGACAAAGGCCTATCTAATTTGTGTAGCACAAGATCAATGTCTAAAGGAGTGGGTTTTGAGCATATAAAATTTAATGATCTCTATTGCTAGTGTGTTGCCTCTGATGTCACGAGGTTGGCTCTAATTTCTTGTGTGATGTCTCCTACATCACAAGGTTGAGTGAAATGTTTGCATTGCTATATCTGGTAAGAAAGAAGAATGGTATAGAAGATAGATATGAATAATGTGGTCAACTCTAATTTTCCTCCAAAACCTAAATTTTTTTTCATAGAGTAGGTCATGTTGCTCAATTTGACCAAACTGGCAGAACATATTCATTTGTTACATCTAGAGACTTGCACAAAGTCCTTTGATCTTGGAAAAAATCTATGTATGGAAACAATAGGGAATGATACTAAAGTTTCTGGCATTAGATATTTAGTATATAAGTACACCTTTGTAAACTTCTGATGATCTCTTAGTCCCCCAGCCAAAGAGTGTAGTTTCAGATCTATGTTATAGTTCAAATGAGTCCTGAGTTCAAAGGGAAGTCATGAAGAATATTGGGTAAGGTTTCATATAGAAGTGCTCAATAAAGATAACTATGTTATCTATTTGATGTTGAACCAATAGTTCTATAGTAATATATTTATTGAGCGATTGACTGAAAAATGAGTTTAGTCTACTATCAATCAAAGAGGAGTTTGGTCTACTATTGGAAATGAAGGCCTTGTAATGTGACTCTAGAGTCTAAATCGGTGTATAGACAACTATAGATATAAAATTCTATTGATATTGTTAAGATTAAAAAGTAAGGAAGTGTAACTTGTGCATTTAAATCTATGCTCTATAAAATTTACTTGTATTCTCCTTGAAACACATACAAATATGATTCTTAGAGAAGACACTTGAACTGTTTGACATAGTTCTTCAAATAAATGGTGTTCTGGTAACTCTAGAGATGCTAGAAGATGCAATATGGATAAATAAAGTGACTATTAAACTTGTGTTCAAAGGCAAAGCCACTCTTACAGGTACATACAACTGAATGGTTAATATTCATCTAGAATAAGACTCAAATAACTGTTGTATGTGGGCTGTGAAAATTCAGCCTAAGCTCAGGATGGTGTCGTGACACTCCAAACTATCTATCGCCTAAAGGGTGTTGTCCTTTGACTAAAAGAGAGTATTTTATGATTATACCGTTTGATAATTATCATGAATTTTATGTAGTTAATCAATGCAATAACATTGGGATAATAAATCTTGTATCCTCCTATCATTAATATCTCCCTTCGTATAGTTTAGTTTTATGAACTATTTTTAATCTCTCTTTGAAATTCTTTTAGGATGGATCAAGATGAATAAGATATTGCATTCAAGGGAGAAAGAACTTGATGCTTGCAGTCATGGGACTAAGTTGATGGCTGAAAATGTTTCTTCGAAGAGGAGGAAATAACATTCAAAGGGAGTCTGACAAATCCATTAGAGTCAACCTTCAACAAGAAGGTAATAAGGTTGATACATGTAATTGGAGATTCATAAGAAAGACACATTACCATAAATGTTTGGTGTCACCAAGCCTGGAGATAAATCCACAATTTATTACATTCACTCATGTTACTATGGAATCAGACAAGTACATCTGTGTACAAGAAATTTCACTTGTGAACAATGTTCTGTGCCACACAATAAGAGTCTCTTGAAATAAAATATATTCCATGACTAGAGTATGTAAACAATATCTATAGGATCTGCATGAGCAGACATCCTAGGATCATGATTTAGAGGGAGTGGACCATGTCGCTATGGTTTGTCTAGTGATTAAGAAACTATAGCAGTCAAAGGAATATGATTCTTGAGATGTAGTTTCGTAGGATGAAATTCCTTTATTAAGACACCTAATTTTTGAGATTCCTAGATAGCTTGGGGTTCACCAACAGTGATGAAAACTATATTAGATACATAGTGCATAAGAATGCTATTCAATCAGGGTACATTATCACTATAGAACAAATGGTCGATATTCTCACCAAGTCTCTTTCTAGAGAGAAGTTTGTGGTCTTTCAAGATAAGCTTGGTACATTGGAGAATGAAGCCTTAGCTAAAAATGAGTTTTCAACATCAGTGATCTATTATTTGTATGTTATTGCATTCTTCTATTTGAGAGAGAATTCTAAAGTGAAATCCCTTGTTTCCACCCTCTAGGATGAGCCATAGTGGATCAACCCTCTAAGATGATTCAAGGTGGATGTTATGTGTGTAATTTCATGGATTAATTGGTTCTATGATAAATGGGCCCCTGTGAACATCATTAAGAGGTGATGATCTCTCAATGATGAACACTTGTACTTCTAGTTATTATTGTAAGGTGACAAATTTACAATAGTTAATCACACTATCATGATGGATATCATGAGACTTGATATCTGTGGACATGTCATGATAGTTAATATCTCTTAGGAAATTATGGTAAATATCATGAAACTTTATATCTATATATAAACCATAATGAATTTTCAAGAGATAATCATGGTTGATATCATGCGACTTAATATCTATAGACATTCCATATGGTAGGTATCATGAGACATGATGCTAGTGCACATACCATAGTTATGGATATTTTTGTGAGTACTTGGTGAATATCATGAGACTTGATATTTTCTAGGCCATTACTCTTGATATCATGAGATGATCTATCATTAAGAAAATTGTGAGTACTTGGTGAATATCATGAGACTTGATATTCTATAGGCCATTACTCATGATGTCAGGTGATGGAATAACAAAAATCATTTTGACAATATACACTTGTATTTGATTGATATTGTAAGGTGGAAAAATTTCAATACCTCCATTATGATGGATATCTTGTGACATGATATCCATGGACATATCATGATGGTTAGTTTCTCTTAGACATCATGGTAGATATCGTAAGACTGATATCATTAAATAAACCATAGATGAGTTAGAGATATTCATGGTAGATATTATGTGACGTAATATTTGTGGACATTCCATGATGTAATATCCATATGGTATACATCATGAGACATGATGTCGGTGCACATACCATGGATATTTGTGAGATATGGTAAATATAATGTGACTTGATGTTCCTACTCATACCATCTCTCTCTCTCTCTCTCTCTCTCTCTCTCTCTCTCTCTCTCTCTCAATTAACAAACTTATTGTGATTTGCATCTTTATGGATTTAATCTTCCCTAGCTAATATGGAGTGTTGATGTTTATAGCTTTGATCAGATAAAAATCAAGAAGATATTAATATTATAAGAACATATCAAATTGTGATATACATATAAATTAATATATATAATAATAATAGATATTATTATTATATATGTATTGATATATATACATTTACATATTTATATTTATATTTTATTTGACCTCTTCTTTTAATAATAATATCCAGATCGATTAACATCACATATTATACCCATGATCAAATTAATATACAATTATAATTCATAATGATTTTTTGTGTATCAGTTATGCCTTGTTATCACATTGCTTAGTATCAGTTATACACACCGATTTGTTAGAACATGATTAAGCATCATATACCAATCAACATACTGATCAGGCACTTTGTATTATTACCGATCAGACTTATTATCTTAGGATCGAGTGTCGACCACTATGCATTGTTTTGAGTTACTAAATGCCGATTAGTATTATCGGTTACCAATAGTGATTAGTGTTATAAAGAGACATGATAATATAGATTCATGTCTCCTTAACGAGACATACCTCTATACTATCATTTATCCCATATAAATACTCATTTTTTGATCGATCAAAGATAAGCATATACAACAATTGAATGCAAGTCTTATGTATATTCGATCAACAAGTAATTCTGGAAATATTTCTAT
>MU225798.1:2732249-2743586 GCA_018584345.1 Thuja plicata | reverse complement strand
GTTGATGTCTTGTGTAGATATGGTAAGGGTCATAAGTGTTGACACGAGAGACCACTACACATTTTGTTTGATCATCCTCCCTAGCTAAGAGGGAGTGTTAATGTTTGTATCTTCAGTCGTATGATCAATAGAATACATATAATATATGTTGATTAATAATAATATAATATATATTTTATATTATTATTAATCATATGAAATTTAATATTAAATATTAAATTATTATATTATTATTATTCTTAATTAATAATTGATTGATGAAACATTATCAGATTGATTAAATTATAATAAGTTGGAAGAGGTATGTCCTTTCTTATAAATAATAATGAATAGACATGTCCCATGAAGGGACATGTCTCTCCTATCCTCATTCCCAATATAAATGAAAGAGAGATTGTTGCATTTGGAAAATACATACAACATAGAGTGTTATTGCATTTGCAGCTATCCTAAAAACTTAACATTAATCAACTAATAGTACTAGATAAAGAATAGAAATGAAAGACTATGAGCGTTCCATCACTCTCTAATTCTAAGGATTTGAGTGTTTCTCTCAGCTGCAAGTGATTATCCTCAAATGACAACCTAGAATACAAGATAATTAATATGCACACTAGATCTATGATTAAATAATGCTAAATGATCATGAACATGAAATTAAGATGCAATTATTCTATTATGTTATAATTCTAAATGCTTCTAATCTAACATTACTAAAATAACAATGCTCCTAATGATGAAAATGACTATAATGCACTTGCTATGAAAGATGATGGATGTTGGATCATTAACTCTATTGGTGCATCCTTTTTGTAAGATTTTCCAAGATGTAGGGGGATAAGTTTAGATAACCATAATCAAGGTATGATTAGGATTAAAGGGGTTGATGATGTGTCCCCTTTAAGTGGACAAGATTGACTCTCAAGATTGGATGGTCATTATAACAAAGTTTATTTATGATCCATGTTCTCTTTTTTCTCTTCTCTTATTGGTTGATTTATTTTTGTCATGTAGTGCTAGGTGAGATATTTTAAGAGGGACTTAATTCAAAATAATTAATTAATTATCCATGGATGATTTATTGGATTAGATTTAATTAGTTGATGAATTATATAATCAAATGATTAACTCAATTACATAGTTAATTGTTTTTTTTTTTTAATTAATCCACATGGATTGAATTTAATTAATGTTTTATTTGACCATTTTTAGGTGTATACACATACATACATACATACATATGTGTGTACATATATATACATATATATTTACATGTTTATATATACACATGTATACTGTGGATATGTATATGCAAATTATGTCTTGTGCATTAGAAGTAACTCATAAAATCACATCAAATTTTAGATATAATGAGTTATCATAATCTAATTTTGATTCCATATGATAACTCATAATAGGTTTATATAATATATGCACAAAGAGCTAGATGATACATCACATAGTTATATGAACTTGGCACATCAATGGTGTGTGAGCTTGTAATGACATATCTAAGCTTTAGTGGTTTCCCTTAAAATACATTTTAGGGTAAACTAGTACTTTCTTTACTTCAAAATTATTTTTGCAACACAATTTTAAAGAAGATAAAGATATATTTCCAAAATATTTACCAAGAAATCTCATCATAACATAAAAAAATAGGATCGTCGAATCACCATTTGACATAACTAACTAGTTATAATAAAACATACTTAAGGAAAAAATAGAAGCACAATTCATATATGATGAGGGGTTGTAAATGATCTATGATAAAAATGTACAAGAGGTATTTCTTATAAAGGAAATGATGAATGACACAATTATATAAGATGGTGGCACATGTCTAAAAAATATAACATGAGACAACTAACTTGAACAAATATTAAATGACAACTAAGACTTACAAAAATATTCTCTAGGACCTAATTTAACATGTAATAGAACCCATTAATAAGTTGGTCAGAAAAATAATTAATCTACACCAATTCCCCCTATAAATGAAACTTAGATAGAAAAAAAACTAATGCAAATGATGCATGATGAGTCTTGACTAAAATGCCATTTTGAGTAGTTGTGCGAATATGATCTCTCACAGATGGAGCAAAGGATAAAAACCACAACTAATAATAAGCTTTACTAGATTCACCAGGATTTCTCATTTGGCAATAGCTCTACCCTTAGATCTGAGAAGAAATTTTCAACAATGAATCTCTAATAAAACATAGGGATTGACTATTAGCTCAAAACCTTAGGATCACCTACAAAACTAAAGACACCCTTCCATCTTGAGAGTGTATACAAGAAATCAAATTGCTTGATATCATGAGATATGATCTTTTAATCTTTGATACAAATGTAAAAGTGACCTTTATTACATGGAAAATGTTGAAGGATATGATAAGATAAGATGATGATATGTTTATTAATCATACATGACAAAAAGAACTCATAAAAATATTAAATGACCTAGGAAAATAGTAAATTACATAAGATCTCATTGAAAATTAAGATTTCTAGAAAGATACCTTAGGACCTAAGTTAACTTAACATGAAAATAGAGAAAACTTCAAGAGATGTGCCACTATTTGGGATTATTTTTAATCAATTTTTTAAAAAACTCTAAAAAATTCTTCTTGTTTTAATTTGTCAAACTATTACAATAAGGATAATATCTTGAAGAGAACTTTAAAATAATTCTATATTGAAATTCACAATTAGAAAATTTTAATAAAGAGAAAGAATGTATGTTGTCTTGGTTTTGAATAAGGGGAAAGCTTTAAAAAATATGGCTAAAAGTAAGCTTGTGAAGAAGGACGAATATGCATATGATAAATATAAGAAGACATAAGGAAATAATAATAACTTAAAAAATGTCTAGAACTAGAAGAACTTCATACAACCTTCTCCCTAACAATCTTTTCCAACTAGGTGCTCTTAATCTTTCAATGGTAATTGTTATTCTTTCAATAAGGTTAGGCATAATGTTGTTGAATTTATAATAAAGACAAATTTAGTCAGGCCTCCAATATACAATGTTATGAATTTTCAATTATTTCATGGTCAGTGTTATTCTTGTAGTAAGATTGGTTTAAGGTATTCATTGAATATATAGGATGATGATGAATGGTTATGATAATAATACCATGAATTATCAATTCTCTAGTGGTTACATTTACAAATATAATAGATTTGATCATAAGGCTATTCATTGTAGATCTAATATGAGAATAAATGTAAATGCTCCATATCAATAATATCACCTACTATGATTTTAATAAATTGTGACATTTTTCAAGGTTTTTTGAGGGGAATATTGTGAGGTCTTCTACTCCATAAATTAAGTTTGATATTGATGAGGAAAATAGGGGGATGTATAAGATATATAAAAATAAGGAAGATAGTGAGGTGGAGGGAGCTCCTGTGAAGATATAATAGTCTGGATGTATGGTATGCAATTGGTTAAGATTATTTTATATTCTTCATGATCTGATTATGGGATGTAGTTAAATTTATTGATGTCAACATGGTATAGGAATTAGATGAATAATATTTGAGTCTTGTTTCATGTTATGCACTTGGGAAATATTGTTTAAGGCATAACTTATGTATTTTTCATTAGTGAATCTATAGTTTTGTTTGCATTCCTCCACCTTCCTTGGCTTGGCCATGCAATTCTAGAGATAAGCTTTTAAGTCATTGTATAGAAGAAAAATGCCGAGCAATGCCAAGATGTAGATCACTCACCATGATCTAGTAGTAATTGGAATGCAAAGCCTCCCTTACAAAAATTTGATTAGCACTACCAAAAGGATGAAGGGTGCTAATGCAAGATCTATGAAAAAATGGGATTTTGGATTCCTTAAGGGGATGAATTTAATATGGTAAAGGATAGATCTGATCTTTAATAAAGTAAGTGCAAAGGAAAATAAGTAAGAATAAGTGCACCTAGAAACAAGATGGAGGAAAATAAATTTGAATTTGAATCTGACTCTCGCAAGAATCTCAGATCATGCTATAACTGTAGATCTGGGAAATAGGGATCTAGATTTGTCTGTCCTAAAAATTTCACTGAAAAACAATAGGGACAAGTCAACGTTTTGGGAACAAGTTGACTAGTTAACTTTTTCTTGGAAAAATACGATGAAACTATCCCGGATTCTACAACAACACCTGTACTGTCCAGATCTAGAATTCCCTCTCTACAACCTGACCCTACACACACAAAAATAGGGAAAAATTTTGTGGAAAGGGGTTTATCTTGGTCAAATAATTGTTTAGGAATACACCTTGAAATTAAATTGACATTTCTTAAAGGAAAGTAATGTAAAAGGAAAATTGTTAATTTACCTTGCATGAAACCCTCATGAATGAATGTAGTAATTCCTCAAATCCATGAAGATGCTTGAATTTTTTTGGAATCCAAAGATTTGACCTTGGAATGAGATGTAGAATCAAGGATTCCTTCACAAATGTATGGATCTATGATTTCCACTCCTAAATTTTGAATGTTGATATGCTTGATAACCACAATGCAAAGAAGAAGGGAGAGAAGGATGAATGAATGAATCTCCTTACTTGATTGATAATTACTCTACTTGGCCATCATGGGAGATAAAATTGCATCAATTAGAGAAGATTAACTTTCCTTTGATGGATCTTGAGGAAATGGAGACTCAGAGATCTTGAAGCAGATACTTGCCTTCAAATCTTGAGTTCAAATCCTTAATTGCATAACTTATTTTCTCAAATTATTGCAATTGAATGATGATAAATTTAACTTTTTGTCTTCTTATGTTATATCCTATTACAAAATGAGGAGATAGGAGGTCCTTTTATCATGAATTCATTATTAAAATTTTATATAGGCCAACCATAACGGAAAATCTAGGAAGAAGACCCCCACATTGGGCTCTGAGAAATAAATGAGTCAAAAATCCTAGGGACAAATCAACCAATCAAATTGTCCTAGGAAAAATGGGCTCAAATTTCACGGGGATAAAGGGGAAAGTGGAAAGAAGCGGGGGGAGAAAATGTAGGTTGTTGTGATCAAGAATAACAAACATTAAAACTTGAAAATCACCAAAATTGGGTCTAATATGTCCTAAAGCCATCCAATTATGGGTGCTAACTTTTTAGGATGATACATTTATCCCCCACTTTAGCGGGAGTATGAGACAAACTCATGCTCACGCTAAAATAGATTGAATACATAATACTGAGCTCATTAAGATCAAGGAGACAAAGAAAAATCAAGCCCCCAAGTGACTCAAGTATTCATCAAATAAAAAACCAATATAATAGAGACATCACTCAAAAGAGAGAGAAAGAATTATAGAGAAAAGTGTGATCAGTAGCCTAGTAAGAGACTGTCTTACCATGGACCAGACAAAAGGAAAATATTGCAAACGATGACATTGAAGATCTAGAAAGATGTGTTATGTTAGTCAATCCATCAAACATGATCAATCCTTAAGGAAAGTGTTGTTTCCATTAAGGGATCTGACAAAGGAATGATCAGGCTTAAGGAAAGCATTGTCTCCATAGGGATCAAGAAAAGAAATCAGGCCTAAGGAAAACATTATCTCCTTAGGGATCAAGAAAAGAGATAAGGCCTAAGGAAATAATTGTATCCTTAGGGATCAATAAAATAAATTATACCTAAGGAAATTATATCCTTAGGGATCAAAAGTAAGAAGGACTAGTCCTTAAGGAAAGCCTTGTTTCCATTAAGGGATCAAATGAAAAGAATCAACACAAGGAAAGCATTGTCTCCTTGGTCATCCACAAGAGAGGCTTCTTTGAATCATTGTGTAAGTGTGTGAAAAGAGTAAAACATAAATAAAAGTATATTCCCCCATATTAAATAAATTTAAAATACCTTAACAAGAGACATGGCATTAACAAAACATACATGCATCCACAAGAGATGTTTCCACTAGGTAAAAGCATAATCGCATGTCACCATTTAGGCTAACTCCACTGACTCATTCCAGTTAGACTTGGCTGAGTCTAAAATGGCCAAGTCCATGTAGGGTCCACGCAACACCGAATAGTGCCTACAAGGCCCAGTAGACTAGGCCGAGTGGGACTCAATTGAGTCCCACTCAACCTAGTCCCTGCGATATTTAAATTACCAAAAAATGACTTTGGTATTTAAAATACCAAAAATGACTGTGATATCCTAATGAGGCTCAGCCTAGTCAGACTTGGCCGTGTCTGAATTGGCCAAGTCTGACTGGGTCGAGTCTGCCTAGGTAGCATGCCATGTTGGCAACAAAACCCCCAAAAAAATTAAAAAATCACAAGTATGCACTTCTGTTGTTTCGTTCTCTGCTCAAAATAGAAAATGTCAAAAAAGTTAAAGTACCCTTTTTCTAGATCTTGGAACAAATATTTTGGACATATAAATTTTATATTCTTTCAATTACAAAACGTTGAACAAATTCACTAAAAGCTACATGTAGGTATATTAAATTTTGAGAAGTCATTGATTCAGAAAATATAAATAAATGCTAAATCAATTCAGAAAAAAAAAAATTAAAATTATGTACAACACTAGAGAAGAGATTCCTCTTCCAAAATATGTAATTTAATTGGTTTTTGGTATAGTTTTGATAGGAGAAAAGTGGCAGGAGACAAAAATTGTTGATTTCAGGTAAGTTTGGCTTTGAATACTTATAATGGGAAAAATATAGATAAAAATTGCTTCTCTCTTTTTCTCTGCACTAGCTATACATGTCATCTAAAACATATTCTAAAATTAGAGGAAAAACAATGTTTTACTTATAATGATTTGGCAGGAAGTAAACCCTCTGATTTGCAGTATTTTTCAGGAAACAAAAAATAGACCAAAAATTTTCAAAAAACATAATAATTTTTGTTCATTTTTTTAAAAAAAAATTATAGACATAAAATTCATCCTATTTCGCATATTTCATCAGTTTACATCATCTTCAAATTCCCAACAGAAATATGACTTTTATGCTCTTGAAGTTTTACAGTTTTAGTGTTGTTAACATTTTCCTTTGTAAAAGGGTGAAAACTTATTGTTCTTTTACCCCACTGTGAGATTACCCTAAGAAAGGACAATTCAAGGGAAATAAGCACATGAAAAAAGAGGGCATGGAAGGGATATACTAACTTTGGGGCCAGTATGATCATATGATAATACATATACATAGACCAAAAAGAATAGGTAGCTACCAATTTACATCATCCCTATTGGTACTCCTAAATTTGGAACAAATTTGGAGTGACCATGTTAATTTTTTCAGTTGAGCAAAGTGAATACTCTTGAAATTTTGTGTGAGAAGGCTCAGTTAGAGTGCTTGTAAAAGATGCCCGAATGATTTCCATGAGGTACAAATTGGGAAGAGGCTTTAATGCATTTAATTTGATATATGTAGTGGGTCCCAGCTCCTGAATTCCAATTCTGACATGTTTAGGGAGTAGTCATTTTGAGGTGGTCACCTAATTCTGCATTTTTGCTCAAGTGTCAATCTGTTGTAAATGGCCTAGTTTGCTTTTGAATATCTTGCACCTAGAAATATGTCATGACCCACCACTTTGGGGATGTTGATTATGTGTATCAGAGAACCTATGTTCTGAACCCCAAGTCATTTCGATATGTTCTGACTAGATTTCAAATCCCTCAAAGTTGGTAGTTTACTATTATCATGCATTGTGCAATTGATCAGAATTCTGAATAGCCCTGTTTGACACGTTATAACTTTTGACCTAGTGACCTAATTGAAAAATTTCCTTTTGTATCCTATTATAGAGGTCAAATACTTCTTGAGTATCTGTCATCAAGTTATGAGAGGTCCATTTGGTCAGTTTGATAAGCCCATTCCGTTTGCAGTTTCTATCAGTGTGCCAAACTGTCAAATGCAGTTTTCTGAGTGACCTTCTTTGAGCTCTTGAAAATCTATACGTGAGTCAACATTTTGGATAATTCAATTTTCCCTCATGTTGTAAACTTAGGAGTGCACCTATTTGAAGACTTATAGATTCCTACCAATCCATTTATCCACTTTGTCAGAGCCTTTCCGTTTCCAATTTAATGAGGTTTCTCTGAAAATCTAGAATTTAGAATTAAATGGCATACTTTGTGCTTTGTATATTTGCACTCGGTTTGAGGTCAGACATAATTGAATGTGGATTTGCATTGTAGACCTAGGAATGACCTCATCTGAAGATTCCCAAACTTTGACCAATCCGATAGATCACTTTTCTTTGCCAATTCCAAACCCAATTTCTACATATCTATTGTGCTTCGTTTCAAAAAGTGTTTAGGGTGCTAACTTTGCAATTTGGTATCAGTCGAACTATTTGTTTTCAGAATAAGTTAATTGAGGGGTCATGTTCTACAAATGACATTTAATCAGGCTCCAGAGGTTGAGCTTTTGAAAGATCTTTTTGATGGATTTGCGAATTCATTTTCAGAGGCAGTTTGTTCAGTTTGTAGTGCGGAAAAGAGTTAAGTTTTCAGAATGGCCATTTTGCATAAGTGATATCTTTCTATCTGAAAGATATTATCAGGGTTCGATTATGGGAACATCCTCATTGCACATGAATGTACTATCTGACTTGATGGAGAAGTTTTAGAATGTGATTTAGTCATTTTGCAGTGGTCAATCTGAGGGAGATTTATGTTATTTCAACGTTTGTATTTGCATAATCTTCTGAAAATGCTAAGTTTGTTTATTCGCCTCTTGCACTGGATGACGAATTTGGCAAGCCCTTTCTGCAGAGAGTAATATGAGGGTTGTTTTAATTGTTTTGTCTTCAAATCTGCAAAGTTGAATGCCCACACAGCATAAGGAGCCACTGTTTTGAGCATTTTAAATTGTAAGGGGAAAAAATTCATTACATAATGTGTTACGCAGGGAATGTATTATGAAGTTTGATATTGCAAACTATAAACACCATACCCAAGTCTGTGCAGAATCTATTACATGGAGGAAGTTTTAAAAAAATGTTATTATAACAATGTTTGTTTGCAGTAAAAGGATATTGAAATCCTGCGCAGCATGAAAAGGAAGGGAGTTTCATAAGTTTTAAAACTTTTAAATGCAAACCAGACCATAGAACAGTTTGCGCAAGCCATGGGAGGAGCTCATCATTACATTGCAAAAACATAGCCACAGAGAATATGCGATAGTTTTTGGGGAAAAGTTTTGAGTTTCATGAAATATTTTGAGTTGATCTGCAGATGTAAATCCATGGGGAGGGGCGTTTTTCCCTCTGAAACAAGTTTATGGTCTCTGTTAACAGAGATATGACACCATTAGTGAGCAGTTTACTCAGTGAAGTCCCATAAAATGCAAAACAATGAAATTCTTTTATCCCATATGGCCTGTGCAGTAGCATTTTTGATCTTTATAAGCTAAAACGCTAACTCTCATTGTAAATAAGAGAGCCCAGAGGCTCTTGGCGAGCTCTTGAGGGCTGGAGGAATGAAGCCATGCACAAACCACTGTATTTTGAGGAAAATTTTGAAAATTCCTTTGAAACATGAAAATGAATTATCCCACATTGTTCCCTCAGTTGGATTTCAAAATGCATATAAGGAAAAATGAAAACATAGTAATTTGAAGGAAGAAGAAGAGGCTATCCACGCGCGCCTAGTCATCCGCCCACCTCAATTTCTGTGCCCAAAAATGAAGAAAGGTAAATTTTGACAAAAATGGACACTTGCATCTGGTCGTATGGTCGCGAGAAGGTCCCAGTCGCTCAGTCGGGAGAGAAATTGTGATAGACCACCGAGATTCAAAGACTTGGCAACTGATCGCTAGCGGTTAGTCACGCAGTCGAAAGATGATAGAATTAACCGCCAAGACTCGGCGATTGACCGCTAGCGGTTAGTCGCGAAGTAGCTGAATACCAGAGTTGACTGTTGCGACATAGAGACAGCTGCTGGTCGTGTGGTCACCAGATGGAGTTAGCCACCGAATGTCAGCCACGAGGTCACCCAGGGTTGACAGGTAAGTTGAAAATGGCTCGCGACTTAGAGACTGTGGTTGTCGCGTGGTCGCCAGATTTAACCATGGTTAGTGAAAACTTCCAGTGACTTAGAGACTTAGTGTGTAGAGGTAACCAGGGTTAAGGCACAGTTAAAAAGCTAGTTTATGATAGCAAATCAAAGGGTGCCACATGTCAATTTTTGGTGACTTCTGGGAAAAATAGGCATGAAATAAAGATTTCAAAAAATGATTTAATTAATATGCAGATTTTAAAAGGTAAAGTGCATACTTGGTAAAGGTATTTTATTTCAAATTTTATGATATGCTCTCCGGGAGATGTTTCAACAAGGGATATTTAGATTTTTTCAATGACAGAGATAAAATCAGATTTTCAGAGGGTAAAGTCAGATTTTTATTTAAAATGACATTTAAAATCATATTTGTTAAGAGCTTTTTGGGATGATTTTTGAGAAGATATTTTCAAAGGGAGATATGACTGGATTTCAGAGATATTTTGAAGACAAAATCAGATATTTTGAAGACTTGGAAAGATGAGTAAATGATCAGATTTGAGGAGAGACAGGTGTCAATTTCTCAGAGTTTTTAGGATTTCTTCTCTTCTATATCTTTCTTTCTTTTCTCAGTGGTAAGGGTTCCTTTCCTCTGCTCTGTTCTAGTTTTTTCCTGCAGATGCCCAGAGCAGGTCCCTGTTGGTCTTGTGGAAATTTTATTGTAAGATATACTTCTATGCCTTTGTATATTCATGAAAGCTTATTGTCTGGATGTGTTGAAGCAGAATACAATAATAGAATACAGTGTGGTTCTCCCTCTTTCATATTATTTTGTCTCTTTGCATTCTATTTATGCTCTAGTGTGTTTCACCTGTAAGGCATTTGAAATACACCTGCTATAAGGTAGTGTGTTTAATTATTTATGAGTTCCTTTCAAGGAGAGGACTAAGTTTTATAGATAATTTCAGAGAGAAAAGAATTGTGATAAGGATTTGATGCAGATGTATATATATGAGAGGATAGTTTGTAAGGCACTCTATCTCAGCTGCATGTAGTTTGTAAGGCACTCTACAGTATCTCTATTAGTTTATCTCTATTGATTCATGTTTTCATTAACTCTTTGCCCAAGGGATAGGCACTGGTTTAGAGTATAGTTTGCAGTTTGTTCCTCATCCAATATCAAAAATCATTTCAACTAAACATACTTTTGTTACTGAGAACAAATGAGCTGAAATCATAAGGATTTGTATCAGCAGGATACTATTCAGTTTGTTAATCCCTTGAAGAGTGGATCATTAGGTTATCCCTCCTACAATAAAAGGAAGAAGGATGAAAATCCTTGTATCACTGGTTCTTGTTAT
>MU225798.1:2704757-2731221 GCA_018584345.1 Thuja plicata | reverse complement strand
GATGTCATATTCTTGTGATTGGAGGGGTAATAATTTGTTTGGGGCAATTAGTTTTGTGGGTATCCATGGATACCCAAACCATATTCCATCAAAGGTGAGGGAGTGTTTACCAAAGTTTGCTGGTTTTGGTGAACACTCAGCTGAGAAACATTTAGAAAATTTTGCTGATTTGGTAGATAGTTATAACATTTCACATGAGGATGTATTGATGAAGCTTTTTGTAATGTCCTTAGTTGATATTGCAAGAGAATAGTTTAAAGACCTACCTCATAGCTCAATAAGATCAATGGAAGCATTAGAGGCTTCTTTTACCAAAAGATTTAGTGATTTTGAGCAGCTTAGTGATATAGAGCAATATAGTGAAGAAGAGCATAGTGAAGAACAAGACATATCTGAATTAAGAGATCCTATATCAGAAGTTGATTTTATCAAAGAGGAGACAAATATGTTGAGGTAAAGGCTTCAAGAGAAGGTGGTGTTACTTTTACAAGGATACATGAATAGAGAAGAAAGTGAATCACCAAATGATTTTTTCATAAGATTCACTAACAAGCTACAAGGTTATGGTATCATTTTTTGTCCTCAGGAGTATGTATGGGTTGATTTCTTTGTTGAGCTTTATTTTCCCCATACATGCAATTTACCAATTTCTCAGAGGGCAAAATGTTTTCAGCAAGTTATAGAATGGATTAAAGGTTTAGAAGATGCTTCTTCTAAAGATATATCAGATGTTGAAAGCAATGATAGTGAATCTCAAAATTCTGAGATTATTGAAGATGCTCATGATAAATCCGGTGAATCTGAATTTAATGATATTGAAAGTTTTAAAGATGAATATATGTTTAGTGGTGATGAAGAATCTACTACTGGTGAAGATACTTCTGATTATGATATTGATATAAAGCTTTATGAACAGTAAGACAATGAGGAAGATATATGCAGCCAGCAAAACAACAGTTATGATGCAGACATAAGTGTTTGTAGTGAGATCATTACACAAAGTGATATATTTTCAGAGGTTTCACTACAAGACTCCAACAATAAAGAAATTTGCAGCATCATGCAAGAAGACAGTAAGGAGATAAATGAAGAAGATGACTGTTGTTCCCTTCACAGTGAACAAATTGCAAAGATTTTATCTTTTGAGTATCTCAGATATTTAGGAAATAGAACCTTTGAACTTTCATGTCCAACACATATTGATTTTGACAAGGAAAATGAATCACTGCATTCTGATTTGGACATATGTGATACTGTTTCTTCTTGCACTTATTCTTCATTAGGCTATAATAAAATTCAGTTTGATTTATCAGATGATGAGGTTTTCAGTGTGGTTTCAGATTCAGTAGATGTGGAAAATCTAAGTATTGAAGTGAGTGCTGATTTAGAGAATAGTGTGGATTTTGAATCTTGTCTCGATTTTAAATCTACCTTTGAACCATTAGATGATGGTCAATCAGTGGCTCAAGTTTCATTTGAAAATTTTCAATGTGCTAGTATTTTCCCTCCCACCCACCACTTTTCTTTGAGTTTGTTTGATGTTGATAAGCTGCGAGGTGCTCCTATTTTTGATCAAGAGGTTATTGTTCCATGTCCTAAGTTTGATTATGACCAAGGTATGTTTTCTTTTGAGATGAAAATGATGGATGTGAAAGAAATTAATGATGCTTGCCCAAGCAGTGTGACAGAGATTGAGTATACCTCTTTTCAGTTGGATGGTGAGTCTTTAAGTTGTGGTTTACAACTAAAAGATGATGAATGTCATAGATATCTAAGTATGTTCTTATCTAATGAATGTGACACATATATACCACAATTTCTTTATGATGAAAATCTGCCTAATGTTTATGGAAGCTCATATGAAGAATATGCAGATTTGTTGTCATGTGATGAGCTAATACAGAGTGGCATTATTCTTCATCAGACACATGACAGAAAGAGTTTCAGTTTACCTCTGATATATGGAGATGAAAATCAGATGTTTGACAGAGGTAAGAATTAATCTCAGTTGTGGGGTTTTGGGCCTCTTGTAGATAATATACATATTGTACAGTTGCTTTCCCTTTTAGTTGTGTGTTTGCTTTAAGTTAGAGGTTTCCCCATTTTTGAGAAGAAAGAAAAGTTTTGAGTGGAAAGTAAAGTGAGAAGAAGAGAAAGGGTAAGATCTGATTTTGAAGTTTTGGGGTGGTCTGCTACTCCAGAGATCTGTGGTTCTTGGTATAAACTTACTTTTAACCATCCTCAGTCAGAGCCACTGTTGGTACTCCTAAATTTGGAACAAATTTGGAGTGACCATGTTAATTTTTTCAGTTGAGCAAAGTGAATACTCTTGAAATTTTGTGTGAGAAGGCTCAGTTAGAGTGCTTGTAAAAGATGCCCGGATGATTTCCATGAGGTACAAATTGGGAAGATGCTTTAATGCCTTTCATTTGATATATGAAGTGGGTCCCAGCTCCTGAATTCCAATTCTGACATGTTTAGGGAGTAGTTATTTTGAGGTGGTCACCTAATTCTGCATTTTTGCTCAAGTGTCAATCTGTTGTAAATGGCCTAATTTGCTTTTGAATATCTTGCACCCATAAATGTCATGACCCACCACTTTGGGGATGTTGAGTATGTGTATTAGAGAACCTATGTTTTGAACCCCAAGTCATTTCGATATGTTCTGACTAGATTTCAAATCCCTCAAAGTTGGTAGTTTACTGTTATCATGCATTGTGCAATTGATCAGAATTCTGAATAGCCCAGTGTGACACGTTATAACATTTGACCTAGTGACCTAATTGAAAATTTTCATTTTGTATCCTATTATAGAGGTCAAATACTTCTTGAGTACCTATTGTCAAGTTATCAAAGGTCCATTTGGTCAGTTTGATAAGCCCATTCCGTTTGCAGTTTCTATCAGTGTGCCAAATTGTCAAATGCAGTTTTCTGAGTGACCTTCTTTGAGCTCTTGAAAATCTATACCCGAGTCAAAATTTTGGATAATTCAGTTGTCCCTCATGTTGTAAACTTAGGAGTGCACCTATTTGAAGACTTACAGATTCCTGCCAATCCATTTATCCACTTTGCCAGAGCCTTTCCGTTTCCAATTTAATGAGGTTTCTCTGAAAATCTAGAATTTAGAATTAAATGGCATACTTTGTGCTTTCTATATTTGCACTAGGTTTGAGGTCAGACATAATTGAATGTGGATCTGCATTGTAGACCTAGGAATGAACTCATTTGAAGATTCCCAAACTTTGATCAATCCGGTAGATCACTTTTCTTTGCCGATTCCAAACCCAATTTCTACATATCTGTTGTGCTTCAGTTTTGAAAGTGTTTAGGGTGCTAACTTTGCAATTTGGTATCAGTCAAACTGTTTGTTTTCAGAATAAGTTAATTGAGGGGTCATGTTCTATGAATGACATTTAATCAGGCTCTAGAGGTTGAGCTTCTGAAAGATCTTTTTGATGGATTTGCGAATTCATTTTCAGAGGGAGTTTGTTCAGTTTGTAGTGCAGAAAAGAGTTAAGTTTTTGGAATGGCCATTTTGCATAAGTGATATCTTTCTATCTGAAAGATATTTTTAGGGTCCGATTATGGGAACATCCTCATTGCACATGAATGTACTATCTGACTTGATGGAGAAGTTTCAGAATGTGATTTAGTCATTTTGCAGTGGTCAATCTGAGGGAGATTTATGTTATTTCAATGATTGCATTTGCATAATCTTCTGAAAATGCTAAGTTTTTTTATTCGCCTGTTGCACCGGATGACGAATTTAGCAAGCCCTTTCTGCGCAGAGTAATATGAGGGTTGTTTTAATTTTTTTGTCTTCAAATCTGCAAATTTGAATGCCCACGCAACATAAGGAGCCACTGTTTTGAGCATTTTAAATTGTAAGAGGAAAAACTTAATTACATAATGTGTTACGCAGGGAATGTATTATGAAGTTTGATATTGCAAACTATAAACACCATACCCAAGTCTGTGCAGAATCTATTACATGGAGGAAGTTTTAAAAAAATGTTATTATAACAATGTTTGTTTGCAGTAAAAGGATATTGAAATCCTGCGCAGCATGAAAAGGAAGGGAGTTTCATAAGTTTTAAAACTTTTAAATGCAAACCAGACCACAGAACAGTCTGCGCAATCCATGGGAGGAGCCCAGCATTACATTGCAAAAACATAGCCACAGAGAATATGCGATAGTTTTTGGGGAAAATTTTTGAGTTTCATGAAATATTTTGAGTTGATCTGCAGATGTAAAACCATGGGGAGGGGAATTTTGCCCTCTGAAACAATTTTATTGTCTCTTTTTACAGAGATATGACACCATTAGTGAGCAATTTACTTAGTGAAGTCCCAGAAAAAGCAAAACAATGAAATTTTTTTATCCCATATGGCCTGTGCAGTAGCATTTTTGATCTTTATAAGCTAAAACGCTAACTCTCATTGCAAATAAGAGAGCCCAAAGGCTCTTGGCGAGCTCTTGAGGGCTGGAGGAATGAAGCCATGCACAAACCACTGTATTTTGAGGAAAATTTCAAAAATGCCTTTGAAACATGAAAATGAATTATCCCACATTGTTCCCTCAGTTGGATTTCAAAATGCATATAAGGAAAAATGAAAACATAGTAATTTGAAGGAAGAAGAAGAGGCTATCCACGCGCACCCAGTCATTTGACCACCTCAGTTTCCATGCCCAAAAATGAAGAAAGGTAAATTTTGACAAAAATGGACACTTGCATCTGGTCGCATGGTCGTGAGAAGGTCCCAGTCGCTCAGTCGGGAGACAAATTGTGATAGACCGCCAAGATTCAGAGACTTGGCAACTGACCGCTAGCGGTTAGTCACGCAGTCGGAAGATGACAGAATTAACCGCCGAGACTCGGTGACTAATCGCTAGCAGTTAGTCACGAAGTAGCTGAATACCAGAGTTGACTATTGCGACATAGAGACAGATGCTGGTCACGTGGTCGCCAGATGGAGTTGGCCGCTAGATGTCAGTCGCGAGGTCCCCAAGGTTGACAGATAAGTTGAAAATGGATCGCAACGTGGAGACTGTGGTTGTCGCGTGGTCACCAGATTTAACCATGGTTAGTGAAAACTTCCAGTGACTTAGAGACTCAGTGTGCAGAGGTAACCAGGGTTAAGGCACAGTTAAAAAGCCAGTTTATGACAGCAAATCAGAGGGTGCCACATGTCAATTTCTGGTGACTTCTGGGAAAAATAGGCATGAAATAAAGATTTCAAAAATGATTTAATTAATATGTAGATTTTAAAAGGTAAAGTGCATACTTGGTAAAGGTATTTTATTTCAAATTTTATGATATGCTTTCCGGGAGATGTTTCAACAAGGGATATTTATATTTTTTCAATGACAGAGATAAAATCAGATTTTCAGAGGGTAAAGTCAGATTTTTATTTAAAATAACATTTAAAATCAGATTTGTTAAGAGCTTTTTGGGATGATTTTTGAGAAGATATTTTCAAAGGGAGATATGACTGGATTTCAAAGATATTTTGAAGACAAAATTAGATATTTTGAAGACTTGGAAAGATGAGTAAAAGATCAGATTTAAGGAGAGACAGGTGTCAATTGCTCAGAGTTTTTAGGGTTTCTTTTCTTCTATATCTTTCTTTCTTTTCTCAGTGGTAAGGGTTCCTTTCCTTTGCTCTGTTCTGGTTTTTTCCTGCAGATGCCCAGAGCAGGTCCCTGTTGGTCTTGTAGAAATTTTATTGTAAGATATACTTCTATGTCTTTGTATATTCATGAAAGCTTATTGTCTGGATGTGTTGAAGCAAAATACAATAATAGAATGCAGTGTGGTTCTCCCTCTTTCATATTATCTTGTCTCTTTGCATTTTGTTTATGCTCTAGTGTGTTTCACCTGTAAGGCATTTGAAATACACCTACTATAAGGTAGTTGTTTAATTATTTATGAGTTCCTTTCAAGGAGAGGACTAAGTTTTATAGATAATTTCAGAGAGCAAAGCATTGTGATAAGGATTTGATGCAGATGTATGTATATGAGAGGATAGTTTGTAAGGCACTCTATCTCAGCTACATGTAGTTTGTAAGGCACTCTATAGTATCTCTATTATTTTATCTTTGTTGATTCATGTTTTCGTTGACTCTTTGCCCAAGGGATAGGCACTGGGTTAGAGTATAGTTTGCAGTCTGATCCTCATCCAATATCAAAAATCATTTCAACTAAACATACTTTTGTTACTGAGAACAAATGAGCTAAAATCATAAGGATTTGTATCAGCAAGATACTATTCAGTTTGTTAATCCCTTGAAGAGTGGATCATTAGGTTATCCTTCCTAAAATAAAAGGAAGAAGGATGAAAATCCTTGTATCACTGGTTCTTGTTATATTTACAGCCATGGTTTGTATGGTTAAATCTTGCATTTGATTATGCTTCGTCATTTGTAAGATGATTTATAAGTTGGTTTAACAAAGATACATAGCAAATCAGTGTCCACATTAATACATACTGTGTAAACAGCAATCATAAGAGGTAAAACCTGCCTGAGAATATGTGGAGCTCAAAAATGAAGAAGGACCTTATCCAGTCCTTAGCAATTAGGCTTTTCTTGTCTCTGAATCAATATTAGAAGGCATGGTGTTCAAGTAGTCATTTCAAGCACTGTGATTCATACAAGAAAAAACACTAAAAATCCCCAATAAGACAACACAAATACACAATTACAAACAGTGGCACAGAAATGACATAACATGTAGCTGTTGATCTTTGAAATTTTTTTCATTAATGTCAAAAAGTGTTGGTTTACCCTACTAAGTGATGGTTTACTGAGGGGGGGGGGGGGGGGGGAANGGGGGCGAATCACAAAATATTGAAACTTAACACTTTAAAACTCAACCTCTGACTCAATTTGGTAACTCAAATAACAACAACAACTGAAACTTGTAAACACTTTTCAAACTTCATAAACAATATATAACATAAGAAAATAACATCCATACTTATCAAGCATCACATGTAACACCAAATTTAATGAGGAAACCCAATTTGGGAAAAATCTCCATGGGAATTGTCACCCCCAAAAAGAAATACTCTTCTCAAGTATGCTCAGTTAAGAGCCAATCTAGTTAAAGATTACAATGTACATTTGTTAGATGTGACCCTATTAGGGAATTTACCTTAGGCCTGTTAAGATATTCACTCTGTTAGGAGTGGCATGTTCAGAGGGCTTAAACATTCATCCTAGAATAAAATACATTTTTGAAGGATTTACAAAAAATACTCATTAGGTCCACTTGGTTAAGAGATTTTCTATTACAAAGATTAGTAAAAAATAGTGTATTGATTTGATATGTGATTATGAAACTATCTTTTTCTTGATAAGATCCTGTGTGCACTCTCTAAAACTACTGGCGTCAAAAACTCATCAATCTCTTCTCTGGACTAGATCTCCACCTCTTTCTCTACTCTTCTCGGTAGCACTTCAACTCTTCAATTCACCTCTATTTTTCCTCTTAATCTCACTGATTAGGTATTCCTTCAATTATGCTCAGCTGTTAGATCATCTCTTACAAATTTATTTAATGTATTTATATCTCAGTTAAATGATTAACCTTTGCCTTGTGACTTGCACTTTTCTTGGAACTCACAAAATTTCTTTTGCTACTTAATCTTCATCTCAGATCTTCAACTTGATTTTTCATGACCGTAGATCTTGTAAAAAAATTCATCTTCATCCTTAGCATCTTCTAGATCTCTGTGCCACATTAAATACATTCTAATCCTTGAATTCAATCTCCATTCAAACTTTTTTCCGTGCTCGATGAATCGGTGACTATATTCACTCCGTGTCTGACTTCGCTCGGTTACCAACCTTGCTCGGTAGCTGACCTTGCTCAATTTTCAACTTCACTCGGTGACTGTCTTTTCTTTGCTTGACCGACTAGCACTTCACTTTACCAACAAACTTCTCACTACTTGACAACTAGGCATTCTCCCTTTACCAACTTCACCTTTCTGCTTTACCAACTTTAACAACATCAAATTTTAAGTAAAAACAATTATACCAATAGTACCTTATCATTTTCTAATCTTTATTATCTTCCCAATTAAGTTCCTCTTCAAAAGATATGGAAATTTAATATAAACCTAAAATCAATTGCTTGACATCAATGACAAAATAACAACTGATCTAACCATTCTACTTTCTTGTATTCTACTGAACTCGGTCTTGATAATCATTACCATCTATTGGGTAATAAAATAGATGGTCTTTATCTTTCATGATTCTGGTTTAAAATTCAATATTAAATAATGGATGCTAATTATTTGGTTGATTCATTTGATGCTACAGGAATGAAAGTCTCTTCCTGTCTTCTAAGCGACAGGAACATTGTTTACAAACAAGTTATGATAGTTTCAATTCAACTTCAATGTGGGTTCATTCAGAGCCTAAATATACATTGATTATTCTTTTTGGATTAAATACAACAATAGGTGAGAAATAATGTCAATTAACATGGTCATTGATTATTTGCATTAACTAATTGTTATATGTAGTAGAAAAGAAATAAATCTCTTCAATCAATTATTCTTCGAACTTGAAGAATTCAACATTGATAATTTTATTTAAACTGATGAAGTATTTGATATGGTTCTTCAAAAATATTGGTTATCTTGATACAAAATAAACAAATGAAATAATAATAACTGATTCTTATAAAGTAAAGGAAGAAATTGATTCATATAAAAGTACAATCCATGTTTAATTTTTTGGATTGGTTTGGATTAGTAAAGATGAACTGATTTGATTGACACTATTAAAAGCATATTCATCATTTAATGTAATCATTTTTGGAATTATTTTTAGAACTATCAATTTTTAAAGAGGAGACCTTGGTATTAAGTTTGTTTTTCAAATCTTTTAATTAAAAGAAAATATGAACCAAAGAAGTATAGATGTTACCCAAGTGTGCTCACACAAGCCTACTAGGACCTCCACTATTCCTATTCTTCACAAGACCCTATGCTTCCTTTTTAGGATCTCACTAGTCCTCACTATATTAGTCTAGGACTACTTCACTACCACTCTAAGAGTTGGTACAAATTGTGCTTCACAATAGGACAACTATCAATATTTTATCCTTCAGTCTTTTACTCTTCCTTGGACAACTCCAAGTGCATTTTCATCCTTTCAACTCCACAAGTATTTTCAAGGACATTTCTCATGTTTAAAAACTTCTTATACTCCACATTATCCCATTTTTAACAAGGTTTCATAACTATTCCAAACTATCTCCCAATTCACCTTTAAATTTGGCTTTTAGGCCTATTCCTTCTAGTAGCCCTATTTGGCCATTTTTCCCACATTTTGCAAAATAACCCCAAAAACCCCCCCCAAAAAAGTGGGGATCCTAATACCCCTTTTCAATACTCAAAGGATTTTTTAGGTCTTAGGTTCCTAGGGTGTTCGTACACTAGATTCCTAGAATTAAGGACAACTAGGGCTAATTCAGCTACAAAAATACAGTCAGATGACTTATTATTGGAAATGTATCAAAATGGATTGGTAGAGTCGTATCCTTTCTAGGAGGTTCTTGTATATCCCCTATATTTCCAAAACCATGCTTGGTTTCCTTCAAATCATAATGTCCCTGCAATAAAACACCACTTACCACTAGCAATCTCCTTGTCGGGTACTCCAGTCTCGCCTAGGGCTTGCTATGAAAATTAGCTAAACAAATTTTCTGACTCTCTCCTTCTATATAAATAATCTATAAAGGTTCTCCTTCCATATTCCCCCATTCCATGATGAAATTCACAGTGGAGAGTCATGGAGGAGCCATTTTGTTCAAAACCACCCTGTCAACTCCAACTACTAGTCTACTTACAAAATAATTTACAAATATACTCTAAAGAACTCGCAAAAACTTGAACACTAAATTTTTTTTAATCTAAACTGTCTCTACAACTCAAATACAAAACTAACTTGCACTATTCATTCCATCTAACAAAGCTTAAACACAAAACTAGAAGACTGTGTATGCAACCAGAAAACAAAGCTCTTCTTACTATTCAAAAACTTGCATTACATTTCCAATACCTCAGGAAATGGAATTAATGACCTCTAAATATGCCTTCTCCATTTTTTTAGGCCACTATTATTAACTAACTTGTCCACTCACCTAATGGAATCAAACTTGACAATGTTGTCGGACAACATTGCAAAGTTGCAAAATGTTGTCAAGCAACATTTTAGCAACTTTTACATTGTTTGCTAAAACTTAGCATAATGATCTCCAATCATTATGAAATGATGTAAAAACATCGTAAAGGCCTTCTTAGGCACAAATATAATCCATTCTAAGCCTTCTAGGCTTTTTGACCCCAAAATCCCAATTTAGGCTAAAATGCACTAAACACACTCCAAACCTTAAATATCTAGTTGGAATGATCCTAGTCTAATCCAACTGGGTAAAAACATGCAAGACCTTCTAAGGAAAAAAATAAAACCATTAAATTTTCTAGGGTCATTACAAGCCACAAAAAAAAACATAGGGAATGGATTAGCCTAGGTGCTCCTGCACCATCTTCCCCAAATAGAAAGCTTTCAATCCAACCTTGGATTGAGAAATTGGGAATGAATGCCCAACTTCTTGAAGTCTATCTCCTTGATCCATGCAACCTCTGCATTATCTTTTCCATGCTACTTCACCAGATGTTCTTTGTAATCCTTCTTCCTAGTCTATTTGTAGACTCTTAAATCCAATATTTTCTCTTCTTTCTTGGGTTGTGTGGAGGGTAAGTTGAGCTCCTCCACCTCCTATATCACTTCAGTTAAAATCTAATCTAGATTTGGTATAAGTCCTTTGTATAAGACCAAGTCTACTACATTGAACACTGGAGATAAACCAACATCCTCTGGAAGTTCCACCTTGTATTCATTGGTGCCATATTTGGCCAGAATAGTACATGGGCCAATTCTTCTCATTTGTAGCTTATGAGACACTCCTTTCTACAATCATTCCTTGTTTATATGGACCATTACTAGATCCCCTACTTGTAATTGGACATCCCTTTTTATTTCATCCATCTTGTTCTTTATCTTCTCTGTATTCTCAATCAATGTCTTTCTTACTGTCTCATGTACTTCTTACATGAAATGTGAAAAATCTTCTGCATAGCCACTTCCCTTGGCTCCATATTTCAATTGGCTAAGTTAAAATATCCCTCTTAGATGTAGTCAATAGATGATTTTAAAGGGGCTTCTCCCTATGGTTCTATTAATAGTTTCATTATAGGCATACTCTACCTGTCTAATGAGTTGGTACCAAACTTGACCATACTCCTTAGTTAAGCATCTTAGGAGGTTACCTAGACTCCTATTAACCACCTTAGTTTGACCATATGTCTGAGGGTGATATGTAAACCCAAAAGACAAATTTGTTCCTAGCTTTTTCCATAGTGTCTTCCAAAAATAGCTCATGAACTTTGTATCTCTATGTGACATTATGCTCAATGGTAACCCATGAATTCTGACTACCTCTTTGAAGAATAGGTGAGCTATTTGACTTGCATCATGGACTATCTTGCAAGGTACAAAATGGGCCATCTTTCTAAACCTGTCTACTGTGACATATATACTATCAAATCCCTTTTTGGTCCTTGATAACCCTACAACAAAGTCCATACTTAAACATTCTCATGGTTTGCTTGGGATGGCAAGGGGTTGGTAAAGCCCTGTATTGGAGGATGTGCCTTTTAGTTTTTTATATATGACACAACACCACATATCTCCTGACATCTAAGTTCATTCTTGGCCAAAAATAAAACCTTTGGACTAACTCTTGGGTCTTATTGACTCCAAAATGATCACTAAGTGCACCATTGTGCTTCTCTTGAATCAAATTTTCTCTAATGGATCCCCTAGGGACACATAAATGACTCCCTTTAAACAACAAGTCACTTTGCAAAGTGTAAACATAAAACTTACCATGAAAGTGGTTCTTGTGCTCCTTACACACCTTATAGATCTCTGCAAAGTCTTCATCCCTAGCATATAGGTCCTTATAACTTTCAATACCCATGCTCTACAATTGTACTTCTTGTACTGTCAGTACCCTTCTACTTATTGCATCTACTACTTTTTTTTGCAATCCTTTCTTGTTTTTGATGTTGAAGGTGTAAGCCTGCAGGTACTCCACACATTTCATGTTCTTGTCGCTAAGCTTGTCTTGGGAGTTTAGAAACTAAGAGCCTGGTTGTGTGAATACACCACAAACTCCTTAGGAAGAAAGTAGTGCCTCCATTTCCTTAGTGCTTGGACTAGAGCATACATCTCTAAGTCATAATAAAAGTACTTCATCATAGCATAACTGAGCTTCTCACTGTGAAAAGCCACTGGTCTTCCTTCTTGGGTCAAAATAGCTCCAATGGCCACTTTACTAGCATCACACTCAACTGCAAATAACCTCTCAAAACTTGGTAGTGTTAGGATTGGTTGAGTGGGAATCTTATTCTTTAGTAACTAAAACCCATGGTTAGCTTGCTCATTCCAAAAAAAATGGTTTCCATCCCTCCTTTGATAGTATCTAGTATAGGGGCACAAATAGTACTGAATTGTTTAATAAACTTTCTATAGTATCGAGCTAAACCTTGAAAACATCTCACCTTTGTTGCACTCCTTGGAGTAGGACAATTGAGAATGGCTTCCATTTGCTTGGATCCATATTTAGATTGCCTTGGGACAATACAAACCCAAGGTACACTAGCTCTTCCTTCATAAATTCACACTTTTCCAAATTTGTCATCATCTCCTCTTCATGCAACTTCTTGAATACAATTTGCAGGTGTCTGAGATGCTCCTCTTTTTTCTTTCATAGATTGGTATGTCATCTAGATACACTACCACAAATTTTCCAATGTAGTCTTTTAGGAATTCATTCATGAGCCTCATGAATGTATATGGGGAATTAGATAGCCAAAATGGCATCACAAGCCATTCATATAAACCTTCTTTATTCTTGAAGGTTGTCTTCCAGTCATCCCTTTCATTAACCATAATTTGATGATACCCACTCTTTAGGTCAATCTTGGTAAAATATTTTGCCTCTCCTAGATAGTCCACTAGGTCTTCTATCTTAGGGATAGGGAACCTATATCTAATAGTAATTCATTTTATTTCCCTCCAATCATTATAAAGACTCCAAGTTCCTCCCTTTTTGGGTGATAAGATAGTGGAAACATCACAAGGACTAATGCTTTTCCTAATGAGACCTTGGCTTACGAGTTCTTGTATTTGCTTGGCTATTTCCTCTTTTTTTTAAGGGGTCATCTTATAGGAAGCCTTATTTGGAAGGGTAGCTGCTGGGATAAAGTCAATTTAATGACTAACATCTCTCTTAGGGGGTAGGGTTAATGGTTCCCCATCACTTACTATGATCTTGTACTCCTACAACAATTCTTGCACTTCTTTTGGTATTTCTATTTTCTTTTCTGTCTTGTCTTCATTTTCTTCTGTAGGTTTCAACACCAGTGCAAATCCCACTCCTTCTCCTTACTTTAAGAATTCTATAAAATCATTTTCACTGACCATAAGGACATTAGGGCCTAAGGACTTATTTTCTCCTTCTTCTAGCAGTGAATGTATCTTAAAATTTACATTGTCTTTCTTGAAAGAATATGCATTCTTTTCTCCATCATGCATGACATGTCTGTCAAATTTCCATGGTCTACCAAGAAGAAGGTAACATGCATCCATAGGTAGGATGTCACAGAACACCTTGTCTTTATACCTTCCAATGGAGAAGTCCACCCATTCTTGTTCATTCACAAGGACATGTTGTCCTTTGTTCAACCAAGTAACCTTGTATGGATTACTCTGTGAAATCCTCTTCATCTTTAACTTTCTAACTGCCTCCTTTGACACTATACTATCAGTAGACCCTAAGTCTATTATGAATCTACACACTTTTCCCATCATTTTGTATTTCACTCTAAACAGTGACCTTCTTTGGCTTGGTTCCTCTTTGACTGGCTCCTTGATTAATGTTCTTCTCATCATCAAGTTATCTCCTTCTTTAGACTCTAAGGGTACCTTAGGGTGTTTTTCTCCAGTACTAGAATCCTATTGAACAAAGTTTACCCTCTTTTCATTTCCATGAGAAGTAGATCATTTCTCTGGACACCTGTATGTAGGGTGTTCCATTTGGTTGCAGTGGTAGTATTTCATATTTGAAAAGTAGGAACCTCTCACTTGACCATTGCTCCTTCCTCTTCCATTGTTAATAGAGCTTCTTCCTATGTTGAAGCCTCCTCTACTTGACCTCCCTTCTTTCTTTTCAGTAAGTTTGTTCTCTCCTTGAGCCTTTGTCTCTGAACTTCTACCATCATATCCACCTCTTTGTCCTTTATTGTCTCTTCCTCTACCTCTACCTCTGGTGGTGCTTCAGTCTTGCTTCTTTCCTAACTTCTCTTACACTTTAAATGTAATTTGGTGGAATCTCTGAACAATATCATGGGTTAAGAGACTCATCTCATCTTGAATAGTTCACTTGAGACCATTAAGGTATCTAGCTACCTTCACCTTCTCATCTTCTGCAACTTGAGATCTCATACATAGCCTTTGAAACTTTTTAGTATAAGAGTTCACATCCAAATCTTTATGTCTCAGAATTCATCTCCTTTTATGTAACTGAATCTCATAATCTCTAGGTACATATGCATCTCTGATTTTTTCTACCATAATCTTCCATGTGGCAATGGGTTTCTTTTCTTCCTTATCTCTCTCTCATCTTGGATAAAATTCCACCAAGTGAGTGCAGACCCTCTAAGTATTTCCTTAGCTACCTTTACTTTTTGAGCTTCTATTATGCCATCACATTCAAAGTGATTCTTTAGTCCTTCTATCCAATCTAGGAATATCTCTGGTTCCATATTTCCACTAAAGGGATAACAAATGCCCTATATTTCGTGAGGGTTTTCAAAACCGACTGGATTAGGTTAGCTTTGAGAAGAATGCATGACTAGAAGATATGGTTGGATGAACCTAAGAAAATCACAAAGGATGTGTTACATGTTGTAACAGGTTACCCCATTACTAAGAAACCTAAGGCACACAAACATCCTTCTCAGCCAAAAGTTGAAAAACTCATCAATGTTGTGTGGGATAACAGAGGACTCAAGGTGAAAACCATCACCGACGAGGAACTAAGGTTCAGTGCATGTGTGATAGGATAAAAAATCTTCCAAGAAAGCAGGTTAAACAACATAGCATTATCAGCAGTAAGCACATCTTACAAGATTTTCATGAAGGGAATACAGGCAGATCTATGTGAGCTCCTATTGAAGCAACTTGATGAGAATATGACAACAATCAGGTCTGCTAAGAAAAACACATGTAAGTTCGGTTCACTCATCATGTGTATATTCTTTTATGTTCAGGAACACTTTCCTTCAGTTGGAAAATTGAAATGGGACACTATCATGCCAATCACATTGTAGATTAGTGAACTTATCAAGTCACTAGGTGACAACTTTGATTCAGTGATGACTGAATACTTCCTTGACTTCAAGGAAAAGATGATGGAAAGAGTGAGGATCCCTGAACAGTTGATTGAAAAGTATAGGGATGAAATATGTTTTATGGTAGACTCATATTTCACTCACATTAAACCAGTTGTACCAAGGACAACCTTGTTAGCACCTCTTGACTATGAGATTAATATAAATCAATCTGCAAATGCAATTGATGCATTGATAAATGAGCCACTTGATAGTAAACAACCAAGATTTGGGACATATGAAGATACCAAGTCCAAGATAAAAATAGGCCTAGTAATCAAGAAGACTATCAACAAGAAAAACTAGATGGTTAAGAATCTTGAAAAGATGTTGTCGGTCAATGAGGAGAAACAAAAAATAGAGGAAACCGAGGAACAGGGTACCATTGGTGAAGAGCAACATGAGAAATAATCAGGCTCTGAGGCCACTGAATCTAATACACCTCTACTTCCTACCAAGAAACCAAGAACTACAGTGGCTCAGAGAACAAGAAGTCAAACTGTAAAAAGCCACTACACCTCTCAAGAAAGGTCAAGTGAGGACCTATAAGAGGAAGTAGCTAACAGAGAAGCAAACTTTGAAACAAACACCTACCAAAAGGAGGAAAAGACTAGTTAGGACCAAAGCTGACATAGAAGATTCCAAAGAGGATGAGCCTGATGTAGAGAAGAAAAGCTCAGCCCCTAGAATAATGGATGAAATTGCCAATTCAATTGCAACAACTAGTACAATGATTGATAAGAAAAATGGACAATGGGAAAAGCTGGAGCCAGAGGACCAACATAAGATACAAGATGCAATAATCAGGGCAATGGTCAAGTTTAAATATGTACCAGTAGAATTTATAGGCCAAATACCCAAAGAACTGGGTGACATAATTTCACAACAATGGTCATATGATTTACACACAGAAAAGGAAGCAAGGGAGAGGGTACTTGTCACACTCATGCCTCCTGAATCAAAGATGGAAGAGAGCAAAGAAATAATGAAAAAGCACTCAAGTAAATTTGTAGCAAAGATAAGAGCTTACAAAGTGCTAGAGGATAAATTTATAGAGTTGGACAGCATGACCGAGGCCAAATGGAGACAAATCCTAGATCTACCTGCAGAGTCAAAAAGTTGTGAGAATTAATTACTTCTCATTGAAACATGTTATGTAGAGGAGCGAAAAGATAAAGCAAGTCCTAAACACATTTCTTTGGATAATGTAGATAATAATGAGCCCATTGAGTTAGACAAAGTCATGGATGATCTTAACATTCAAGACATCACTCATTATGACTCTGATAAAGATCCACATAAAGAAGATGATGTCATTTTCATATCTCTTAAGGATCAAAACAAGCAACAAGAATTTGAGACGCAAAGGAATAAGGACATGGATGTTGCTGATGAAATATGGCCAGACACTTCCATTATTGACATCACAGGTCTAGACCCTACAGATCAAATACAAAAAGATGAAGATGTCACTGCTCAACATGATCACACCAATGAGCAGGATACAACTCTAGATGAAGCACAGAATAGCACTCAGAATAATATGCCAGTATTGATGAAGGCCATCAATCTGCTAGAAGGAAATAAAGAATCTAATGCATCAGATTCAACCATACCCAAAGAAAAGGGTGATGCAGAAACAAAAGACACAATAGATGAACCAAAAGATACAATGCAGATCAAGCTGCAACCGATGTTCAGAAAGACAAGTCTACTGATCAGAATAAAGAAGAAGATAAACAATTAGAAGAGGACAGGTAGAAGGAAAAGAGTTAAGAAGAAAAGACAGATGTATAGGAGAAGAAAATAGAAGAGAAATATGTAGAAACACCCAAGGTTGATGGAGAGACGTCTTCACTGAACCAACAGGTGAACCCCAAGAAGAAAGCACAAGAAGCTTCATCTACAAAGCCTTTACCGAGCGCCTCTCAGAAGACAAATGAACTTTCAATGGTAGTTCATACATCTACCTCTACCCAAATCACAAGGAAAAAGAAGAGCAAGAACAAGAATCCAGTCACTCTGGATGAAATTATTGAGATTCCAATATGTGATCCTAGAACATTGGATCCTACTGAGTTAACTAAGTATGCACGACTTTGTGAAAGGAAAGCCATGCATGAAAAGTTCAAAAAAGCCACCAAGGAAGGAAATGTACTTGAAGTTGCACAAGGAGTACTTAAGCAAATTTTACTGGATACAGATGTTGATCAAAAAACCCCCATGCTTGATCAATTAGTGGTTCTCATTGATTCAATCACATCTCAAAACATAGATACTGAGAAGGCTATGGAAGTTAGACTTGAGAAGAAGTATGAATTCAAGTTAGCTGAAAAGATAAGCCAAGAAGTGGCACTACAAAAGGTAAAGCTATCTGAACTGGTAAGCACAATAGACCCCATTATTTTAGAAGTAGTAGCCTTAATATAGAAATTATGCATGTTAGATCAACTCACCAAGGAGTATATCGACAAGATAGCACAGATTAATGTTGATCTTCAAACAAGTGCACAAAGTCTCACAAATAGTGAAGAGGTAATCAAATTGTACAATGAACAGCTCAAGCAAGCTCAGAAGCTGAGACAAGATATACAGATTGCAGAAACCAATTTCAGAGATAAGGTAAATGAGCTTCAAGCTCAACTCTTACTGACACTCTCATTACTGCAAAACCATATGACAGAGGAAAGAGCACTTATTGCCACCCTAGAAATGTCTGTCCTAGACAACATTTATGATATGCATGCCAGAATTGAGTTAGAGCACATGGAATTAGAACTCCTCAAAGAAAAATGGGAGAAAAGTATCGAAGATATCAAGAACACCCACTCCCACATTCTTGACACATTGTAAGTTACACATTTTTGTCAAATTTTTGACAGCTTATAAGTTGTACATTTCTGTCATGATTATCAAAAAGGGGGAAATGATATGTACAATCAATTAGTAAAAGTGGGAAATGAAAGGAAGAAATAGGAAAGAATAGGGGAGTGTATAGTAAGGTGAGTACAAATTTATATATACTTACACTATACCGATGCATACAATTAGGGGGAGTCATATAATGATAAGGATATATACATGGTGTACATACTAAACACTTTAGCATCATGCACATATCAGTTTTTGATACTAATGTCAAAGGGGGAGATTGAAGACATTATATTTTTCCATTAGTATATGCAAGGAAAAACATGATAAACACCATCGGTTTATACTACACTGATAGACAGGGCACAACACTACCCGATGCCAAGGTTACAGATACTGCCAAGTAAAAATCATCCTGACAAATGCTATTCAGTGTTACCCAATGACAAAAATGACAAAGGAACCCGATGAGTAACCAACAGTACAACCTAATGATACAGTTAAGAGTGGAACCCGACAGATGAAGGGAACTTGACAATCAGTTCAATGAAGAAACACCGACATACTTTCAGTTCACACCAACAATCAAGAACTGATAGTCAGTTACATCCTACAAAAAGTGGATCTGACTTTCCACGTTAGATAAATCACTGAATTTTTATATTTATCTTCTTGATTTTTTTTAAACCCATTACGTGAGGAGAAAGCAATGTAATTGTTATTGTTTTTATCAATTTAATTATTTTAAAACATGCAAGCTAAAGATCAAGGTCAAGTTGTATACCTTGGATCTAGAGTTAACATTGTAATGTGTGATTCTAAAATAGGTCAAATACGTGTATAAATAGATGCTCAATCAATTATGGACATGTTGTTCAATGATGATTTTATCCACTGAGAGAATCTAAGGATCAGACAAGAGAGTTCATGCAATGGCATAGAAAAAGATCAAATCAGTTGTCAAGAATAGAACACGAGCTATTGACGAGAAAGAAAAGGTATTAATCAATCACCATAGGTGATAATAATATTTTGTAAGCTTTAATGGGTCTGTAATCATAAATTATAGATTGCATACAGTCATGTCAAACATATTGTACATATTCTAACAAGTGGGGTACACTTAAGAAATCCTTTCAAGGAAGGTGGACTTAACAATCCTATTGTAAATCTCTTAACCGAGTGCACACTTCATTAGTATTGCTAAAAGCTCTTAATAGAGTAGATCCTAACAAGTATTTACATTAATAATCCTAACAGGGTAGATCATCAGAAGTGATCAATTGTAAGCCTTTACCAGCTCCCTTCCATTCTGCAGATAGTGAAGTTTTGTGGGTGCCATCCCGACCACAATTTTTACTTCCTAATAGGAGTTTTCTGTGATATCATATCTTGTGTTATGTGTCTATTACTTTCATGAATGTTTCTATGAATGTTTCATACAATTAAATTTATGAATTATTACTACATGCATAAGAAAGAATATCAGATATGGTCAGTAATACAATAAAGATAGATTACTAAAGATGAAAGGTGAAAAGTGTTAAAAGTTTTAGAGGTACTGATTCACCCCTCCCCTCTCAGTACTACTTCCCATTAATCCCAACACACTAGTGGTAGGTGGACTGAAGCCTAGCTCTTGAGAACAATCTCTAAAAGACTTAACAATGTTATCAATGAGATGAGAGATACTATGCAAGATGTTAATACCATGTTAATCATTATGGATTACCTGTCTTTAGCCTTTTATAATAGAAATGACCTCAGGATTAAGATTTTCTTGTCCTAACCACTGGTCAAATTTATCAAAGTCATTGGAAATATTTTGGACATTCACAAGAGGAACCCTGAAAGCCTCATACTTATCATGAGAAGAATGGGAAGATGTTTTCTCCATGATAGGATTGATGTCATTAGTATGCATATTGGTCTCATCAAGATCCCTAGGAAAGAGAGAAGGATCAGGATCAAAGGAACCCATAAGTCTATATCTTCTCCTCACTGGAATGATATAAGTAGGACTCAAAGTGATAAAATCATGAAAAATGGAATGAGAGGAAGGATATAGATCTAATGAAATCATAATATTTGAAAGAGATATGAAATTCAAGAAAATAAAATATTTTATGAAAGACACATCTAACTATCAAATGTAAACATGTAAGGTAAAGAATACACAAGTAGATTTAGACAATAAATAAGATATATAAAGAAATCAACCTATAGATCTAGATGCAAATAATGTATGGTAGGTGAACCTATGCATAGAGTGATGTCAAGTTTTGAATAAAAAAGGAGATCACACAAAGAGTATCTAACCACCAAATCAAAGGTATGTAAGAGAGTTAGGTTCACCAAAATGTATAGTAGGTGAACCTAAGAATATAATGATGTCAATATTTGCATACAAAAGGAGATCACACAAAGAGGATATAACCACCAAATCCAAGGAGTGTAAGAGAGTTGGGTTCACAAAAATGTATAGAAGAAACTTTGGTGAGAAATGATAAGATGTAGATCACTCAACAAGATCTAGTATACATTGGAATGCAAAGCCTCCCTTAAGAAAATTTAATTAGTACACCCAAAAGGATGAAGGGTGCTAATGCAATATCTATGAAGAAAGGTAGGTTTTATATTTCTTAAGGGAATAAATGTGATATGGTTAAGGATAGATTTTATCTAATAAAGTAAGTGTAAAGGGAAAGAAGGAAGAATAAGTGCACTTGGAAACAAGATGGAGAAGATATAACTTCACATCTCAATCTGATTGTCCCCATAATCTTAGATCATGTTGTAATTGCAGATCTAGATAACATGGGTTTGAATTTGTGTGTCCTAAAAATCTCTCTAAAAATTAGTAGGGACTAGTCGACATTTTTGGAACAATCCAACTAGTTGACTTGTTCCTAGAAAAATTTGATGAAACTATCCCTAATTATACAACATCACCTATACTACCCAAATCTAGAATTGTTGCTCTGCAACTTGACCCTGTACACATAAAAATGAGGAGAAAGTTTTTGGAAAGGGGTTTGCTTTGGTCAAAACCCTATTTAGGAATCAACCTTGAAATTGAACTAAAATTACATAAAGGAAAGTAATGTAAAAGGGAAATTGTTGATTTACCTTGTATGAAACCCTCATGAATGAATGTAATAATTGCTCAAATCCATGAAGATGATTTAATGTGCTTAGAATATAAAGGTTTAACCTTGGAATGAGATGTAGAATCAAGGATTCCTTCACAAATGCATGGATCTATGATTTCCACTCCTAGATCTTGAATATTGATATACTTTATAACCGCAATGCAAAGAAGAAGGGAAAGAAGGATGCATAAATGAATCTCCTTTCTTTATTGAGAATTTCTTTACTTGGCCATCATGGGAGATAAAAAATATTCAATTAGAGAATATTACTTTTGATTCGATGGATCTTGAATTGGATGCTTGCCTTCAAATCTTAAATTTGAATCCTCATTTGCACAACTTAATTCCTTGAATGCTTTCACTTGAATGATGATATCTTGAACTTTTTTTTTGTCTTCTTATGTTATATCCTATTTCAAAATGAGGAGATATGAGGTCCTTTTATAGTGAATTTGGGATTCAACTTTGATCCAGGCTGACCACAATTGAAAACCTAGGAAGAAAACTCCTGCATCGGGCTCTGGGAAAAAATGAGCCAAAAATCCCAGGTTGTCCCTAGGGAAAATTTGACCAACTATCTTGTCCCAAGAATATTGGGCTCAAATTTCATGGAGATTTTTGGGCAAGCGAAAAGGAGGGGGAGAAAATGTAGGTTGTTGTGATCAAGCATAACAAACATTCTAACCTCAAAATCATAAAAAAAAAATGGGGTCTAATAGGTCCTAAAGACATCCAATTATGGGTGCTAACATTTGAGTGTGATACAGTCATAAATGAGGCTACTTTTAGTGAAATTTATTCATAAACACTTCAAAAACAAGAGTTAGATGTGATAGTTCTTAGGATTATAGTTTGACAAGGTTATGTGTCCTAGTTGTTCACTAGAATATTTGTGTTCCTCCAAAGTGATAGTTTTGGTTCTGAATATTTGGGGATACATTAAAAATGGTATAATTATTGTTTTATACGAGTTTTAGATGATTTAGAATATTGAATTTCTATATCCAATATTTTGAAGTATTATAGTCTATCTAGAATGCCCTATTTCTACCAGTTCAATACTTTTCTCCTCTTGTGCTAACACTTAATGATTAATCACTTATGGATATAGCTATAGTGATATTTTTTATATCTTAAAGATGAACAACTAGCAGTTTTTGTGGTATTGTTGTCATTTGGGCCAATAGTTGTGTTTCATTCATTTACAGTTTGATTTGAATCTCTTATATTTCCATTGGAGTATGTGCTATAAGGTTTTTTTTAACCTAGTTATATGTTGGGTTTATTCACAAATCACTTTGACTTATAGTGTACATGTTTCAAGATGACCTATGGTGTATTGCATGTTTCATTAAATGACCACATTTATAGACAACCTATTCAATGTCTGGGATGTTGTGGGGAATATAAATAGAAAGAAAAACTATTTATGAAGGAATGTGTGAAAAAATAAGTACATATCTCTTACTATGAAGAGTGAAAAGTCATTTTTATGGAGTAATTGTGCAAAAGAGGACTATGCTTCTTCTACAACACTTTACTTCATATTTTTCTCATTTAATATTTCTTATATCCTTCTTTCAGATTGTGAATCTTCTTATCATGTATTTGTATCATTATATTCTTCTTTGCAAATAATTTCCAGGAGCAATGAGCTTTCTTAGGTAGTGAGCCTTACAAAATATTCTAGAATAACTATTTCATACAGTGAGAGTTAACTCTCACCATGGTTTTTCCCTCATTGGGTTTTTCATGGATAAAATATTGGTGTTCATTTGTTAACTATTACACAGTGCATGTTGTTGGTGCCCAAAAATGATAGATCACTTTTGTCCAACTGACAGGTATAATGGTCAGGTATAACGATGGATCATTTTTACATTTCCTTATTTCTCTATGCTCTTATATCCTGATGATGGATCATGGAGTGTGATCTGAAACATTGATGCTAAAAAACATACACAATCAAAGCTAGAAATTCAGCACTAAATCCAATGGATTGTGGAAATTTGATCGATTTAAGGTATAATGGTGATGCACCACTTGATACCTCTGCAATTTTGGCTTAATCAAGCCAAGGCTGGTAGGCTTGATTTCACTTTGAACTATCAAATTTTCTATGTCGCACCACTGTGTACACAAAACAAAGTTCCTCCAAAGGTGGTGAATGATCCTTGGAGGAAAGCAACAAATCTCCTTATAATCTCTACTTTATAAAGCTTGACTAAAATGGATTATATTAAGGACTAAAAAGTAATGCTTTTGAAATAGTAATTAAATAATATACAAACTACAAAGTATGAACCAAATGACAATTTCCATATAATGATTAGTGCCTTCTAAATACTTGGGCTATAGAGTCAGAAAATTCTCAATCCTACGTACAATTGGAGACAGTTTTAAAAACTTTCTTTTAATAAAGCGAGACTATCACTTCACAGGCTTCCACTTGACTTATAATTCAAATCAATCTATATAGCTAAGCTTATTGAATTTAACTCAAATTAAGAGACCGATAAAAATAAGAGAAGATACGCAGATCTTTCAATTGATATTTAAACTATATATATTAATTTTGAATTATGATACTCAGGGAATTTATCACAATGAAACACTCTATAAAATAGAATATCCGAAAGACTGATTGAAAATATATAACTTATAACCACAAGTAAAAAGAAGAGCACTTATCTTTATTAATGTTGAAAAATAGTACATCAGAGTCCATGTTGTAATTGTGATCAAATTCTATCCTATTAAAAATATATATTGTATTATTGTCTCTTTAAATTATGTATATGTGTTTGAGTGGCTTTCACACCTCTTTAGGGTGAAAAGACATAACCCTTATTACAAATTATTTTGAAAAAACAATAAACTAACTACCTAAATTTCAGATTTGGTTTTGGCCAAAAATCCAAAACACCTTGTGAAAATCTAATATTTCTGCTGGAGATAGGAAATTTGATTTCCCAAACTGGGTCATTTTTAGATTTTTAAAATTTGACCATCTTCATCCTCTTGAGGCATCATCTTTGTAGCAAGTCAAAATTCCAGCATTTTCTAAAGGCTTCGATTAGTTAGTTGTATTTATTTGTGTCATAAAGCTTCCTTCCTTTGGTTTTTTAGTATGGAGAAACTTGCTTTCTTGATAATGGATTGGGACTTCTAAATTCTCAAAATTTAGGGTACCAACACATGCTTTCCTTTCAAGTTATTCACTAAACTAATGTGATGTTTAAATTGCAAATGAAATAATTATGTTTTTAGTATATGTTGATTCATTCCTAGCTCATTCAACATTCTGGTGTGCTCAAGATATAGGCAGTATAATTTAAGGAGGAGATAATGATATATGGATTGGAGGAGGAGGAAAGAGAAGGTGTAATAAACTATTGATGCGATATAATAAAGTACTCATATCTTGAATAAATTATGTAAACTATAAATAAGTGTTGCTGAGATTTAGAATTAGTAAGCACATTTATAATCATTCTACTAGATATACACATTCTTACATAAATTATATTATATATTTATCAATTCAGAATGATAAAAAATGACTTGGTATAATGCTATGGGACTAGAAGTAATAAATAATAAAACTAAAATAAATGAAATGTGGTTATTAGCTTGAAATCACATGACAATAATATGGTATACGAATCTTATAAATATTCACTAGGATGCTAGAATTTGTACTTAGATGAAGATCTTAGATTTTAAAAGTTGATTATGCTTTTCCCTAGTTCACTATGGAAATATAAAAGTGCATGGACCCTAACAATAACTCAAAAGTATTAAGTATGTGGAAAATTATAACTCTTTGGCTATGATTTTGATATCTGAGCTAGTGAAATTATTAGAAACATTTAGGAACACCTTTCAAAACCTGCTCAATTATAAGGGTATTGATTTCCATGACGCGACCACTGATTGGAATGACTTTACTTCTAGTTCAAGAAAACATGTAACGAACTTAGAATGATGTAAGATAATATAATGATATAAGAAATAATACTTGATTCCATTTAACAGAGTTGCAAATTTTGAATTACAAGTGTGCTTAATAGATAAGTGATTTTAAAATAAATTATCAAGTATCCTTAAAAATGACAAAAACACTCATACTAATGTGCACATAAATGTACATGCTATGTCAATCAATAATAACTATTTAGGAGGGAATCAACATGAATAAATTTTAATTTCAATTTTGAAATTTTAATGTTCAAAGTTTTCATTCTAAAAATCATCTAGAGATCAAGACCCCACCCACATATCTAATCCAAAGTAACGACTAAAGAATCTAAAGATTTAGAACATGGTTTTTGAGAATTAATGACAATTAAGTAAAATTATCATGATCTTTTATAAATGGTCTATACAATAGCTTATACAATTAAAGAAGATGATGGTTATTGATTGAATGTCCTTAGATACAAAAACCAACTTGACCACAATCACATATATAATCCAAAGTAATGATTAAAGAATATAAGAATTTAGACCAAATTTCTATGAATAAATGATAATAAAATCAAAAGATAATACTATAATGACCAAAAATATATATCTTATAAACTTATTACAAAATCAATTATACAAAGAAAGATAAATGTGCACTAGACCAACTCGCAATAACTATTAAGAGGGCTTCAACATGATAAAATTTTGATTTTAATTTTAAATAAAAGTTCAAGATTTGAAAATTGTAACTGTCAAAATGATCTAGATCAAGAACAAGAGCAAAACCACACCCACATATTTAATCCAAAGTAACAATTAAGGAGAATATATGATAACAAAATAAAAATGGATCACACACACACACACACACACACACATATGTATATTTGTGTATATATATGTATATTTGTATATATATATATATATATATA
>MU225798.1:2648757-2665983 GCA_018584345.1 Thuja plicata | reverse complement strand
TATATATATATATATATATATATATAGCAAATTCCAACTTAACCATATAATTGCTGAAATAAAAAGAACGTAAACATAAAACACACAACTCATAACACCATGAATTTGTTGTCGAGGGAACCCTGGCCAAGGGAAAACCCTGGTGGGGATGGTACCCACAAATATGTACTAAAAGTATTATGTCCCATTTAGGAGTTGATTATTAAATTTGCACATTTCCTTGTTAGAGGAATGCAAAAACCCTGTTAAAGCTATACTAAGCTCACTACTTGTACAATCAAAAATATGATTCTATTACAATGGTTTCTCAATAGTGAACAATACAAGAATCTATTATGCTTAGGTAGTTCCTATTGTAGTTTGCATCACCATCGGTCTGATTCTATCATCACAATGTATTCATGTGTTCGCATCCATTTCTTCCATCACATGCATACTTCACTTTACAATAATATCTTCCTAGTATATACATCATTATATGTCCATTCGGCTTCCAATGCATCAAAAAATAGAATTGTCATTTGCACAAAAGGTAAATATCGAATTGGCAATCATATACTAACAAAACATAGGTAATCCTTGATCTAAATCCAACTTAGCACGTTTGGACTCTACATTATACTCCCAAGTAATCACCGCGACCTTTCATCTATCTTGTATCACTGTTACTTTGTCTTCGCATGTCTTCAACATATTGTAAATTACTGCTCTCAACACCAAAACATAAGAGACCTTAACTAAAGGTCATATACATCCCAAAATAGCTTTTCCTAAGCTTGCATGTCTTCATTCTTCATATGATGTCTTTGCTTACCAAACATGTTCTTCTATACTCTGTAATTATGCTTTCTGAACTTAGTCATTTTGCAAGCTATAACTTCAAAATTGTGTTTGACACAAAGAAACCATCCATACCAAATATTTTTTCATAAATGACAACCTTAAAGTGTACCAAAATATTTATGAATGAACCACTTGCCAACAATCTCTCCCTTTGGCATTGATGACAACACTTAGCGAAAAATGACTAAGTGTCAATACCAAAAATAATATACATTGTCCCTCTTTATCTCCTCTACATATTTTCTTCTCCTCTATTTCTTCTTTGTACATTTTTCTTATCTACTCTTCTCCCCCTTTGACATCAATGACAAACGTATACAAAAATTTAGAGTACAAAACAAAATTGCTTACCAAAAAAGTCTTAACCATCTTAAGTACATCCTGGAATGAGCTTTCCAAGAAATTCACTTCCTCTAACTAGGTCTTTACCATATCTGACTCGCCTGAATTAGTCCATTTAGTGCAAAAGAGGATGGCTTTGCTGCCTTTATCTCAGTAGGCATGAATCCAGTCAGGACTTGCTCTATTTTCTCCATGTATGAAAGGTGGATCTCAAGAATTGATAACTAAGGAGCAATTGAACTCTTCAGCATACACAATCTTCCCACAACTCTCCCTTTTTTTGTATCCAAAACACTCAATTTATCCAATATCCTAGACACTTCTCTGTCTAACTCCAATGTGGTATGTGAGGAGGTCTCACAACTATTGATTAACTTGTCCAGAGTTTGTTTGTCTTTTGCTATTATATCCTCAATGTTTTTAATGTGTCTAATAGGATTTATACATTAACTGTATAAATTTCTTCCATGTGACACACAAATATTTGCTTCAGATATGGTTTAGCCTAGTATGCTAAGTCCCAATAAAAAGGCTTGCATACTTCCTCCAAATTATTTGCAAGGTACTTCTTCTCTTCTTTTTCTTCAGTGATCTTCTCTAAGGACTCATAGTGACTGTCAAATTCATCCAATACCTTGTTCAAATTCTCTTTATTGTCCTTTGATTGGAAAGAAAGAGGTGTAGGTAGGAGTTTGTTGAAAGTATCAAATTCTCTTCCCACTACCCTTGACTTCTTCTCACCTTTCTTCTCAAATCTCTCCTTCTCTTTTGCAAATGTGATGAAGGATAGCTTCATCAAATCATCCTCATCCATAATCTCAACATCAGTGTTCATAGATCTATATCCACTTGCCAACAATAAAGATGAGGAAACATATGCATGAGTTTCTTGTTTGACTTCAACTTTATCTACTGCTTCCTTCACTATTTCATCTTCGCTCACTTACTTTTCTTCTTTCTCTATCCCTATTAGATCAATGCTTCCTCCATCAATGTCAGTATTCTTCTCAAAAGGATCACTAACATCTTGTGAAGTTTCCAAAGACACAGGCACACCATAAACAAAGAAATATGGTTGCTTCACAGTACTAACAAAATGGCTATTTCCTTCATCCTTTGATGTATCGAGGTTTACATCAGCTATTCTTGATGACTCACCTTTTAGAATTTTAGGCTTAGTAGACTTGGGAAGTGAGAACTTATTTGGTTCAATTCCCATCAAAACCTTATCAAATTCCTTTTGTGTTTCCTCAATAACTTCCTCATATTTCATCCCCATTATCTTCACCAATCTTGACTTGGTTCGCAACAAAGATTTCAACGCATTTGATATCTTTTCCATTTCTTTGACTGAAACAAAAAGAAACATATATTTAACTACTTGTACTTTGATTGTTTCATATTCTATCTATGCTAATTGTTTCCTTATTTCCAATTTCTCATAAATTTCTTTAGGTATATTGCCTTCAGCTTCTAACAAGATCTTCTTAAAAGAAAGCAAATAATTTATTACCATGTCTTCAATCAAAATTTTATCAGAAGCCTCATACCTCTAATAGTATATGATCAATGAGATAATCTTTCCCTACTCAACTATTCTCTTCTCCAGTATTTTCATGTCAAGCTTCCAGAGTTTTTTCACATCAGTGCTCTTCTCTTCAACTTTCTTCTCTTCTCCCTTCTCTTCAAATTTCTTCTCTTCTGCCTTATTTTTAACTTATGTCCTTTGCCTCTTAGGTGGAGACTCTTTTTTGGTGGATCTTGTGTTCCTTCTAGTAAATTCAATGAGTTTCACTTCCTGCGATGTTCTCTTTGGTGGTGTATGAGTAGTCTCTGGTACAACAATCATAGGAGAGGGTGTACTGATAACCTTCTCAACTTCTGGAGGTGGAAGGTTTGTAGGAGCACTACTCTCCAACCCAGAAGCTCTTTCTATCATCTTCTTTCTTACCTCTTTAATCTCCTCCTTTTTTATACCATCCTTGGCTTCTAGATCATCTATTAAATTTTCTAGTTTTCTCTTTCTTTCAGCTCGAGTATGCTCTTCCCTTATCTCCGCAGACTTCTCTTCATAGGTACCCCATCTTTCTTTAGATGGATTAATTTATGAGGATATAATATGTTCTACTTGCATGGTCAAGACCTCAGAACTGACTTCACATCCAGAGGATGGCACCACTTCTCCCTAGGTTGCACTACCTCAAAGAAAACACAATTAGTTTTAATCATGAAAAAAATTGTATCCTTATATTTTATACCAATGCCTTAGGGATCCTCATTCTTTCATTCATTTGTCTCTGCAAGATTTTTATTATCCTAAATAATTCACCATCAACCCATGTATTATTTTGTCTTCTATAGCTCTGTGTGATCTTAATTCCAGTGGGTTCACTGTCCTTCCAAGCTCTAGGGTGCATACCAAAAAAACTATGTGCAATATGTATATACATGTGTATTAATAGAGACCCAAACCTAAATGCCTTCAACTTATCTTTCTTTATTTTCCTCACATTCTCAAAGAACTATTGTGCAAGTACTTCACAAAGGTTATACTTAACATTTTATTTCACCATTTTATATGCCATCATGATCACTCTTGCTGATACTGAGTTAGGTCGGTTGTTGTAATGAAGTCTATAACCTAGAATAATTTAAATCAATCTAACACCTTTCTCTAATATATCATAACTATCATTTCTCTCTTATCCCATCGTGAATGTGTTAAGGTTTCCACCTATTTCTTTGTGTTCTTCTCTGCAAAAAGGATAACACGAGAGTTATCCAAACCTCTTATACCATGAATTAAGTCACTGCAAATATTCACTAGCTAATCTCCAATCCAAATGAACTGGTCATCAACTCTACCCAGAATGATCTTAATCCATTCCTCTTCATCAAAATTGTAAGTTTTAATCATTCACATTATACTAAGGTTCTGAATATGTACAAAATCAGTTTTCATCTTACCATTTGCTCCATTCATGTCTTTCATCTCTTTATAGATCTAAAAGTCTCCCAGAGACTCATAGTGAATGGAAGCCCTAATGTGTTCGACATGTAGAACATCATAGGGGTTTTGAGAAAACCCACCTTTAGGATCATCTTCAGTTGATTTGAACAGGTGTTTCTTAAATTTACATATAGGTCTTTCAGCGACATCAAAAATCAACGGAGTATCCATAACCAAAGCTTTGAAAAATATCTAAATACCTTTTATCTGTCAATTTTGTGAATTTATGCTTCAATAAAATGCTCAATAGAATTTCTTCTTTGCTTCTCTTAGCTCAAATTCATGTTCTCCGTAGGCTCTCTTCTTCAAATGATGTTTAGAAAATTTATTTCGATTGACCTTATACTTCGTTGTGTAAAGAAATGACATAGTTCACAATTAACTCATCTCTGCACATAATCCAATTGATTAACAATTTGGTGATCACAACATATAGATTTGTAAAACCATACAATCATGGATATATGTTCCATAATATATCTAGATAATCTCTCTAAGCTCACAACATCTTACTCCTCATAATCAGGGGCTGGATAGATTTCTGATGTTTCCTTCCAATGCTCCCCCTAAGGCCATGCTTGTCCATCTAGGTTGATGTGGAAATGCTCACATGAGGCAAAGACTCAGTAGCATCTACTGACTCTCCTTGAACCATTTACTCATTATATTCCTTTACTTTCCATACCTTACCACTATTTACATCTTCTAATTTTCTGAAATGACTCTTAAGTTCTTCTGTAATACTCTTAACATAATTAGTACTCTTCTTTGTGTCAATAGGTGGAGGACCACTTCTATTGTCAGGTCTATTGTATCTATATAACTTTGCTATGTATCCTAGATTATGACATTTGTAGCATGTAGGAGGTTGTCTATTCTAATTAACCTACAACTTACAATACTTTGCAATGTGCCCAAAATTATTACACTTGTAACATGTGATCTTAGCTATTGTTCCTTCCCTATTATAATCTTTCTTGATTCTTTATTGATCAATTTTCATGCATTCTACCTTCTTGTGTCCAAATGCATTGCAATTAAAACAATATCATAAAAATTATTTGCAAGGAGCTTTACCTCTGCAATATCTCTTCATGTGTCCAATCTTGTTGCATCCAAAACATCTACCTCTGAAGGGTCTGATATGATCTTTAGGTTCTTCAAGAGTAGGTCTTTCTCCATTAGTCTTTACTTATAATTTTTCTTCATGAGTCTTTGAGAATTCAACTTCATTGAATCCAACTAAATTCATGTCTCTTTTAGGTTTCTTTCTATCTCTCTTATGGGTATGTGAAGGATCATGGTATACCAAAAACTGGCAATGTGAAAAAATGAGTTTTTCACTCGTCCAAAAGTGCACCCAAAAGTTTGTTGAATTTTTAGTAGGCCTAGATGTCAGTACACCTAGCTAGGCCAAAAGCCAAAGCTAAAACATTATCAGATATCTAATATTCATCACTGACAATATATTGTTGCCCATGGCTGTGTTCAACATTTTGATTGTGAAAATGTTGAAGCAGCCAAGCAAGCATATCATATATTCGTTACAGATCATATATCTAAATTTTAACATAAAAAAGGGTACATTTAAAATCTAGGAGTAAATAAGATGTTCCCCTTTTATCCTTAGATACACAAATGGAGGATCCAAATTGATTAACCCCAAAGGAAGGATTAATGCATAAATGAATCAATCATTTGGAAATAAGAGTAAAGAGGAAGATCTTAAATTATGTTTTATAGAAAATACTATGTGATAGGCTTAGAAAGATTAATAACTTTAATTGAAATGAATAGGGGGAAAGTACTAACCTTGAAATGTAACAGATCTAAAGAATGCTATTTTTGAGGGTCTGCACTGATTTTTTGGAAAATTTGAAACCGGATCTGGAACAGAAACACAGAGATGAACAAAACCCATAAATCTTTTTCCGATCTGACACAGTTATGATTTTGACCCACAATTCAATGTCACCATTGACCCAGAATTTCCAATTCTGACCTAGGGAAGAATCGACCAAAAATGTCTCTGATAGAAAATCTATTTCTGGATCCTGATAGTTTTCCAAAAAGGGTATCCAAATCTACACTCTGATGCGCTGTTCTAAACTTGTACCTGCAAGAAAAATGGATTTGTTTTTTTTTGGGGGGGGGTTTCCTTAGTCAAACCCCAATTTAAGAATTAACCTTGAAATCAATAATTCAAATAAATAATTCTAACAAGTAGTAGACTTAAATCTAATAATGAAGCTATTATATTCAATAGATATGCAACTGTATTTTGAATGTAAACAAGTATGTAAATATGAAAGCTTGGACTCAATATTAGAAACCATAAACCTCCATGATTGTATGCTTGCAATCCACCTTAAAGAGAGAAATGATTGAGTCTGGAGGATGCATAAAGGATCTTGAAGGAGAATCACACCACCATGATGGATAGATCTAGGGTTTGAATGATGAATCTTGAATGCTTGAACCAAATCCCTTCAAAGGCTTGAAAGCTTGAATCCTTGATCTTCAATGGAAAAATTGAATGCTTGAGAGAAAGAATTAAAAACTTTCAAGGATTAAAAACATGTAGAACAATAAATTCTTGAACCTTTTTCTTGATGATGGATATGCACTTAGTTCTTAGTTTCTTGCTTGGAGAGACTTCTTTCTTTTTTCCTTAGAGAAAATGAGAGGAGAAAACTTCCTTATATATGAATCTAGGGAACAATCTTCTAGAGAGGCATAAATAGGAGAATTAAACTCCAATTAGACCTATACCCCTAGAAGAGGACTTATATTAAATATAATTTAAGATTTGTCACTTCGGAACCCAAAATAGCTGACCCAAAAGTGGGAAATGAACTTTTAATGATCTTCGGCAGCCAACAAACTTTCAAACTAGAAAGGGGGACCCAGGTCAAAGTTGAGGTCATCCTTGACCTAGGTCAAGGTCAAGGTTGACCTTGACCTAGGGAGTCAGACCCCCTAGAAAATATGCTAGATGGGATGGGTGGTGCCCAGAGAGGCCCAATCAGGGTCCTAAACAGTCATAGAAGTAGGAGAGGGTGCAGAAATGAGGGGACAATATGATGATGGTTTAAAACACCCCCTAAGGAGGGATAAAAATTCTTAACATGGAAGTGATTCCATTTTAAGACAATACATTAAGCCCCCACTTTAGCAGGAGTATGGAAATCGAACATACTCACAATAAAGTTAGAAGAAAGACTCTGGTGGATCTCAACGAGGTAGAACATCACTTATAAAGGACATGAGCCCCCAGACCAAGGATTCTAACTCAACATACATGCACAAAGATATGAAAGTAAAGAGAAATTAATCATAGAAAATATAGATGACTACATAAGCAAGACAAGAACAACACTATAGATAACATAGCTTCAGTATCTAATCCTACTAGCATGAAAGGGAAAGAGAGAAAAGAGAAAGTGATTACCTTGCCTAGTAAGATTCCCATCTTACCATGAATCACCAAAGAGGGAGATCCCAACAGGTTCACCCATAAACTATGCTTTATAATTGTAATGCGTCTTCTGACTGCTTTTGAAATATCCATAGATCCACATTCTTGTATCGCTATGGAATATAAAATGTGTGTCTTTTTAGGATTTAGCAACTTATGTGCGTTACCTTCCAAAGATTTAGCATCTTGTAAATATGAACTATAACTGATTGAATGTTTGAAGATGTTAAGTTGATGATCACCAAGACACAAAAATTTAATGAAAGACATTAAATCAGTTAATGTATTGCATTGTCATTGATGACAACTTGATATAATCTATATGGTCATGTACATACTGCTAAAAGACTTCAAAGAACCAATGAATCAAAGGCTATGCTATCAGTAATGCATAGAAGTTAAGTATTCACAAAGTGACTATATACACCAACGTGGTGCACATCGACAGATAGAGTAAACCAACAAGAGAAAAGTCATAGTGTTACCCGATGAGCAAAAGCACAACATTACTGACGAGAAAAGTTACAGTGTTACCCAATGAGAAAAAGAACAGTGTAACCTGACGGATAGAATTACAGTGTTTCCTGATGGATGGAGATCCCGAAGACAACTGAAGTCTCACCGACGAAACAGTCAATTATCACCGATGACTAACTGAAGTATTGACTTACAAAACAAAGAGTTCAGAAATGACAAAAGGCTTAGTTGTCAAGACTAGCTAAATATAGACTTAACTGATACTTATCATTGTTTTAATCGAATGTGTGTGTGATTTTATGCACCTGTTGAGAATGACACAACACTTCAATAAGTCATTATATTAGTGAAATAACATAAAAAGCAAGGGTTTGATATTGATCACTAAAATCAACCTATTGCTTCCTATCTAAGAAGAGTTTGAAGAATGCAATAATATGCGCTCAGATTATGCATAAATCAGCGACAAAAACAACCTAGAATGGAAGATTCAAATGAAATTAATCTAATATACTTAAGAAAAGTCCATTTTAAACTCCAAGATGAAAGATTATAACAATACAACTATTAGAGCTAAAAAGAAATATAAATCCCTAGAAATATGAGCAACATAAGTTTACTCTTTCAACTCTCCAAATATGGGCAGCATAAGGATACTCTCAACTATTAAAATTAAAGGCCATTTGAGCTCAAAAACCATCCAATTTATAGAAAGAAGGGAGGAAGGGGAGAAGGCTCTAGAAGGGAAGCCATTAATGAGGGTGTAAGACTCATTAAATGAGAAGTGTGGAAGAGAATGTGTAAGAGGCATTAATGCTTCATTTATGAAAGAATTAATAAGGCATGGGTGAGGGTTTAAGAAGTATGGGTGAGGGTTTAAGGTCAAGCTTGAGAAAGTTGACTTTTGGGGAAGAGTTGAATTCCTAATCACAAAATTAGGAATGTGACAATCTTAGGGGTAGCTTAGGGTTAAGATTAAGGCTTAAGGCATGTGATTAAGGAGATGGAGATGGGAGGAGAGAGAATGAGTGGAGGGGGATTAGCTAATTAGGGTTAATTAGCTAATTAAGAAGAATTAGCATGTGAGAAGGGGTTGGAATGAGTTTGAACTCATGGTTGGGTATTTGAGATTGGTTAGGTTAGAGGGAATATTAATGAAATGAAATATGTAAATAATATATTTACTCAATAATAGGGATTTAAATTAATTATTTAAGCTATTTATTTCTTTGTAATAATTAATTTGGACTATATCTAGATTGAATTAATTAGGCTAGGGGATTGATTTTCTCTCTTTTCCAAGTGAGGAGTTTGCAATTGGGATTTTATTTAATTCCTTTTAAATTAATTATCTTAGCCATGTATTTGATTATTTTTGAATTGGCTAAAAATGATTAATTTAGATTAGTGATTAGATCACTTAGGAGATTAATTTTGATTTCAAAAGAATTATGCCAACTGTTTAAAGAGTTGTCTTGACATAATTAGGGGTATGATCACACTTAGGGAAAATAGGGTCTATGGTCAAAGTAGACCAAATTAGGGTGGTTACATCAACAAGATAAATCCATAGATAAGTAAAGGATTTAAATTTGCTTAGTCAAGTTGGCAAGAATATTTCTATGAGATAAAACAAGAGTTTTTCTTTAAATCTAATTGACGAGAATTGTGGATCACGCCAAGATCAAGAAAGCCAAGAAATGGTGAAATCATGTCTATATAAGAGACAAGATAATTCAATATGAAAGGAGGGGAGTGACAAGAGAATAGATGTTGAAGAGATTCTAAAGGATAATAAAGTCTTCATTTAGACCTGATCAATCAAGCTAAAGAAAGAGCTAAATTCTGCAGACACCGATGAACAATGATACAACATCACAAAGCAGAATAGTGTGGAGAAAAGGTATTGATTTGATAACATTGATCAGAAAGGTAATGCACTTACAATAGATCTAAAAATCTACAATTATAGTTGTATATATGTGAACAGATCAATTTACCGTTTCAATTTAACCATTGAATCATCAAGTCTCTTAACCGAGCAGGACTTAAAAGTATTTTCTAATTGAGATACATCCCAAGGAGTATCAAAAATTTTGATCATACAAAGTAGAATTGGATATGCCCGATACCTATTGATAGGCCAAGTGAGTGTTTGATCAAGGATAGTAGCATTAGATTCTAGATACTAAGTGACAAACTATTCATTCAAATCTTCTAACAAGGTCACACCTAAAAGTGTGTTTGTAACCTTTAACAGGGTTGGCTCTTCACCGAGCTCACTTTAGAAGCGTGAAAATTTGGGTTACCAGTCCCAGTGGTTTTTCCCTTAACATGGTTTCCACATTAAAAGTCCATGTGTTAATGTGTTTATGAGTCATTACTTTATTGTTTTTCATTTCACATAAGTAAATCTCGATTGATCGATATACACTAGTTATTTATTGTATTTCAGTAAATAGAAAAACTGGTAATCGGTAAAAGTAAGAATAAGGTTTGAAAGAGTAATCCGAGCAGTAGTTATTTGTTATTAATATTTCAAGGCAATCATCATGTAGGAGTGAAGATAAATAGAGGCTTATAAATGTGGTAATAATTTTTTGGGTTGATTTAAGGATTAATTTTTGAGGCCACTGATTCACCCCCCCCCCCCCTCTCTTAGTTATTNGATTCCCCCCCCCCCCCCCTCTCTTAGTTATTCTAACAATTGGTATCAGAGCTTGTGTGCTTAGAAGGAAGGTTTCAAGACCTAAGCTAAAGATCAAAGGATAAACAGATGAGATGTGCCCAAGTTTAACAAAGACAACTTTGCTTCATGGGAAAGCAGAATAAGACTCCACGTATTTGAAATTATGTTACTCAATACTTAGATACTAAATATGTGTTGCCCACAGGAGCACTCACAGTTGAATAAATGAGAGAGAAGCATGAGCACAAGTGCATGATAATAGAGTTTTTTTCGTCACTCTCTGATGCTGAATTTGAAGATGTCAAAACATGCACAACTATAAAGCAGATGTGGGATAAATTGAAGCTTGTACATGGTGGTGATATAAATGTTCTGAGAGCCAAGGCAGAAATCCTTAGAGGAAAGTTTGATGATCTCAAAATGAAAGAAGGTGAAAACATCACGCAGTACAACACAAGAAACAAAAAGGTTGTCAATGCTATCCAAGGATTTGGAGGTGCACTAGAAGAAGAGACAGTGGTAAGTAAAATTATAAGAAGCTTACTGCCTACTTATGCTATTAGATTATCTTCCGTACAAGAAATGAGAGCAGTAGAAAATAACAATGTTACTCTAGATAGTTTGATTAGAAGACTGATTTCATTTGAGATGAATAACTTTGATAATAGTGTCTTACCAAACATAGAATCTGCATTCAAATCTTCTTTGAGAATAAGTAAATCAAGTCATAAAAACACAAAGAGAAAAGATAGTGAAAGTGAAAGTGAAGAAGAAGATCTTGATGAAATTGAAGCACTTATGGCTAGAAGAATGCAGAGAGGCAAAGGTAAATATAAAGGGAAATTACCATTTGTATGTTTTAATTGTAAAGATATTGGACACTTTGCTGCAAGATGTCCTAATAGGAGAAAAGATGACAGAAGTAATGACGAATCATTTGAAAAGAAGAGATACCTGAGACTACAAGGACAAAGGAAAGAAGGCCAGTTACCTAGCTACATGCAAAGATGAAGATACTAATACTGAATCTGATGAAGACATCGAGATGGTGTTTGTGGAAGTAAAAGATGATTCAGATGAAGATGGAGAAAGGTATGTAGAAACTACACTCATATCTAAAGTTAGTAAAATGATGTCTGGATCATAGATAGTGGCTACACTCACCATATGACCGGTGACAAACAAAAGTTTGAGACTTTTGAATACTATAATGGTGCTTCACTGAGAATGGGTAATGACACACCTTATCCAGTTGAAGGTAAAGGAATTATTATGTTGAATAACCTGATAAAATGTGAAAATGCTTATTGGGTGAAAGGATTGAATTATAATCTATTGAGTGTTTCTCAACTAAATAATTCAGGTCATAGAGTAGCATTTGAAAACATGATAAGGATAAGAAAAAAGAGAAATCTAAGAGGCTTACCAAGGATGTCAAAGCCAGACAATATCAACTGCCAAAATTGTCAAAAAGGTAAGATGACAAAGTCTAGTTTCAAAAGAAAAACCCATACATCCAATTCCATTCTTGAATTAGTCCATAATGATCTATGTGGACCCATGAGGATAAAGAGTTACTATAGTGATAGATATTTTATTCTCTTTGTTGATTATTACTCTAGAATGATGACACTTATGTTTCTAAAAGATAAATCAGAAGCATTCAAGATGTTTAAATGGTACAAAGAAATGGTAGAAACACAAAGTGGTAAGGAATTGAAATGCTTAAGATCAGATAGAGGAGGGGAATATATTTCAGATGAACTCACTAAATTTTGCGATGAGCATGGAATCAAAAGACAAGTCTCTACACCGAGAACACCACAGAAAAATGGAATTCTTGAAAGAAGGAATAGATCCATTTTTTATTGTGCGAGGACATTGATGATAGAGAAAGGCATCACCCAAATCTTCTAGAGGGAAGCTGCCAGTACTTCTATTTACACATTGAACAGAGTATAATTGAAGAAAGACACCAAGACGACACCCTATGAGCTATGGTATGGTTACACACCCAATGTAAGTTAATTCAAGATCTTTGGTAGTCAATGTTATATCTTAAAAGATTGTAAAAATGGAAAGCTTGACTCCAAAAGTGATGAAGGAATCTTTCTAGGGTATTCCACCAAGAGCAAGGCTTATAAATGTCTCAATAAAGCCTCTAACAAAATTGTTGAAAGTGCAAATGTAAAGATAGATGAATTTGTAGAGAAGAATGAAAAGGAAAGAACAAAAGAACTAGAGGACTACAATGGGTTTTTTTACAATGAAGAACCTGACACTCTACCTAAAAAACAATGTATAGCTCCCGAGCAATAGAATATTGCAACCGAGCATCAGGCTACAAATACTAAAAATCAGGATATTGCTCAAGATGATCCACCAAGTGATGGAGATCAGAATGAAGGACAAAATGATGATGAAGGTGATAGACAAAGAATTGAACCTGTACTTGCCAAGTCTATCAGAAGGAACTATCCACAGAAAAAGATCATAGGAGACAAGAAGGCTAGTATGAGAACCAGAAGTAAGTCTCTAAACACAAGATGTCTAATTGGTGATTTTGAGGCAAAATCTGTCAATTTTGCACTTGATAATGAAGAATGTATTAGTTCTATGAATGAATACATTGAGAAGATTGAGAAAAAAAAGACATGGACACTTGTACCAAGACTAGATGACAAGAATGTCATCGGTACCAAATGGACATTCAAAAATAAGTTGAATGAGAATGGAGAAGTCACCAGAAACAAAACAAGACTAGTATGCAAGTGGTATGCACAAGAAGAAGAGATTTACCATGGAGAAACCTTTGCACCCATTTCTAGGCTAGAAGGAGTGAGAATATTACTTGCTTATGCTACATTTAAAGGATTCAAGGAATACCAGATGGATGTCAAGTTTGCATTCCTAAATGGAATACTTGAGGAAGAGGCATACATTGAACAACCAAAAGGGTTTGTTGATCTAGACAAGAGGAACATGGTATGTAGACTACACAAATATTTGTATGGATTGAAACAAGAACCAAGAGCTTGGTATGAAATAATTCATTCCTATCTCATAAGTATTGAATTTGTAAGAACTAGTGAAAGTCGTAATCTTTATTTCAAGGAAGATACTGAAGCTAACATTTTGATTACTGAAATATTTGTTGATGACATCATATTTGGAGGCAATGATATGCTATGCAAATCATTTGCAAATGAAATGAGTAAAGTGTTTGACATGTCTATGCTTAGAAAGATAACATTCTTTCTTGGTCTACAGATCATGCAACAAGATGAAGGTATTTTCATTACACAATCCAAATACATCAAGGAAGTGCTAAAAATATTCAAGATGGAAGATTCCAAGCCAGTTGGAACACCGATGGCAACTGGATGTAAGCTAACAAAGAAGGACAAGTCACCTGAGGTAAATCACACCTTATACAGATCAATGATTGGAAAACTCATGTATGTTGTACATACTAGACCAGATATTGCACATGCAGTAGGAATAGTTGCAAGGTTTTCTACTAATCCCAGAGAATCACATATGACTACTTTGAAAAGAATTCTAAGATATCTGAAGAATACCGAGGGCTATGGCTTATGGTATAGAAGAGAAGCAAAATTTGAACTTAAGGTGTTTACCGACATTGATTGGGCTAGAAACATTGATGACCACAAGAGCACAACCAGAGGAGAATTCTTTATGGGTGACAGACTTATCACATGGATTAGCAAGAAGTAAAGATGCATCTCTCAGTCTACTGCAGAAGCAGAGTATGTTTCTGTTGCTACAAACTGCTCAAATATTGCATGTATTAAATAGTTACTGGAAGGTATGCATATGAAAATTCTTGAACCAGTAATTATCTACTGTGACAACACCAGTGCAATTAACATTTCCAAAAATCTAGTCATGTATGCTAAGAAAAAGCATATTGCTATCAAGTATCATTATTTGAAAGAACAAGTCCAAGAAAAGGAGGTGATACTTGAGTTTGTGCAATCAAAGGAACAATTAGTTGATACCTTCACCAAGCCACTACCCAAGGATACATTTGAGTACTTGAGAAAGAGACTAGGGGTCAGACCCTTGTCTACTGGTCAGTAAGATGACTAGAACGCTGCATCAGCCTACATATTATCAGAATATCATTCATGTTGATGCAAGAAGAGAGATGGAATTCAAAGATACATCTGTACACAACAAGGTATTTATCTACTCCAAGCACCAGAGTTGTTATATTGCTTATGGATTGGGAAATTCAAGGAGTATATTATGGATAGAAAGGATTTTTTGGCATTACTATCAAATATTTTTTTGGCATTGTTGTCAAAGGGAGAGATTATATCCATTATCAGATTATCCAAAGGGAGAGATGTAACCATAAAAGGGAGAGTACATACAAAGGGATAGATATAACCAGAAAAGGGAGAGTACATACAAAGAGAGAGATTGCTGACAAGAGAGGAAGAGACATCAAAAGAAAAGAATAGTCAAAGGGAGAGAGTTTGACACAAGAAGAGAACACATCACATCAGAAGAAGAAATATTCTACATCTATCTAGTGAAGGGATTGAAGACAAAAAGAGAGTTGCAAGAATCAAATCTAAGCTATGTGAGCTTACCGAGGACCAGATATTTGTATTAGTTATAGTGCATAAAGTGGGTAGTTTGATGAAGTTCAAGTTTTATGTTTCATATTGTATTAGTGGTAATATAGTGTGATAATGTAGTGTGTTGCCATCAATACCAAAGGGAGAGATTTATGAACTATAACTGATTGAATATTTGAAGATGTTAAGTTGATGATCACCAAGACATAGAAAGTTAATGCAAGACATTAAATCAGTTAATGTATTGTATTTTCATTGATGTCAAATTGATATAATCTGTATGGTCATGTACACAGTGCTAAAAGACTTCAAAGAACCAATGAATCAAAGGCTATGCTACCAGTAATGTATAAAAGTTAAGTATTCACAAAGTGACTGTATACACTGATGGGGTGCACATAGATGGATAGAGTAAACCAACGAGAGAAAATTCATAGTGTTACCCAATGAGAAAAAGTACAACATTACCGATGAGAAAAGTCACAGTGTTACCCGATGAGCAAAAGCATAGTGTAACCCAAAGGATAGAATTACTGTATTTCCCGATGGACGGAGATCCTGAAAACAACTGAATTCTCACCGACAGAATAGTCGATTATCACCGATGACTGATTAAAGTATTGACCGATAGAACAAAGAGTTCAGAAACAAAAAAAGGCTTAGTTGTCAAGAGCTAAATATAGACTTAACTGATACTTATCATTGTTTTAATTGATAAGATAAAGCCATAGATAAGTAAAGGATTTAAAGTTTCTTAGTCCAGTTGGAAAGAAGATCTCTACGAGATAAAATAAGATTTTTTCTTTAAATCTAATTGGCGATAATTATGGATCATGCCAAGATCAAGAAAGCCAAGAAATGGTGAAATCATGTCTATATAAGAGACAAGATAATTCAATATGAAAGGAGGGGAGTAACAAGAGAATAGATGCCAAAGAGAATCTGAAGGAGAAGAAAGTCTTCATTCAGACCTGCTTAATCAAGCTGAAGAAAGAGCTAAATTGTGCAAACACTAATGAATAGTGATACATTGTCACAGAGTAGAACAGTGTGGAGCAAAGGTATTGAATTGTTAACATTGATCAGAAAGGTAATGCACTTATAATAGATCTAAAAATGTTCAATTCTAGTTGTATATGTGAACAGATCAATTTACTGTTTCAATTTAACCATTGAAGAATCAATTCTCTTAACCGAGCAGGACTCAAAAGTCTTTTCTAATTGAGATACATCCCAAGGAGTATCAAAAAGTTTGATCATACAAAGTAGAATTGGATATGCCCGATACCTATTGATATGCCAAGTGAGTTTTTGATCAAGGATGGTAGCATCCGATTCCAAATACTAAGTGACAAACTATTCATTTAAATCCTCTAACAAGGTCACACCTAATAGTGTGTTTGTAACCTTTAAGAGGGTTGGCTCTTCACCGAGCTCACTTTAGAAGAGTGAAAATTTGGGTTACCGGTCCTAGTGGTTTTTCCCTTAATAGGGTTTCCACATTAAAAATCCATGTGTTAATGTGTTTATGATTCATTACTTTATTGTTTTACATTTCACATAAGTAATTCTGGATTGATTGGTATACACTACTTATTTACTGTATTTTGGTAAATAGAAAGACTGCTAATCAGTAAAATTAAGAATAATGTTTGAAAGAGTAATCCGAGCAGTAGTTATTTGTTATTAATATTTCAAGGCAATCATCTTGTAGGAGTGAAGATAACTAGAGGCTTATAAATGTGGTAATAAGTTTTTGGGTTGATTTAAGGATTAA
>MU225798.1:2631071-2648707 GCA_018584345.1 Thuja plicata | reverse complement strand
AAGATAACTAGAGGCTTATAAATGTGGTAATAAGTTTTTGGGTTGATTTAAGGATTAATTTTTTAGGCCACTAATTCACCCCCCCCCCTCAGTTATTCTAATAGTAAAATGTGCATCTCTTCAGGATTTAGCAACTTATGTGCGTTACCTTTCGAGGATTTAGCAAAAATAAAAATGTGTCTCTTCAGGATTTAGCAACTTATGTGTGTTTCCTTCTGAGGATTTAGCAGGTTGTAAAATGTAAACTATAGTATAAGGGAGATCCTATATATGCCCCCCTCCATATCATGAATACCTATTAGGTAGGATAAGGAAGAGAAAGAGGATACCTACTTTACAAGGTAAGGAGATATCTAGTTTAACAACAATATACACTATATCCTTAGCAAAGAGTATTGACCCTTACCTCTAAGAGCATAGATAATTGTGAAAAGAATATGTCACATATGGAAAAAGGATCCTCCAAGAGGCATAGATCTTATCATCAAGACCTCCACCATAGAGGAGTGCTTAGAATAAAATATCATCTTCTAAAGAAAAGATGGACCAAAGATTCAATCATCAAGCCCCCTGCAATCAAGAGGAAGAGGAATCTCAGAATGAAGGAATCAAACTCTAACCCAAAGCAAAGGCATAAGTTTATAAAGAACATAATTTACAAAATAAAGTAGAGGTGATGACCTAGGACAATCACTTCTCATATAAGAGGGTATCCATAGCCAAAAACATAAGTCTTTATAAGGAAATAATGTTGTATGATAAACAAATGCTACTTAGCTAAGGAAAGTAAATCCTTAGATAGAGGAAGAAGGAAAATACCTTGCCCCTCAGGGATGAAAGAAAGGGATATATCAAATTATATGAAGAGATGTTGTAGCAAAGAGATATCTTTACAAAACAAATGTCCTAGAATATTGGAAGGAAATACCTCTTTCCCCCTAGTTAAGAGATAAGAGGAGAAAAAATATTATCTAATTTATAGAAGAATGAGGGGAATGCCCTATATCAAAATTATGAAGAAACTGTAATACCACATGGGAATGAGATATAATTCCTAAAGCATCTCTTTCTCTAACATATAGTTGAAATTCACAAAATCATAAAGTAAATGTGTATTACAATAATGAAAAGGACATTTGTATTTAGAGAGAGCATTTTTCGGCATAGGTTTAAAGATTTCTTTCTTAGAATTCATTAAATGGAAATATAATTTCTTAGCCACATCTTGAGGAGTATCAGGGTGATGTAAGGAAGGTTTTGGAAGAATAACATGAAGAGGAGGATGATAGTTAAGATCACCCACCTTGAATTGAGAAGGCGGGAAACCTATACCATGCATATCTTGTATAGGAGATGAATGAATCGGGTTTTTAATGCCATGTTCGTTAACACCAAGCCCTAAACCCTTATAGCCTTTTTTATCCACCATAGTATATCTGGTAGTGTACATATTGACTGGTCAGTATTATACCCTCTGCAATTAAGCATTGGACATCCTCCTTATAGTGACTTTGCAATAAACAATGTCAACTATCATACTAAGAACATCATACTGAGCTCACTTATATTATCCACCAGGGAACGTAAACTTGAAATGGTATCGGCAAAGTATATGCTCTAATCCACTGTAGAAGTCATCACCACTTAAGGAATGGAAAATGCTAAAAGTAACTCTGAACTGGGAAACAGAATTAACAGCTTAATCTAAAGATATAAGAACGTGTTGTAATAGTAAACTAACTACCTGCCTATGTTGCAGGAACAACCAATAGTGCTATTACCCATGTCTATAGGAGAAACAAAGTCCTAAATGATTCAAATGACTTACAACTATTTCCTACTGAACTATAAACTGAGTTCACCTTCCATGTGGGCCCCCACGAAAGAGTGAATGAACAAAAACTCAGAGACTGAGAATTAAAGATTTCGTTTATTCATTCGTACAACAAAGATGCATCAAAGTAGAAAACAAGATTGTATTTCTTTCCCACTAGGTTACATAAAGGATTCCCATAATACTTAACTAACTAAGGAACCGTGACTTCCATCTTATTTAACAAAAATTTCTAAAATAGAACTCCTAGCAACTAGGATCCCCCAACATTAGGGATATGGAAATCATTAAGATACATGATCAACATTATTGAATGCAGGAACAAAATGTATTCAACTACACATGAATCAAGGAATGGTCCACTACTAGATTTACTCCATCATGGTAGTTATTCATCATTGACCTCATCTGCAATAGAAAACTATGATTTCCAGAGAGTAGTGGAGTCATCATGAGCCCCGCAACAGCTGATCTCCTAAATGCATCACTACGTTCTTTAATGTTGACTTCATCTTTACCCACGGATCCATTATTTCCTACAAAATATTAGCATGCATATGTATTTAAGACAAAATCCATAATAATTTTCTTCACTAGCTTGCTCTCATCACACAGCTACAGGAAAAACCACCCGACTTAAAGTAGGACAAAAAGATAATAGATTTAGTTTCACATAACCAAGCAACATACAGATAGCATATTTATAAACTTAAAATGTTCCACACACATTCACATACATATGTATATAGAAGTTCTAAGATATAAGTATAAACAGTTTGAAAAAGTATTATGAAAGCTTATGAAGTTCTCAAAATCTAGTCATAAAAGCACATGAAATTATAAGCTAAATAGGCCTTATATTGGCCTCATCCTTTCCCCCCAAATTTTCCTTTTGTTGGCCCTCCAGCAAACAGATAATTTTTCAACCTTTCCTGCATTATGAGATTTGCAGCTGCACTCTATCCAATACCTCCTTTTGCCAAGCTCCAGTAAAATCCCTTGGTGTCTCTATGTGATTTCCACTTCTTTACTTCCCCTGTCATGTCATAGTCCTCTAAATTTTCTAAATTGGCTAATAGAGGGGAAATAAGAAAGGGTGGATAGAATGTAAGTGGAATCCAGAAGCTTTGTCTTACCCTTCCTGATGAAACAAACCAAGGAGAATGCTTATTTTCCATTGTGAAATTAAGGGGTGAATGTGGCTCTTTATTTCTCAATTCCCTGGTCATGTTCATCTAGCACCATTGAATTGATCTTTTTGCTTCAGGTAACTTAGTCTCAACCATCTGATTGTACTCATTGAAGGATGCCTCCCTAAGAGGATTAATGATTTTTCTTCCTGACTCTGACTGGGCTAATTTCATCTATTCATAGTAATAGGGCTTGGGGTTCTTGATTTAGGCCGTAGGTCTAGAGGAATTTCATCTTCTAACTCTATGTAGGCTTTGGCTTGGGATTCCCTACTGATATCATTCTGTATCCATGACATAATTTCCCTTAAATGGATATCCCCAACATATGGCAGAGGATTCCAATTCCTATTATTGGGTACAGCTAGGTTGTGTAGGAAAAGTTCACATAATAGATTTTGAATGGTTGCAGGACAACTATGAAAGGATTGAAAGAATTGAAGGGGCTCATTCAACAACATAGAATTATCCCTTACTATTCTAGTCAACTGATAATTCAACATCTCCTCTTTAAGAAATATAGCACAAACAGGAGAGGGAGACCTATAGATCATTAGATCAAGGATAACTGATGTTACCTTAGTTAATTTCTCTTGAAGTTGTTCTACCTCCTCCTCTTTTTCCACAAGTTCCTGACAAGTCTGGTCAATGACTTGGTGTAATGCCTTCTTCTTTTGTCTGCATTGTTTCCTTTCCATTACTAATTGATTGAATAGTCAAAATATGACAGAGAATGGAGTCACAGGGCAAGGGATATCTGGCAGAGTGCCTTCACTAGGGTTTTCACCTGTTGCTTGCATGTCAGATGAACTTTCATTTCTTGTAGGTGCTTCCTCTGAGGGTTTTGGATAGATTATGATGGACAACTCAAAGTTATTACATTGTTGGGCAGTGGTAGCCAGTGCATCCAATCCTTGTTTCAAAACCTGCTCAGTCACCCTATTGACAAAGCCCATATTAATACTAGAGTTTTCTTCAAACAGACTCCTCTCTATTACTGTAGGAGGTGAATCTGGCAGACCTTCTTTTTTTGAAAATTATTCCCCTAAAATGTCATCATCATCTGATTCAATGAGATTATCAACAATTTGGAGTCCATGGGAAGATGGACCCCTCCTTTGGAACCTGTGAGATTGTTCATTGGAGCTGAAATCATCTTTGATTATTATACATTCTGTGTCCATTCTGACTTTAGGGGATTGTTTATCCTCGACTGTAGGAAACTCACTAGGCAACTCCTGTTGATTGTCTTTTATCTCTTCTCTTCTTGGATCCTCTACCTCAAGAATGTTAAGACCAACATCTGACCCCGCTAGTGATGCATCTGTGGACATACTCTTCTTTTTCCTATAGCTTCTCCTTATAGGGGTTTCCTCCTTTTTATCAGCAATCTTTCACTTCTTAGAAGTGGTTTGAGCTATAGAGTCATGTTTCTTGGTGCATTTACTAGAACCAGAGACATCTTGTTTTCCTTTCTCCCTTCCATCTCTTGTAGGAGTTTTAGTTTGATTGGACGGGGAGGAGACCTTTTCTTTAGAATCTTTCTTCTTAGAGATTTTCATCTTACCCTTATTCTGGGATGACCCAGATGCAGAAGCTTCAAGAGGAGGCCTAGGGTTCCTAGATCTGGGCTTTCTTGCTAAAGAAGACCCTGATCCTAATTCCTTAATAACCTTAAAAACCCCTTGTTTATTTTGGACCCTCATTCCAATCCTACTCCTTAAAGGACTTAGAGTTTCCTTCTCAAACTCTCCTAACAGAAAATCCTCCCATGTCATGTCAGAGTGTGCTCTCAATTCTTTTTCCACAATTAACTTAATTAGACAATTGTGGGAGAATATATTCAGCTTACCTTCTTGTACCAATGAAGCCCTTTTCTTCAAGATGTTGAACAGGAAATTGGGTACATTTATGGGCTGGTTATCGTGTCGTAGACAACTCAAAAATTTGAAATGAACAACATGCAACTAGGCTTGACAACCTTCACACGTGAAATATTTTATAATGAATATTTCATACTTCTTATAAGCTTCAAGTAGAGACATCCTGTTGGTACCTTGTTTCTTGTTAATTTCCAATGGTCGGGTCTGAATGTAGAGTGAATTGTGCTCTTGCGGTTGTCAGGTCGAAACTTTCTGAAAACTCTTCTCCTTCCTGTGGTAACCCCATTACCTCTTCTATAACTATTTGTGAAAATGGCACCCTTAATCCTTTAATAGTGGCCACTCCATCATGCAACATATTTAAAAACTAAAATGCTAGCTCTCCATCCAAGATGGTCAGCTTAAGAATGTAATCAAGCCATCCCCTGGCTTGGAATCGTGGCATACAAGCTTGACTATTTAGCAGAATATCATGAACCGTTGGTTCAAATCAAATCAAATCACCACCCATTCCCTCAAATTATGAAGGATACAAGAATAGTTGCAAAGAGTGCACAAAAACTATATCAAGAAAGTTGCAAAAAAAAAGTGCAAAGCTGTAGGTTTTGCAAAGATGGAAAGTTCTGGAGTTCAATTTTTTTAAGCGTTGTATGAGAAAATGAATGCAAATCTATCATATCTTAAGAACTTAACTATTCATAATTACTCAATAGATGTCCACATTGAACACCTTTGCTTCTTTGTGCAAAATAAATCACTAGTTTCAAGGCAGTCATATCTCAAAAGCTAAATTGGGCAAAAATTGTGTAAAAGGGTAAACCATTTAAAAGCTGAAAATCATAGCATTCAATATGTACATAGATATATAAAACAAATCACAGATTTTCTCCCCCCCCCCAACTTTAGTAGGAAATTCATCCCACAATTGCACATGTGACAAGATCGAAGCTGATTAAAAACTAATTAATGAATTAAATGCCAAAGATAGTACACACAAACTTGATAAAGTATTGGCGGTGGTGCAAAATTGTCATGACATGTTGGAGAATAATGAGGTGGATGGGTGGAAGACAAGTAATAATGAAATGAAATTTATGGTGGAGAAAGTACTTCCTGGAGGGAAGTAATTATTATGGGGTATTGCGAACGTGGCTCAAAGTGAAGAATGAATATGAGTGAGGGGCTCATATGCATTTGCTACAGGAGACTGGAAAACTTTATCATGACCGAATTGTTGCAGGAACTCTACTTTTCTCTGGAGTTTATGGTACAGCTTAAGTCAGTGGCCATTAACCAGCAATTTGAAATGGATAGGATCAACAATAGACAACTGAACAACACTATTGGGAAAAATAGCAATAATTTCATAAGGCCCTAACTAGTGAGTTTGAAACTTACCAGGAGTATGCTGGTATCTGGAGTCATACAGGAGGGCCAAGTCACTGATTGCAAATGTCTTATCCTTAATAAATTTTTCATGCCACTACTCCCTCTATTGTTGCACCAAATCTGTGTTAGCCAAAGAAGACTTCTGCCATTCATCAAGGCTATTCAATTTGAGGATGTGCTCTTATTGAGCTACAGTAAGATCTAGACCGAGCACCAATGCTATGCATAGTGTTTTATGCTTGAATTCTTCAGGCATCATTGTAGACTTACTGTAAACTAGTTGAAATGGGGAGAACCATGTAGTAGTTTTCCAAGTAGTCCTATAGGTCCATAGTGCTTTAGGAAGCTTGGCAGCCCAATCTTTCTTATGAATAGAGACAGTCTTTGTAAGGATGGCTTCCAACTCCTGATTAATAACCTCCACCTAGCCATTGGATTGCGAATGGTAAGGGGATAACTTACCATGGCAAATCTTATACTCCTCCATCAGGGTAGCTATGAGGTTAGAAGTGAACTGAGCACCCTGATCAGACACTATTTCTCTAGGAACACCAAATATTGTAAAGATGCATTCATATAAAAACTTGGAAACATTGTTATCCTGAGGATGCTTCATTGGTTTAGCCTCAGCCCACTTAGTAACATAGTCAGTACAGACCAAAATGTAAGACTTACCCTGAGAAGAAGGGTCAATGGGCCCAACAAAGTCAATCCCCCATTTTTAAAAAGGGGCCACGATGACCTGAGGCTACAAGGGCATCTCATAAGTTTTAGTAGGACTCCCCATGTGTTGGCACCGATCACACTTCTTGGTATATCTAGCGAAATCCTTGTGGAGAGTCAGCCAATAGTACCCAGTAGTTAAGATTTTGAAAGCCTTATACTTTGCTGCAAAGTGGCTACCACATGGTTCATCATGAGATGCCTGAAGGATGTCATAGGTTTCATCTTCATGGATACACCTGCGTATAACCTAATCTAGACCAGTATAAAACATGAAACTAGCAATCCAAGAAAAATTAAAACTCTTCTCAGCCAGTAATTTATGTTCCTTGGAAGAGAAGTGAGATGGTTTCCTCCCGGTGGTGAGATAGTTGGTAATGTCAGCATACCACGGGTTTTGTGTTGATAACAAGAAGAGATCCTCATCTGGAAAACTATCACCGATGGCTACAGGATCATCAGGAACATGTAAGCAGGAAAGAAAGTTAGCCACTACATTGGCTTTCCTAGGTTTGTCCACAATAGTAATATCAAATTCCTCAATCAGTAGCAACCATCGAGCCAACCTTATAGAGATGGCTGGTTTATTCATCAGGTACTTTATAGTTGAATGGTCTGTATGGACGAATATCTCATATCCAGTAATATAGTGCCTAAACTTATTATATGCATAGATGACTGCCAGAAACTCTTTCTTCTTCACAATGTAATTGAATTCAGCTCCCTACAGGTTCTTACTAATGAATTAAATGGCATGTTCAACAACATCTAACTTCTGGCCGAGTACTGCTCCTATTGCATAGTCGGAGGCATCAATGTGGATATGAAATGGTAACCCCCAATTAGGACCTCTCATTACCAGAACTGTGGTGAGAACACCCTTAAGCTATAAGAAAGATTGTTCACATGTAGAATTCCAAGAGAAAGTAGAATCCTTTTTCAACAAGTTAAAAAGGGGTGCTACAATCTGACTAAAATCTTTAATAAACCGCCTATAGTATCCAGCATGCCCGAGAAAACTCCTGACATCTTTTTGTGTCTCGGGAGTAGACATAGTGTTGATTACTGCAATATTTGCTGGATCTACCTAGATGCCATGTGAGGAGATGTAATGTCCTAGAACAATACCTTTCTCCATCATCATAAAGAATTTCTCACTATTGAGAGAAAGATTGTAGTCCTGGCATCTCTAAAGTACCTTTCCTAGATTGGCTTTAGCTTCATCAAAAGTGTCCCCATAAGCAATGAAGTTGTCCATGTAAATTTCCATACAGTCAGTAGATATGTCTGAAAAGATACTAATGATAGCTCGTTGGAAGGTGGTTGGGGCATTACACAAACCAAATGGTAGGATAGAGTAGGAAAAATTTCCCCATGGATAGGTAAAGGTAGTTTTCTCCTGGTCTTCGGGAGCTATTTGGATTTGGTTGTAACCACTGAACCCATCCAGGAAAGAAAAATATTTCTTACCTACCAGATTATCAAGGAATTGGTCTATAAATGGGAGTGGAAAATGGTCCTTTTTAGTGGTTGTATTGAGTTCCTAATAATCCATGCAAAATTTTCATTTACCTCCTTTTTTGGGTACTATAACTAAGGGCGACACCCATTGGCTATTTGACTATGTCCCATAGGACAGCATTTACTCTCCTTCATGAGTGCCTTACCGGTTTATACTCTAGACTGATATAGATCCGATGAGTACATAATTTAGGATCTATCCCTTTCATGTCCATGTAATCCTAGGAAAATGCCTACTGGTGTTCCTATAGAAGCTTAAGGATATCTTTCTGGTGTGGCAATGGCAGGGTTTTGCTGACATGCAATTCCTTTTCGAGACTAACTTCCATTTTAACTACTTTATCCAACATGTTCAAATGAGCAATTGGCGGCGAATCCATCTCATGGGGTAATAGGGAATGAAGAAAGTGGGAGGATAGTTAGTATGGAGAGGTAGGTGGAGTAGGAAAAATGGTCTCCAAAACATAGTCTGATTATGGACATGACTGGGAATCTATGCCATATTCATTAGTGACAATGGATGAAATTATCTCATCTTCTTCCCTAGAGGCTACAAACGGCTCCCTTCCTATCACCATGAGTTGATGGATTGAATTGGCTTCAGTTTTGGAATCCTCTAATTTTGTCCATACTACCTCATCATCTTGCAACATGGGTTGAGCAGGGGAATATAGGGTCACATTCTTAGTATGGAAACCATTAGATGTGGTCATTTTTTTGGACCTACAGGCTATGAAGGCATCAGCAGTGGCCAACCATGGTCTCCCTAGGATCAAAGGATACCCTCCCATATCAGTTTTAGGTGAGAGAACAACAAAATCCACTGGATACTCCCAAGAGTGTAAGGTAACAATGACATCTTCTATCATTCCATCAAGTTTGATAGTAGAGCTATCAGCAAGCTACAGGATGGTTGGAGTATATCTAAGACCAACAATATTTAATTGAGATAGTACCTCCTTGGTCATGACATTTATAGAGACAACTATATCAAAAAAATCATTCTGAACTTGCATACCATGAATAGTGACTGTAATGACAGGGCTCCCTAGATTAGAGTATTTGGGAATAGTTTACTTTTCTAGCATAAGATCAGACAACTGGCCTACTACATGAATAGTTATAGGATCCTTCTTCTTCCTCCCTGATTTTTTTATACAAGCTTCCCTAATAGCCTTGGTGTAGACATCAACTTATTTGATTGCATCAAGGAAGGGTATTTTTACTATCATCTTCTTCAATTGATTGAGTAAATCTTCTACTACGGGGTTGACTATGGGTTCAGCTTGGTTGACTAACCTTTTGATGTGAGTGTTCCAATGGGCTTGCTTGCACAATATACTAAGAAGATCTTCTTTATATTCTTCAAGGATCCTAATCTCCTCTAGGTCCATATTAGTCTTAGATCATCAACTAAGTCCTAATCCTACTCTCCTCTAAGAGTCTCCACTTGTGCTTCACCCTTTGAAAGACTAACACCCTATAGTTAGTTAAAATCTCCACTTCTCCAACTTACACTTAAAAGAGTCTAAGTGTCAATTCCCACACTAATCTTCATGAATCACTTGTAGGTGTGTCCAACACCATGTAGAAATTTCATTTGATCAGTTTGGAATCCATCTTGAGGAATATCCTTTCAATTTTCAGTCGAGTTCAAGTTTGTGTCTTCAAAAGGCCTAATTAGGCTTATCTCCTTGTAGCCCTAGACAGTGTGTTTTTCTAACTTCTTGCAAAAAATTTCCAAAGACCTCAAAATTATAAGACCATATCTAGATACTCTTTTCCATTTTACAAAGTATTTTTTAAGTCTCAAACCCCTAAGTTATATGTACATGGGGTTCCTATAAACTAGGTCTTATAGGGCTAATAGGCCTATAAACTAGGACAGTCTGCAACACTATCCAAAACTCACTCAAAACTTGTCTTCCCTGATTTGCATGAACTCGACCAACCTAGCATGTCAAGGTAACACTAAACCCTAAATGTACATGTACTTGGACCGTACATTACCTTCTTCCCCTACACATGAAAGCTCACTATTTCTCCTCCAAACCTCTAACCGGACAGTGCATGCTTGCCTAGGGCTTGAATCTAAAAAAAGTAACTTGCCTTTCTAGGATTCCTAACTCTACAACTATGTACACTATTGACTCCCCTAGAATTACCATCTACCATTAGATGTTTCCCATGGTTATATTTCATGCGGGAGCCATGAGTAGACTGATTGATCTGGACAGGACCAGTGAGTCTCATAAACTGAAAACAATTTAAACAACACCTTAAACAACCACAAAGAAACTTGACTACTAAAAAAAAAATACTCCAAGATATTCTAAGAACATAATACAACCACTAGTCTCATTCTTTCAATCCATTACATATGACTATCAACACAAAATGTTTGGGATTACTGAAAAACTCAGAATTGTAGTCTCTATTCACTTCTCACTTGTTACAATATGAAAAACTAACTCCTTAGTTTGATTCTCTCCAAACACTAGATGCCTTCTTCCACCATTCTAGGGCCATTTTGGTCGATTCCCCACTCCTATTTTCAAGGAGAATCTGATGTAACCATGTTGCATGCAACATTTGGAATTATTGCAAATGTTGTCATGACAATAATTTAGCAACTTTTGGCATCCTTTCATTCATGCCTTCTCTCTACATTTTAGGACCTCTAACCTCTTCAATTTGAGGATCCAAGATCATTTAAGACCCTATGACATATCTATGTCCACATTTAAGTTATTTGGACACATTCATGACTCCAACCTCACATTTAACAACTAAGCCTAATAATTTGAAAAACTACTAACAATGGCTATTGATGTGACCTTAGTCCTAATGACTAACTCACTTATCCTACATAGAAAAGACCTACTAAGGTCCAAAAACAACTAACCTATCTTGACTTGGCTAATGTCAAGTACAAGCCAAAATGAACCAACATGGAGGTTAGCCTAGGTGATCCTGCACCATCCTCCCCAAAAAAAAAAGATTCGTCCACCCTTGGATTGATGATGCCTGGATCAACCCCCATATTCTTAAACTCTAATTCTTTGACTTATATTGCATCAGCATTAGTTTGATCATGTCTTTTGATCAAGTTCTCCTTATACTCTTCAGTTCTAGTCTTCTTGTATACTCTTGTATCTATTATGTTGTCATCTCCTTTGACTGTAATAGAGGGTAATTGTAGCTCCTCTACATCTATGACTACTTCTTGAAGACTCTAATCCAAGTCTTTCTTTGATCCTTTTTAATGGGCTAAGTCTACAATGTTGAAAATAGGTGACAGCCTACTGTCTTCCGGGAGTTCAACCTTGAATGCATTTTCACCATACTTAGCCAAGATAGGACAAGGGCCTATCCTTCTCATTTGAAACTTGTGAGGGACTCCCTTTTTCAATATTGATTTATTGAGATGTACCATCACCATGTCACCCACGTTGAACTCAACTGTCCTCCTACTTTCATCAACCTTTGCCTTATGTTTCAAGGTGTTATCTGTCAAGTTTTTCCAAACTGTTTCATGTATTTCTTGCATGACATAAGAAAAATCATCTACATATCCACTTTCTTTCACTCCATCCTTCAATTCTCTCAACTCATAGACTCCGCTAGGGTGTATTCCATACACTATTTCAAAGGGCTCTTCCCTATTCATCTATTTATGGTGTCATTTTATGCATACTCAGCCTGTCCAATCAATTGATCACATTGATGTTCGTACTCCTTTCTCAAGAACCTTAATAGATTTACAAATCTTCTATTCACCACCTTGGTCTGTCCATCAGTTTGAGGATCGTAGGCAGATCCAAAGGATAAATTAGTGCCTAGTCTTTGCCAAAGAGTCTTCCAAAAATGACTCATAAATTTGGTGTCTCTATCAGACACAATGCTCTGAGGTAACCCATGGATTCTTACTATCTCTTTGAAGAATAGAGATGCTATTTGGATGGAATCATTATTGGTCTTGCATGGCACAAAGTGAGCCATTTTACTAGACCTATCCACAACTACATAAACAGTATCCATGCCTTGTCTTGTTTTGGGTAAACCAACTATAAAATCCATGCTCAAACAATCCCAAGGTCTAGTGGCAATAGGTAGGGGCTGATAAAGGCCAGTATTTGATGAAGTGCCCTTGGCTCTTTGACACACAATGCAACTCTCCACATACCTCTTAACATCAAGGTTCATCCTCAGCCAATAGTAAAACCTTTAAACTAGTTCTTGAGTCTTGGTGATCCTAAAGTGACCACTCAATGCACCATTGTGCTTCTCTTGAATCATATTCTCCCTAATAGAGCCTCTAGGGACACATAATTGATTTCCTTTAAACAAAAGGTTACTTTGCAAAGTGTATTCAGCATACTCACTATGGAAATGGTTCTTGTATTCAGCACATACTTTGTAAATGTCTCCAAAGTCCTCATATTCAGCATATAGATCCTTGAAGTGATCTATACCCATACTCTTCAACTAAATCTCTTGGATGGTAAGAGCTCTTCTTGACAATGCATCAAAAAATTTATTGAGGACACCTTTCTTATGTTTGATGTTAAAGGTGTAAGCTTGTAGGTACTCAACCCACTTCATGTGTTTATGGCTCAACTTCTCTTGAGAATTCAGAAATCTTAACACCTAATTATCTGAGTAAACAATGAACTCCTTGGGTAGAAAGTAGTGCCTCCACTTTCTCAAGGTTTGAACCAATGTATTAAACTCAAGGTCATAAGAAGAATACTTCTTTGCTTCACTAAACTTCTCAGAATGATATGCTACTAGTCTACCCTCTTGTCCTAGGACAGCCTAATGGCTATGTTGCTTGTATCACATTCAATTGTAAAAATCTTCTCAAAGCTTGGCAAGACTAATATTGGTTGGGTAGCAATCATTTCCTTCAGCAACTCAAAGCTCTTGTTGGCTTGTTCATTCTACATGAACTTGGTCTTCATTCCTCCTTTGATTGTATCTAACATTGGAGCACAAATAGCACTAAATTGCCTTATGAACTTCCTATAATACTGAGCAAGGCCATGAAAACTCCTTACCTCTATTTCTGTCCTTGGATTAGGCCAATTCATGATGGCTTCCACTTTACTTTTGTCCAATTTCATATTACCATGAGATAGAACAAATCCTAGGTACACTAGCTTGGTTTTGATGAACTCACACTTCTCCAAGTTAATCATGAGCTTCTCTTCATGTAGCTCCTTGAGTACTAATTCCACATGCTTGAGGTGTTCCTCTTTTGTCTTACTAAAGATGAGTATATCATCCAAGTATACCACTACAAACTTTCCAATGTGGTCTTTAAGTACTTCATTCATCAACCTCATAAAAGTTGATGGAGCATTTGATACACCAAATGGCATGACTAGCCATTCATACAGCCCTTCAATGGTCTTGAAGGTTTTCTTCCACTCATCTCCTTCATTCACCCTTATCTGGTGATATCCACTTTTCAAGTCTATCTTTGTAAAGTACCTTGCACCTCCTAAACAATCCGTCAAGTCTTCAATCCTAGGGATAGGGAACCTATATCTGATAGTGATCCTATTAATAGCTCTGGAGTCAATACATAATCTCCAAGTACCTCCTTTCTTAGGAGCTAGGACTGTGGGTACAACACAAGGACTAATACTCTTCCTTATAAGACCTTGTTCTATCAACTCTTGAATTTGCCTAGTTATTTCCTCATTCTGTTGAGGGGTCATCTTTTAGGATGCCTTATTGGGTAGGGTAGCTCTAGGAATAAGGTCAATCTTATGGCTTATGGGTCTTATAGGGGGTAAGGTTTATGGTTGTCCATCACTTACAATGCCTTCATACTTCTGCAAAATTTCTTGTATCTCTTGTGGCAACTCTATCCTCTTCACTATTTTTGTCTTCCACTTCCTTGGGATTCAACATCAGTACAAAGCCAACTCCTTCTCCTTCTTCAATGGCCTCCAAGAAATATTTCTCACTCACCATTAGTACATTGGCACCAGCTGTCTTCATCTCTACATCTTCTAACAATGACTGAATTTTGAAAGTCATGTTATCCTTCTTGAAAGTATAGGAGTTCTTCACTCCATCATGGATAGCTTGGCAGACAAATTGCCATGGCCTACCTAGGATAAAGTGGCATGCATCCATGGGAAGCACATCACATAGTACCTTGTCCCTATATCTCCCTATAGAGAAATCCACCCATTTTTTCTCATTCACTAAGACATTCTGTCCCTTGTTGAGCCATGTTACCTTGTAGGGATTAGTATGAGGTATCCTTTTCATGTTTAGCTTGTTGAATGTCTCCTTTGATACAATATTATTAGTAGATCCTGAGTCTATGATAACCCTACATACTTTACCAATAACCTTACATTTAATTCTAAAAAAAGACCTCCTTTGGCTTGGCTCCTTGATCAATGTTCTCCTCATCATGAGGTTCTCACCTTCCTCTAAATTTAATGGCACCTCAAGGTGTTTATTAGCTGCATTTGTGTCTTCTTGGAAAAAATTAGTCCTCTTGTTAACTCCTTGAGAAGTACTACCCTTCTCTGGACACCTATAGATAGGATGTCCCATTTGATTACAATGGTAACATTTCATATTGGAAAAATAGTTGCCTCTTCCTTGTCCACCACTTCTACCTCTAAAATTGGAGTTCCTTCCTCTACCACCTCTACTATAACTTGCTTCTTGTTTCTCATTTTATTTGACTTCTCCTTGTGTCCTTGACTTTGAACTCCTTCCACCATAACCACCTCTTTGTCCTCTACTATCACATCCTCTACCTCTTCATTTAGAACTTTGTTCTTGCTTCCTCTTGCCTTTCTCTTCTATCTTCAAGTCCATTTGATAGCATTTATGGATGTTTTTTAAGCTCACAAGATTCATGTCTTCTTGAATAGACCATTTGAGTCCATTTAAATACCTAGCTAGCTTGATGCTTTCATCTTCAACCCCTTGTGACCATAGGCACAACTTTTGGAACTCTTCAGTGTAGTCTTGGACATCTAGATCTTTTTGTCTTAGATTATGTCTTCTCCTGTGTAGCTACACTTCATAATCATTAGGCAAATAGGTCTACTTCATCTTAGTCACCATGCCCTTCCATGTGGCTATAGGACTCTTTCCTTCTTTCTCTCTTTCAGTTTGAACAAAATTCCACCATGTGAGAGCTGAACCTCTCAATCTTGACTTGGCCACATTTAATTTTTGTGCCTCTATGATACCATCACATTCAAAATAGTTCTCTATGTTGTCTATCCAATCCACAACTGAATCTGGATCCATTTGTCCACTAAATAGTGGCACACGCTCCAAAGCTTTACCACTTAAAGCCTTCAATGCCTTTAAGAAGGGTTCTTGGTCACTGACAGGGTCAGGTGTTGGATCTTCTTCTTCTAGATCCACTCCTTTCTCCCTTGCTTCTTCTTCTTCTTTCTAGTCAATCTTATCTTTCATCTTCTCATCTTTGTCTTGGACTTCTCCCAAGAGTTGCTCCATTTGAGACAACCTTTCTCTTAATGACTTGTTGTCTTCTTCTTGTTCTTCCACCTTTTTGGCTAACTCAGCATTGGTCACCATGAATTTTTATTTTTATGATCCTCCAGGTGTATTCTCTCCCACTGATTCATTAGGCTAAAACATTCACCACAAGCCTGATCTTTAATCAAGCTCTGATACCAAAATAATGTGAGTGTTCCAATGGGTTTACTTGCACAATCTACTAAGAAGATCTTCTTTATCTTCTTCAAGGATCCTAATCTCCTCTAGGTCCCTATTAGGCTTAGATCATCAACTAAGTCCTAATCCTACTCTCCTCTAAGAGTCTCTACTTGTGCTTCACCCTTTGAAAGACTAACACCCTATAGTTAGTTCAAATCCCCACTTCTCCAACTTACACTTAGAAGAGTCTATGTGTCAATTCCCACACTAATCTTCATGAATCACTTGCAGGGGTGTCCAAAACCATGTATAAATTTCATTTGATCAATTTTGAATCCATCTTGAGTAATCTCCTTTCAATTTTCAGTCGAGTTCAAGTTTGTGTCTTCAAAAGGCCTAATTAGGCTTATCTCCTTGTGGCCCTAGACAGTGTGTTTTTCTCACTTCTTGCAAAACTTTTCCAAAGGCCTCAAAATTATAAGACCATATCCAGATACCCTTTTCCATTTTACAAAGTTTTTTTTAAGTCTCAAACCCCTAAGCTATCCGTACATGGGGTTCCTATAAACTAGGTCTTATAGGGCTAATAGGCCTAAAAACTAGGACAGTCTGCAACACTATCCAAAACTCACTCAAAACTTGTCTTCCCTAATTGGCATGAACTTGACCAACCTAGCATGTCAAGGTAACACTAAACCCTAATTGTACATGTACTTGGACTATACATTGCCTTCTTCCCCTGCACATGAAAGCTCATTGTTTCTCCTCCAAACCTCTAACCCGACAGTGCATGCTCGCCTAGGGCTTGGATCTAAAAATAGTAACTTGCCTTTCTAGTATTCCTAACTCTACAACTATGTACACTACTAAATCCCCTAGAATTTCCATCTACCATTAGATGTTTCCTACGGTTAGATTTCATGGGGGAGCCATGATTAGACTGGCTGGTCTGGACAGGACCGGTGAGTTTCCTAAACTAAAAACAATTTAAACAACACCTTAAATGACCACAAATAAACCTAACTACTGAATGAAAAATACTCCAAACTATTCTAAGAACACAATACAACCACTAGTATCAGTCTTTCATTCCATTACATATGACTGTCAACACAAAACGCTTGGGATTACTGAAAACTCAGAATTGCAGTCTCTATTCACTTCTCACTTGTTACAATATGAAAAACTAACTCCTTAGTTTGAGTCTTTCCATAAACTAGATGCCTTCTTCCACCATTCTATGGCCTTATTGGTCAATTCCCAACTCCTATTTTCAATGAGAATCTGATGTAACCATGTTGCATGCAACATTTGTAATTATTGCAAATGTTGTCATGACAACAATTTAGCAACTTTTGGCATCTTTTCATTCATGCCTTCTCCCTACATTTTAGGACCTCTAACCTCTTCAATTCAAGGATCCAAGAT
>MU225798.1:2607780-2622193 GCA_018584345.1 Thuja plicata | reverse complement strand
TTAGGGGTGGTGGACTCACTGTCCAAAAGCTCACTGCTTGATGGTGAAGGCTACAACCTTCTGAATAATAGATATGCACTATATTTGATGATGAACTATAGAGTAGACCTACTATCTTGATCAGTTCCATTGTATTGCAATCTTTCACTTCTTCTTCACATAGACTCTTGATGAATGAACCAACTCTGATAATCTGCTTTGTACATCTTTCTTATCTTTTCGTATCATTCACACTTAGCGTGTTACCTTTGACTTGTTATAAGTATCTTCCTCATAGTATGAGATCATGGGACCTATGAGAAAACTCTTCATTACATTCTTGTCGGCTCTACTAAGCACACAAGCATAATTACAACCACGCAAGTATAAACCAAATAGACGCGACGCTTCACTAATTTGGCCTCACCAATTTTACTCTAACTTTGTAATCTTCTTGAAACACGTTTGGCACCTTTGGATTAATATCATCAGCTCATAACTAAACATGAATATACACACAAATATACAGAAGATAGGCATGACTTAAGAAACATGTGATATATGTCAGCCCTAAACCGTTACACTTCCAAAACTGTAATTGCCAATAACAGAATTACATAACTTTACTAAAACATGATATATGGGTCTGTGTGTATGAACATAACATAATAAACATGTCAACAATATGTATGTATCCATGCAATTCTTCATATCATCATTTGGATAAGTGCATACAGAATTACTACTGTGTATTATATGTTGTCATCAATGACAAACGTACAATCAATCAACTACTCAGAGTCAAATCTCCAGCATTGACCTCATCTACAATAGAAAACTGGGATCACCTGAGAGTAGTGGAGTCATCATGAGCCCCACAATAGCTAATCTCCTGAAGGCATCACTTCGCTCTTTAATGTTGACTTCTTCTTTACCTGCAGATCCATCGTTTCCTACAAAAGATTAGCATGCATACGTATCCAAGACAAAATCCATAATAAATTTTTTCACTAGCTTGCTCTCATCACATGGCTACAGGAAACACCACCCAACTTAAAGTAGGACAAAAAGATAACAGAGTTAGTTTCACATAATTATGCAACATACAGATAGCATGTTTATAAACTTAAAATGTTCCACACACATTCAAATACATATGTATATAGTTGTTCTAAGATATAAGTATAAACAGTCTGAAAAATTATTATGAAAGCTTATGAAGTTCTCAAAATATAGTCATAAAAGCACATGAAATTATAAGCTAAATAGGCCTTACATTGGCCTCATCACATATCTTGCAAATCTTATACAAGAGGTGATTAATTATGGTGTTCATGAGAAAATGTTGTGTATGGTGGAATGATAGGTTTAGAAGAGGTTTCTTTTTTTCCCCTTTAAAATCATCATGGATTGGATAAGAAGGGGAAGGTAATTGAAAGATTCTTTGAACATCGGCAACATGAACCTTAGCTTGAGCCCCATCATAAGTGTGGGAATAACTAGGGATAGAAGATGGAGAAATAGAAATAGGAATATTAGTAATTGGATTAGGAATGATAGGAAGAGGATTAGGAGGATTAGGAATGATAGGATTAGGATTAGGAAGATTAGTAAATGGGGTATGATCTACCCAATTCTTCACATAATCCAAAGGAGCATTAAGTCCACTACACAAATCCTTGATGAAAGTTTTGAAAGTAGGAAGACTAGAATTAGTTAATATCAAAATAGCATAAGCAAGTGAAACATGAAGATTAAAAAACATGATGAAATGGATGATACTCTCATAAATATCATAAGTACTATAGAGCGATGCTAAAATAATCATAATGAGAAAAATATCCATACCCCAAAGTATCTTAAAAATCCTCATAGTGAATGAAATTGATGCAAAGTGGGCAACTGGAAGCTTGTTTGAGGTCTCAAACTAGGGCAAGGTACCCTAGACCACCAACTTTATGAAGGTAAAATGCTTGACACTTATCACAAGTGTAGAAGGACTTGATTAAGGTTCTCTCAACCCCAAAACCCCAAGGGCAACCTAATCACTAGGTCTTATCAATCCTTCAACACCAACTACCTAGGTTGGCTTCACAAGCATAATGACCCTTAACACAAGAATACCCCCAAAATGACATATAGGACCAGGGGTGACCTATGCATGTAGGTATGGTCTATTTAGGTCCCTATTGAGTAGTTCCAATGGTTCTTTCACTCAAATGCAATCCATAAGACATGGTTGCTTCACAAACCCAAGACTATGCTTATAGCCTTTTTCAGAGGGAAATTTGATCTCAAGTGAGATTCTTTCACATGACTCTATGAGCTGAATGGGGATTAAGGAACCCTTTATGGCCTAAGACTTTGGAATAAAGCCCTAGAATTTGGAAGTGATAAAGACACAGTGTAAAACACAAATTTGCTTATGCAATTAGCCCTAATTAGGCCTCCATTTATGCTACAAGTGTCTTATATATGCATCCAATGAAAAAAATAATGATTGGATCATGTGAGGGTGTACACAAATGACTCTTCCTCCAAGTTAGGGCCTCTGGTCAATCCCCAAACTCAATTTATGACTGTTGTCCTAATTCTGGATAGGTGCATACATGTGAATATACACCTAGGGCATCACTCCATTTCCATTTCCCTGCAAATTGAAGAGCCTAACTTTCATAATATTTAAAAGGATCATAAGAACAAGATTTCTACCAAGGGTCATTGAATTCCCGTGGTGGAAAGTGGAAATACACTTAATTCACTAAGAAACCCTGAATTAGGGCCTACAATTCAGGCAGTGAGTTTGTAAATTGGATAACTTTCAAACCACAATCAATCAGGACATGAGACTAAAAAAAATGGAATAAAATTCATACCCCTAACTCCTGGTGTCAGACTCACATGCCCCTTTATCTGTACCTGACCATACATGGTGACTGTTTCCTTCAGAATGCAAGAAAATGGTTATCTTTATTGATTTCAAAATGATAAAGTACATTATCATCCTACTACCCACCTGAAAGAGATAATGTAGGCTCTCCCAATGGTTACATGAAAATTTTGAACCAACTGGACCATTTGGGAGTTGGTTTTTGAAAAGTTGTTAAGTTTGCTCAAAAGTTGCTTGACAACTTTTGAGCAACTTTTACATTTTTTGCACTTTTGCAAATCTAGTGACCAAATTTGGTCAAGATGTTATTTATGTGATCCCTAGTGGATCCAAACACTAAAAACTCAAAAATAACCTATATCTATGGTTTGGGATCATAAATGACTCATAGTGACGCAAGGGCTCATAATGTGCCAATCTTGGTACTATGGCCTTACATGTTGATCCAGTGTCTAACCCAAAGTCTTGGTATTTGTAAAGGCCTCTGAGGACCTTGAGAGAACCCCTAGGGTCCATAGGAATAGTTGGTTTAGTCTGGGTGCTCCTGCACCATACTCCCCATGAGATTTGAAGACAAGTTCCCACTTGAGGATAGCTGGTCAATAGTGGCTTCGTGTTGTTTGATCTGATCGTCTATCATCTAGGTAGCATCTATTGGAGGGATTCCTTTCCATTTTACTAAGTACTACATGTACTTGTTCTTTCTTGTCTGCTTCAAGACTTTGGTTTCCAAAATGGTGTCTAGTTCCACTTTTTTTCTTGGTGGGAGATCTATTACATAGTCTCCAACATCTTCAACCTATGATCCCTGCACATTTACAATGTCTACAACACACTTGTAAGGGGTGAGGTCTGCAATATTAAAAATGGGAGAAATCAGTAAGGTAGGAGGCAAGGATATCTCATAAGCATTTTCACCCATCTTGGTGAGGATTGTGCAAGGACCAATCTTCTTCATGTACAACTTGGAATATATTATTGTAGGGAGTCTCTCCTTCCTTAGGTATGCCCATACCTTATCTCCAACTTTGAACTGAACTTCTCTTCTCCTCTTATCTGCTTGTGTTTTGTACTTCATAGTTGCTTGTTGTAGTGATTCTTTTACCTCTGTATGCACTTTAGAGATTAGTTTGGCTAACTCCTCTCCTTGTGCACTCACTCTAAAATCAGATGGTAATTCTACTAGATCCAATGGACCTTTAGGATTAAGTCCATATACTATTTGAAATGGTGTCTTTCTAGTGGACCTATTCATGGAGTCATTGAATGCAAATTCTGCCTGAGGTAGGATCATGTCCCAACTTTGTGTATACTGTTTGGTTAATCATATCAAGAGATTACCAAGTGATCTGTTTACTACCTCTATTTTTCCATATGTTTGAGGGTGGTATGCTAAACTATAAGTCAGATTTGTGCCCAACTTTTTGAAGAGTGTTCTCCAAAAGTGACCTTGAAATTTGACATCTCTATCAGACACTATTTTTTGTGGTAGGCCATGTATCCTAACCACTTAAAGAATAAATGTGATATATGAGAGGCATAATTTATGCTCTTGCAAGGGAAAAAGTGCACCATTTTACTAAATTTGTCCACTATTACAAAAACACTATCATAACCCTGCTTTGTCCTTGGCAAACCCATAACAAAATCCATAGAAATTGATTCCCATGGCCTAGAGGGAATTGGTAGGGGTTGATACAATCCTTGGCTAGTGGATACACCCTTTGCTTGCTGGAAAATAGTACAAGACTCAACAAATTTCTTGATTTAATTCCCCATCTTAGGCCAAAAATAACTTCTTTTTACTAATTTAGTAGTCTTATCTATGCCAAAATGTCCTCCTAAGCCACCACAATGTTTTTCCTTAATAATATTTGTTCTCATGGAACATTTAGGGATGTACAATTGGGATCCTTTAAACAATAACCCATTCTGAATCAGAAAATCAGAAAATTCAGTATGGTATTTGCCAACCATTTTGGTGCATACCTCAAAAGCTTCTCCAAATTTTGTATCATCTGCATATAGGTTTTTTAGGGAGTCAATCCCTACACTCTGAAGTTTCACTTCCTCAACTAATCCAACCCTTCTACTTAGGGCATCAGCCACTTTGTTGGCCACTCCTTTTTTGTGTTTTATGTTGAAGGTGTATGCTTGCAACTGCTCCATCCACTTAATGTGTTTGCCTCCAAGATTCTCCTAGCTGTTTAGAAAACTTAAACCATGGTTATCAGTATAAACAATGAATTATTTAGGGAGTAAATAGTGTCTCCATTTTTTCAAGGCTTGTACCATTGCATAAATCTCTAAATCATAAATAGAGTACCTCCTTTTGGCATCATTCAATTTTTCTGAGAAAAATGCTATATCTTTACCTTCTTGGCTCAATACCGCACCTATGGCCAAGTTCCTTGCATCTATTTCAACTGTGAATACTTTGTTGAAGTCGGGGAGTACCAAGATTGGGTATTGTGAAACTCTATTTTTGAGATATTGGAAAGCATCTGCTGCCTCCTTAGTCCACTCAAATCTATTCTTATTTCCACCTTTTATTGTATCCAACATGGGAGCACACACATGGCTAAAATTCTTTATAAATTTCCTATAAAAAGTTTCTAACCCATGAAAACTTCTCACATCACCTTGGTTCTTTGGTGGAGGCTTGTTGATTATTATTGCAACCTTCTCTGGGTCCATTTTGAGAATGCCTTGGGAGATGACAAACCCTAAGAAGATGAGTTCTTTTTTCATAAACATGCATTTTTCCAAGTTAATCACTAACTTGTGTTGATGGAGTCTCTTCAAAACTTGTTCCACATGTTCAAGGTGTTCCTATATGCTATGACTGAAAATTAGAATGTCATCTAATTAAATGACCACAAACTTGCCAATAAAATCAATAAAAAACTCATTCATTAATCTCATGAATGTACTAGGAGAATTACTCGAGCCAAATGGCATAACAAGCCACTCAAACAATCCCTTAGTTGTTTTAAATGTTGTCTTCCACTCATCTCCTGGTTTAATTCTGATTTGATGGTATCCTAATTTTAAATCAATCTTGGTGAAGTAGAAAGTAGTGCCTAGTTGGTCTAGAAGATCTTCCATTATTGTAATGGGGAACCTATATCTTATTGTTATCTTGTTTAGGGCCCTGCTGTCAGTGCACAATCTCCATTTTCCATCCTTTTTAGGAGCCAAAATCAAGGGACAGTACATGGACTGAGACTCTTTTGGATGAGTCCCTTCTCTAGCAGTTCATTCACTTTCCTTTCTATCTCAGCATGCTGCACTGGATTCATTTTGTATGGGGCTTTGTTGGGAAAAGAGGAGCCAGGTATCAAGCCAATTTGGTGACTGATGTCTCTTATGGGAGGGAGGGTTGTGGGTAGGTCACTAGCAGTGACAACACTATATTTTATCAGTAACTTCTAAACTTCATCTGTTATAAGATCATCCTTATCAGACCTTTCATTATCCTTAGGCTTGGATATTAATACATATGCTTCAGTTTCAAATTCTTTCAAAAATTTAAACATTTCTTTCTCCCCCATTGTTATGACAATTGGTTCTTTCTCAGTCTTGTTATCAGGCAGGGGTTTCATTGTGAATGTTTTCCCATCCTTGGTGATAGAGTAGGTATTTTTCCTAAAATGATGAGTGGCATCAAGATCATACTACCAAGGTCTACCTAAAAGAATGTGGGATGCATCCATCTCCACAACATCACAAAGAACTTTGTCTTTAAATTCTGCTATTGAAAACTCTATCCATGCTTGTTAAGTGACTAAGGTTTGCTGACCCTTTGTTATCCAAGACACATGGTAAGGGAAAGGATGAGGTTTCTTAGGGAGGTTTAACTTCTGTACCATTTCACAACAAACAAGACTTTCAGTTGAGCCACAATCTATAAGTAATTGACGTACCTTTCCATTGTATTTGATCTTTGTCCGGAAGAGATTCTTTCTTTGAGGAGGTTCTTGGCTTTGTGGAACTTGGAGGAAGAATTTTCTCATCATCAAAAATTGTCCTTCCTCTAGTTCTAATTCAATTGCATTTGCATTGTCTTCTTTTTTGTCCTCTTGAATCAGTTGTGCTCTCCTTTCTCCATGATTGTTATTATTCCTCTTTTCAATGCATCACCCTACATGGTGCCCCAACTGATTACAATAGTAACACCTTAGTGGCCCATTTCCTCTTCCTGTGTTTGTTCTTCACCTATTGAAGGGTCTTCTCCCTCTATAGTTACCTCTAGAGTTTGTATCATTGTTTTCTTTATCTCCTTGGTCAGGGGTCTTTCTGCTATTACCACTGTATTTCCCTCTATTCCAAGAGGTTCATCTTCCTCTAAAATTCTTCCCACTGTCATTAGTATTTCCCTTTCAAAAGTCCTACTTTCTTTTCCAATTTTCCTCTACCTTGAGTGCCATTTGATAGCACTTGTTTATTGTGGTAGGGAAGTGTAGGCTAAGTTCCTCTTGAATGGATACTTTGAGCCCATTCATATATCTTGCCAATTTCTCTTCTTCATCTTCTGCCACATTTGTCTTCATACACAATTTCAGGAACTCCTTAGTATATAGGCCCACATCCATATCCTTTTTCTTTAGGCTTTGCTTCCTCTTATGGAGTTGAACCCCATAGTCTTTAGGCACATAGGTCTCCTTGACCAATGCAACCATTCTATTCCATGAAGAGATCATACTCTTTCCATTCTTCACCCTCTCTATTTGGATGAAGTTCCACCAAGTTAGGACAGCTCCCTTCAACTTGGATCTTAACATTTTCACCCTCTGCTTCTCGGGGATGCCCTCACACTCAAAAAAACTTGTTAAAGCCTCTATCCAATCTAAGGCCAAGTCTGCATTCATCTTTCCATTAAAAATTGGCAAATCCAACTTCTCATCCATGGTTCTTCTCCCCATAGATTTCAAGGCATCTATGAAAGGTCTCTGGTTTTCATGAATGTTCACATCCTGATTAGGGTTGTCACTATCTAATTCACCCCCCTCTTCACCACCAGAAGTGTCTCCTTCACCCTTCTCTACCTTGTTCTCCAACTCTTGCATTCTTCTTGTCAAGGATCCATTTGTTGCCCTTTGTTCTCTCACCATATTTTCCAATTCTATGTTTGTAACTCTTGAAGGGACATCTTCATCCTCAGGAGAAGACATAGCTCTGATACCACTTGATTCAAAGTGGGCAACTCGAATCTTTTTTGAGGTCTCAAACTAGGGCAAGGTACCCTAGAAAACCAACTTTGTGAAGGTAAAATGCTTGACACTTATCACGAGTGTAGAAGAAGGACTTGATTAAGGTTCTTTCAACCCCAAAACCCCAAGGGAAAGCTAATCACTAGGTCTTATCAATCCTTCAACACCAACTACCTAGGTCGACTTCACAAGCATAACGACCCTTAACACAAGAATACCCCCAAAATGACATAAAAGACCAAGGGTGACCTATGCTTGTAGGTATGGTCTATTTAGGTCCCTATTGAGTAGTTCCAATGGTTCTTTCACTCAAATGCAATCCATAAGACATGGTTGCTTCACAAACCAAAGACTATGCTTATAGCCTTTTTCAGAGGGAAATTTGATCTCAAGTGAGATTCTTCCACATGACTCTATGAACTGAATGGGGATTCAGGAACCCTTTATGGCCTAAGACTTTGAACTAAAGCCCTAGAATTTGGAAGTGAGAAAGAGAGTGTAAAACACAAATTTGCTTATGTAATTAGCCCTAATTAGGCCTCCATTTACACTACAAGTGTCTTCTAGATGCATCCAATGCACAAAATAATTATTGGATCATGTGAGAGTGTACACAAATGACTCTTCCTCTGACTTAGGGCCTCTGGTCAATCCCCAAACTCAATTTATGACTGATGTCCTAATTCTGGATAGGTGCATACATGTGAATATACACCTAGGGCATCACTCCATTTCAATTTCCTTCAACTTGAATAACCTAACTTGAAGAATATTGAAAAGCATCATAAGAACAAGCTTTCCACAAAGGGTCATTGAATTCCCATGGTGGAAAGTGGAAATACACTTAATTTTCTAAGAAACCCTGAATTAGGGCCTACAATTCAGGCAATGAGTTTGTAAATTGGATAACTTTCAAACAACAATTGATCAGGACATGAGACTAAAACCAAATGGAATAAAATTCATACCCCTAAGTCTTGGTGTTAGACTCACATTCCCCTATGTCTATACCCGATTGTACACGGTGACTGTTTCCTTCAGAATGCAAGAAAATGGTTATCTTTATTGATTTAAAAATTCCAAAGTACATCATCATCCTACCACCTACCTAAAAGGGATAATGTAGGCTCTCCCAATGGTTACATGACAATTTTGAACTGACTTGACCATTTGGGAGTTGGTTTTTGAAAATTTGTTAAGTTTGCTCAAAAGTTGTTTGACAACTTTTGAGCAACTTTTACATTTTTTGCACTTTTGCAAATCTAGTGACCAAATTTGGTCAAGATGTTATTTAGGTGATCCCTAGTGGATCCAAACACTAAAAAATAAAAAATAACCTATATCTAGGGTTTGGGATCATAAATGACTCATAGTGACCCAATGGCTCATAATGTGCCAATCTTGGTACTATGGCCTTACATGTTGATCCAATGTCTAACCCAAAGTCCTAGCATTTGTATAGGCCTCTTAGGACCTTGATAGAACCCCTAGGGTCCATAGGAATAGTTGGTTCTGTTTGGGTGCTCCTGCATCAGAAATGTAAGAAATTTTTTTATATTTTTATGAGTATGTAGATTTTTTTTTAATTATTTTAAAATGCAAGAGCATAAAAGAAAACTAATTTAGTATGCATGCAATATCTAGTCTCTAAGGAAAAGAGGCAAAACATCTGACACCAAAAAGAAAGAGTTGTCTATTGCGGGTTCACCAAAATGTAACATAAAAAATTGGTACATTTAAAATGTAGGAGTAAATAAGATGTTCCCCTTTTATCCTTAGATACACAAAGGAAGGATCTAAATTGATTAACCCCAAAGGAAGGATCAATGCATAAATGAATCAATCATTTGGAAATAAGAGTAAAGAGGAAGATCTTAAATTCCATTTTATAGAAAAGGATGTGTGACAAGTTTAGAAAGATTATGAACTTTAATTGAAATGAATAGGAGGAAAGTACTAACCTTGAAATGTTACATATCTAAATAATGTTGTTTTCGAGGGTTTGAACTCAATTTCTAGAAAATCTAAAACTAGATCTAGAACAAAAACACAGAGATGAACAAAACCCAGAAATATTTTTCCAATCTAACATAGTTCTAATTTTGACCCTCAAGTCAATATCACCATTGACCTAGAATTTCTGATTCCAACCTAGGGAAGAGTTGACCTAAAAAGTCTCTGATAGAAAATCTATTTCTGGATCCTGATAGTTTGTTGAAAAGGGTATCTGAATCTGCACTTTGATCTGTTGTTCTGAACCTGTACCTACAAGAAAAATGGATTTGTTTGTTGGGGGGAGGGGTTTACCTTAATCAAACCCTGATTTAGGAATTAACCTTGAAATCAATAATTGAAATAAAGAATGCTAACAAGTAGAAGATGTGAATCTAATAATGAATCTATGATATTTAATATATATGCAATTTTATTTCAAATGTAAACAAGCATGTAAATATGAAAGCTTGAAATCAATATTAGAAACCAGAAACCTCCATGATTGTATGCTTCAAATCCACCTTGTAGAGATAAATTAATGAGTCTTGAGGATGCACAAAGGATCTTGAAGGAGAATCACACCACCATGATGGATAGATATAGGGTTTGAATGATGAATCTTGAATGCTTGAACCAAATCCCTTTAAAGGCTTGAAAGATTGAATCATTGATCTTCAATGGAAAACTTGAATGCTTGAGAGGAATACTTGAACACTTTGAAGGCTTGAAAACATGTAGAACAATATATGCTTGAACCTTTTTCTTGATTATGGATATGCACTTAGTGCTTAGTTTCTTGCTTGGAGAAACTTCTTGCTTTTTAGCTTGGAGAAAATGAGAGGAGAAAATTTCCTTATATATGAATCTAGGGCACAATATTCTAGAGAGGCCTACATAGGAGAATTAAATTCCAATTAGATCTATACTCCTAGAAGAGGACCTATATTAAATATAATTTAAGATTCATCGCTTCAGAACCCAAAACAGCCGACCCGAAAGCGCGAAATAGACTTTTAATGACCTCCAACAGCTGAAAAAATTTCAAACCGAAAAGGGGGACCCAGGTCAAAGTTGAGGTTATGCTTGACCTAGGTCAAGGTCAAGATGGACCTTGACCTAGGTCAAGTTCAAGGTCGACCTTGACCCAGGGAGTCAGAACCCCTAGAAAATATTCCAGATGGGATGGGTGGTGCCCAGAGAGGCCCAATCAGGGTCCTAAATAGGCACATAAGTAGGAGAGGGTGCAGAAATCAGGGGACAATATGATGATGGTTAAAAACACCCCCACAAGGAGGGCTAAATGTTCTTAACATTGAAGTGCTTCCATTTTAAGATGATGCGCTAATTTTCTACAGTAAAGAGGTAAGTTAAATTTATAATTTTCATTGTTGTTTTTGGTTTTTGAATTGAAATTTATAGTTTTTTTTAAAAAACTAGGGTTGAAATGATATTGTTTATTATTTATTAAAATTGATTATAAACTAAGGTTAAAATTATAAAAACTAGGGTTGAAATTGATATTCTTTATTCTTTATTGTTTTTGAAATAGACATGGATTCAAACCAATTTTAAAACCCTCCTAATGAGTCTGCGAACAATCCAGAACTACCTCAAAACAATCCCCCGCCTTCAGAAGACCAACCATTCTCAAATTATTGACCATTACAGGATCTCACAAGACACACTATAAATCAACTTAGAGGATATCAGACAACATATGAGAATATCCCCACATTGTGTCCTATGTTTTCCACATTGAAATCCATTATTGAAAGCATGGAGAAACTCACAAAGAAACACAATACTGCACTTCTTTGGCGCGAATCCATGCATGCTCAATTTGATGACGGGCTTGACTATGATCAACTTATGGATCTAAATATAACAAAACATGATATATGTAACATTTTTGTTGATCCCAAAATTGGTTTAAAAGTGGACCCTAAAAAAACCAAGTTGTCAATTAAATAGTGCACAAATGATGCAATACGTGACAACTTTTGGGATCACTGGTGGATGGTTTTTGATAGACCACCCCACAACAATTTGGGTGTCCCATTCTATTTCATAAGAAAATTGTATGATGAATTTTTGCTTCGTCAAAAGGTAAATTATTAAAGCATGCGACAAAAATAGGGCGTGGGCTTAGGCGCTCCTCAGGATAGGCTAGGGGTATAGTGGGTGAAATATCGCACATATGTCCCCCTCCTAAGATTTCACCACCCTACAGTGCAGCATCCTTATATTATCGCTGAGGCTGGCTCACAGACTATTTGAGCCATTCACACCTTGAGTGATCTACTGGTTAGGCAGAGTGCGGCATTGTTTCCTCCTCATGCTAATACTTCTGGCCCTTCGACATCCTCCATGAGCTCACATTTTTGTGTGCCCCATACTTGCGTTATGTGCAAGAATATGTGCTTAGGTCCCCTAAATGATAGTGATGCATCTAACTACGTCTTCGAGGTGGATGATACTACAAGCACTGAAGCACCCTATGGAGATGTGCATTAGGGGCATACAGAGCCATGGACTCCTGTTATGGTAAGAGTAAACAGTTAACTTGTTACATTGTATTTAATTTTAAACGTTCATATTTTTAATAGAATTTTCTTATAATGATTGCACACTTATGTTTTTTTATGTGTTTCATTTATGTCTAGTTGATGACAAAGGAGGAAATGGAAGAGGTGGAGGGGTCCATGCTTTCGGCCATTTCATTTGGCCTTGACACTTCTACGGTACATATGTTTTAATGTACTCATTGGTTTATTTTTATTATAATAGTATATACATGTGTTTTCTAATTTTTATGATCATCTTATTACATACAGATGCAGGTTTCACCAGTTGCCATTGGGGGCAATGTGAGGGGGTTCAGGCATCTGATGTTGACAATGGGAAGGTAATTAAGTATTTTAGATTGTTTATGCATACATGTATACTTGTCACTTGTGCGTACTCATTTTTAATTACATGTTCTACTTTTAATTACATGCTCTCTCTCTCTCTCTCTCTCTCTCTCTCCTAGGTATTATTTTTATAATATAAATATTAATAAATAATTAATACTAATATTATACTATTATACAATAGAGAAACAAATAGTAATAATATAATACTAATTTATATAATACAATACTAATATTTAAATAATTATATAATACTATGCTATTACCATCTAATATTAATATTAAAAAAATAAAATTTGTAATATATAACCTAAAAATTTAAAATCTTAAAATTGAAAAAAACCTAAAATCATAAAATTGAAAAGAGCGTTAAAATCCAAATGTTGAGTTTGGGTGGGAGTTATCGGATATCTGGTATTATTGGATATCTGATATTATTGGATATACGATTAGGCTTGGTTTTGGCTTTGGGTTTTGGCTTTGCAATGTCAAACGTGGATGGTCAACCCAAACAACGTGTTCACCATATTTCCTCTGATCTCCATACTTTGACCATGTATCTAACGACCTTTTTTTCACCCAAAATTGATGAAACAAAAAGGCTTTCTTAAAGACATTATCAGCTTTCCATCAATATAATTTTTTTTAGAATTTGAGTTCAATAAGTAATTATTACTTATTTTCTAATTGAGTTATCTCTAAATTCCTACTTGAGAGAATGATTGAAAAACAACTATAACTTTCAAACGGTTTAACCTTTTTGAAATCCAAAATATGTGTCACATTCTATGCTTCACCTACTATAAGAAAAGATAAGTTTGTAATTTTATAAAGTTTAGAATTAGTTAAGGTGGTCAAACACGAGATTTTTTTTTTATTTTGAATAAGTTGTAGAAGAAAATTCATAATTAATTATTTATTTGGTAAAAAAATACAAGAAAATATGTGTCACATCTGGGCATGAGTCTACTACTTATATCTATAATCTTGTGAAAATATATCATCATTTGATTGTGATTAAGGTGGTCAGACATACACGTACTTTTTATATTTTTCCTGAAATTTTCCTACTACTGCATTGAAATCTAAAATATTGAACAATTAGATTAATTTTTTTTTAGACAAGGGCTAGTATTTTAGAAACTGCATTCAATTTCCTACAAATTTTGTTCTTACAACTTTTTCACATAAGGTTGATAAGATGTTCAACTTTTTACGTCAAGTTGACTAACCCTGATTTTCTGATTTTTCATTGCCACTTAAAGCCATGGCTTGGTATACCATGATGCTAAACATACCCGGGTAAAAGCACAATAATCTGTCACCCTTTTACAAAGGAAAAGGATGACAAAATCAAAGTTGTTCAGCTTCAATAGTATAAAAGTGACATTTATGTTTGGAATTTGAAGATGATGTAAACTAAT
>MU225798.1:2592916-2607680 GCA_018584345.1 Thuja plicata | reverse complement strand
CCTCCCAAGAGATTGTAACCTCATCATAGCAATCCCACTAGACCCTAACCTGGTCCAGCTCTCTGCCTCGAAGGCCCAAAGTCCACCGAGCCAATATACAAATTGGCTCCAATGCCAGCTGTCCGTTCGACTCCACCTGCAAAGCATCCCAATCTATTACATGAGACTCGTCATAAATATACTTCCTCAGAACAAAAACATGAAACACATCATGGATGTGTGACAGGCTAGGTGGCAATGCTAAATGGTAAGCAACTGGTCCTATCGTTTCAAGGATCTCAAAAGGTCCAACAAAATGAGGTGCTAGCTTAGAGCCCTTTCCAAAACGGATTGGACTCTTATGTGGTCGCACTCTCAAGAAGACTCTGTCTCCAACTAGATAGGCTCAATCAATCCTCTTCACATCTACATACTTCTTCTACCTATCCTAAGCTTCCTCAAGTCGCTACCTAATCAAGGTCACCTGTTGTTCCATATCCCTGACTAGCTTAGGACCAATGGAAACTCTAACCTCGATCCTATCCCAACTGAGTGGGGTCCTGCATGGTCTACCATAAAGAGCCCAGTAAGGAGGCATACCCAAGGAATTTTGGTGCCCGTTGTTATAGGCAAACTCCACTAGGTGTAGGTATTCTTCCCACCGGGTCTGATGGTCCATGACATACATGCGAAGCATGTCTTCTAACACTTGATTGACCCTTTCAGTCTATCCATCTGTCTCAGGATGATAAGTCGTACTGAAGTTGAGTCTAGTTCCCACAGCTGCCTGAAGTTCTCTCCAAAAGGATGAAGTGAAGAGAGAATCTCTATCTGAAATGATCTTATGAGTTACACCATGAAGTCTGACTATATCTCGCAAAAACACTTGTGTCATTGTTGGTGCAGTAAAGGTAGTACGCACGGATGAAAAGTGACCCACCTTAGTCAACTTGTCGACTGTCACCATGATGGCATCATGATGACGAGAAGACATAGGAAGACCTACTATGAAATCCATAGATATGGTGTCCCATTTCCACACTAGTACCTCATGAGGTTCAAGAAGACCACCTGGATGACGGTGTTCCACCTTCACCCTCTGGCACTCTAGGCATCTAGCTACCATCTCTGCAATCTACAACCTCATGCCTGGCCAATGATATAGTTGCCTCAAGTCGGCATGCATCTTCTTAACCCTGGGATGCACTGCATAAGGGGCCCTATGAGCCTCAAGCATCACAAAATCATGCAATCCACCGGAAGAAGGTATATAGACACGTCCTCTATGACGCAATAGTCCATCAGACTCCAAGAAATACTCTGAAAACTTCCCCTCAAGGGGTCTCTGTGATCGAATCAACTCACAAACCTCTATGTACATCTCATCCTCTTGCAAGTGATGAAGGATGCGATTTCTCAAATCTGTGCTAGTAGACATAGAAGAAAGCTCATGCCGTCTCCTACTCAAGGCATCTGCGACCACTTTCTCTTTCGCTTTGATGTAATGGACATCAAAATCATATTCACATAAGAACTCCATCCATCTTCTCTGCCTAGCATTAAGGTTTGGCTGAGTGAAGATGTATTGAAGACTCTGATGGTCTGAATGAAGTTCGAACCGATGTCCTAAGAGAAAATGTCGCCATCTGACTAAAGCATGCACCACTGTTGTGAGCTCAAGGTCATGGGTAGGGTAGTTGGGCTCGTGAGTCTTTAGTTTCCTAGACTCGTAGGATGTGGAAGAGAAGGTGGCATAGTACCTTGGAGGGTTAAGGTACAATATTCAAGATGAGATGTCAATGGTACACCTAGAACCTTGGACGAGTGCTTCAAATTAGCCATGAAGGCTGAGGACAAGTTGAGAAGGAGACAAGATAGGAAAGGGAATGGAAGAGGTCAATAAAATAGAGGTAGAGGTGGTAGGTAAATTGAAGGACAAGTGCAAAATAAAAATGATAAAGGAAAGGAGGTATTTGTTGATGCAAGACAAAGAGGAGGCAATAGATTGGTAGGGGAAATGGTTTATTCATTGGAACATGTTTTACATGTGGAGAAGTAGGGTATCAATTATACAATTATGCTTAGAAAGGTGTAGACTTCAAAAAGGTAGAGAGAAGAGTCACTTTGACACAACATGAAGTAGAGGAAAGGAAAGAAGAAAGAGTATCACTTGTAGTAGATCCAATATTGGAAGGAGAATTCTTGATGGTGAGAAGAAGGCCACACATGTAGAAGAAAAAGGAAGCTAAGGTATCCATTTTTAGAAAAAAATTTGAAATTCATGGTAAGATTTGTAGGATGATCATAGACTCTGGTTCTTTTGATAATTTAGTATCTTATGAGATGGTCAATAAGTTGAACTTAAAGAAGTTTTGATGTAACAAAAAGAATTTCTCTCCTACCCTATCCTCCACTAGGGTCTTAAATAGGCCTCTTCTCTAGCCTAAGTAGGGTTCTTCACTAACCCTAACCTTTAAGGGTCCCTCTCTCAAGATCCCACTCAATTTCAACTTGAGTACACCAACAAGAAAATCAAACTACAACACCTAGCCATAGTGCTCTTCTTGCTCATCTTCACAAATTGATCCAAAATGATCAAGAACTCTTCCATATGGAGAGGTAGTCCACTAGATATTTAATTGGATCCAATCCAATTTCCACAAGCTTCCTTTGCATTGAAAACCTAAACAAGTTCCAAGAACAAAGCCAGATTCACCCAAAATAGGGCTACAAGCATTAGGCCTAATTAGGCTCTTTTCTACAATAAATTGTAAAAATCCTTAACAAGATAGAAAACTAACAATGGATACTGATACCCTTTATCAAGACACTAAATATTTTCTAGGTCTTGCTTCCCAAAAGTGTCTGTACAGTGACTCCTATAACCATGCCTAAAAATAAGGGTTTCTAAGCATTAGGTCTATTTGCACAAAGGAACTTGTTTCTTGCACTCTAAAATATTCACCCAAACTTCTCCTTCATGTTTGGTATCCTCCACAAACCACTCTACCTCTCCACGATCACTAATTGAAGCAATGAATACTTGCAATCCCATCCATTAGCTCTGCAATCTTCTATCATCCCTAGTCATGCAACTCTAGCTCGCCTAGGGAATCACATTAACATTAGTTCCCATGCTTTCCAGGGCCCCTCCTTCATTGTAAAATATTTAAATGGATTCATCTCCCTAATCCCAATTTCCCATGCAAACTCCACGGTGGGAAGAGGACTTATGACCCCATTTCTAGAAATGGCTTGGTTCCAACCAGCAACTGGTTAGAAATCAAAAGAATTTACAAAACTAACTAAAAAAACACCAACTAGAAATATACCACCACAAAGAATCTTAAAACATGCTACCCTAACATAATCAAGAGTTATAGTAATAAATCTAATCCAAGAAAATACAAAATGCTTAGAAATACAAGAACTGTAATTGTTTCATTGATAACACAATCTGTACAATAGCTTATCAAAATCCACCAACCTGATCACAATGTCAAGGGAGGTCTAATATAGGTTTCCAATTCCCTATCCTAACATTTTAGATAGTTAAGGAACCACTTTGTCTAAAAATACAATCTTGCAACAAATGTTGTCAATGTTGTTAATGACAACATTGACAACTTTTACATCTTTTTGGGATCTTGACACAAAACATGTTCAAACATAAAAATAAATTAACCAATAGCATAACTAGGCTAATTAAAGATCAAATAGGCCTTTTGCACCCCTATTTGTCCAATTTGACCCCCGAATGGATCATTTACACTATTGCCCCAACATTGGCCATATGGACCAAATGAACAACTTTGGACATTACTAAAAATAAAAGCACTAAGAACCTAAGTAGACCTCCTCATCTAACTCCAAACATCTAGGACCTAAATTTTCCCCTTATTTCCTAGTGGTTTGGCTAGAACCACTACAATCCAAAAACAACTTAGAAGCCCTAGGTTACTTTCTAGCCTACCTAGGTGCTCCTACACCATACTCCCCCATAAGGGAAAGTTATGTCACTCTTGTGGGCAACAAATATTTAGAGATGCCCACATTTTTTAAGTCTTCTTTTTCAATCCATGAGGCCTCTAATTTAGGCCTATTCTTCCACTTGATGAGGTGTTCCATGTACACCTTGTGCCTTTTAGTCTTCTTGACTCTTGAGTCCAGAACTTTATCAACTTCCAACTGTGACTTGGGAGGTAATACAATAGCCTCAACATTACCACTAACCCCTTGACTAATTTTACCACTCTCTTCTATCTATCCTTTGAATTGGATCAAGTCTTGTACATTGAACACTTGAGATATGATCAACTATATAGGTAGGTCTATTTTATATGCATTAGCCCCATATTTGGCTAAGATTTTGCAAGTTTCCACCCTCTTCATCTGAATTTTAGTAGGGACACCCTTCTATAACTGAGATTTGTTGAAATGAACCATCACATAGTCACCTACCTCAAACTGAATGTCTCTCCTCTTTTCATCAACTTTGGCCTTCAAATTTTTTGTACTGTCTTGTATGGTCTTCTTCACTTGTTATTGGATCTCCTTCATGGTTTGAGTGAAGTCCTCAATATGAACACTCCTATAATCCATGCCTCCAAGATCCCTAAGCTCTCACACACCTCTTGGGTGCATCCCATAAACTATCTCAAATGGCCTTCTTCCTATGGTTCTGTTCTTATTGTCATTGTTTGCATACTCTACTTGGGGAATAACCACATCCCATGTTTGACTATACTCAGTTAGGCACCTCAATAGGTTACCAAACACTCTATTGACTACCTCAATTTTTCCATCTGTCTAAGGATGGCAGGTTGAACCAAAAGATATATTAGTACCCAATCTAGTCCACAAAGTTCTCCAGAAATGGCTCATAAACTTCACATCCCTATTTGATACAATACTTAAGGGTAAGCCATGAATTCTCACAATCTCTTTAAAAAACAAGTATGCTATATGGCTAGCATCATGGGTAGTCTTGCAGGGAATGAAATTTCCCATTTTAATAAATTTGTCAACCACTACATAAATGTTGTCATATCCTTGCTTTGTTTTGGGTAGACCTACTATGAAGTCCATGATCACACACTCCCATGACCTATTAGGGACTGGTAAAGGTTGATATAAACCTGCATTAGTTATTCCTCATTTGGCTTTCATGCATATGACAGACTGCTCAACATACCTTGTAACATCTCTCACCAACTTTGGCCAATGGTAGAACCTTTTCACAAGCTCCAAGGTTTTTTTAATACCAAAGTGACCACTCAAACACCCATTGTGTTTCTCCTGTATGAGATTATCTCTCATGGAGCCTCTTGGCACATACAACTAATTGGCCTTACATAAAAATCTATTCTACAAAGTAAAATCAGAAAAATTGATATGGAAATGATTCTAAAAATCAACACACACCTTGTATGCTTCACCAAAATCTTCATATGCCTTGAAGAGATCTCTGAAACTATCAATTCCAATACTATTCAACTAAACTTCTTGGACTGTCAATAGTCTCCTTCTTAGTGCATCTGCAACCTTGTTCGATTTCCCTTTCTTATGCTTAATTGTAAATGTGAATTCTTGCAAATACTCCATCCATTTCAGATGCCTATTGCTTAGTTTCTCCTGAGTATTGATGTAACTAAGGGCTTGGTTGTCATTAAACACAAAAAATTCTTTGTGAAATAGATAATGCCTCCACTTTCTAAGGGACTGAACTAGAGAATATAGTTCTAAGTCATAAGAAGAGTATTTCATCTTATCTTCATTTAGTTTCTCACTAAAGAAGGCTACTATCCTACCTTCTTGACTCAAGACACCCCCTACTGCCATCACACTTGCATTGCACTCAATAGTAAAGAATTTCTCAAAACTAGGTAATTGTAGAACAGGTTGAGTGGCTACTTGTTTCTTCAACATCTCAAAGGATTTTCCTACTTCTAAGTTCCACCTAAACTTAGCTTTGACCCCACCCTTGATGGTATCTAATAAAGGAGCACAAATACAACTAAAGTTCGTAAAAAATTTCCTATAAAATTGGGATAAGCCATGGAAAATTCTTACCTTAGTGGATGTGGTAGGTGGTGGCCATTTTAGGATAGCTGAAATTTTTTCTTGATCCATCTTCAAAGACCCTTTGGACACTACAAAGCCCAAGTATACTAGTTCTTTCTTGAAGAACTCACATTTCTCAAGATTGGTAGCTAGCTTCTCTTCATGCAATCTCTGCAACACTGCCTCTACATGCTTTATATGCTCATCGTTTGTCTTACTAAATATTAGTATATCATCAAGATATATAACTAAAAACTTCCCTGCGAATTCCTTGAGCACTTCATTCATGAGCCTCATGAATGTGCTAAGAGAATTTGTGAGGCCAAATGACATCACAAGCCATTCATATAACCCATCTGTGATATTGAATGTTGTTCTCCATTCATCCCCTTTTTTCACCCTGATTTTTTGATAACCACTTTTCAAATCCAACATGATAAAGTACATTTCCCCTCCAAGGCAATCTATGAGATCCTCAATCCTAGGTATGGGGAACCTAGGATGCCAACACAACCGAGACTGCACATGGGCTTATACTCTTCTTGATCAAGCCTTGATCAAAGAGTTCTTGTACCTTCCTTGCCACTTCCAAATTTTGATCAGGGATTAGCTTATAAGTTGCCTTATTAGGCAAAGATGCACTAGGGACAAATTCTATCTGATGACTAATTACTCTTCTAGGAGGTAAGGTTGTAGGAGTTCCTTCACTCACTATGTCTTTATACTTCTCAAGAAATAATTGTATCTCTGATGGCAATGACTTCTTGATTGGTTTCTCTTCCTCCTTAGGTCTCACCACAATAGCATACCCTTGATTATCATCACCCTCTAGATCCCTCACAAATTCCTTTCCACTACACAACATAATGTTAGGAGTCTTGGACTATGGCTCCTCCTCTTCTAACAAAGACTGAATCTTGAAAGTTCTACCTCCTTTCTTGAAAGTGATATAATTTTCCTTTCCATCTTATACTGCCCCATTGTCAAATTGCCAAGGTCTCCCTAACATAAAATGGAAAGAATCCATTGGTAGGATTTCACACAAGAGTTTTTCCTTATACCCTACTATGGAGAATTCAACCCATGTCTGATCATTCACCAAACAAATTTGGCCTTTGTTGATCCATGTCACCTTATAGGGATTTACATGGGGTACTTTGGTCAACTTGAGTTTATTGACTAGTTCCTCTCATATGATATTATCAGTGGAACTAGAGTCCACTATCACCTTACAAACTTTTCCAAGGATCTTTCATCTTATCCTAAACAAATCCCAACTATGCTTGGGTTCATCCTTACTTCATTGTCTTATCAATACCCTTCTAAACATTAAGTTCTCACCCATCTCTGAATCTAGATGGTCAATCTCAGGTTCTTTGATAATTTCAGTTTTGTCATGAGCATAGGCCACTCTCTTATCATAATATGAAGTTGTAGGCTTGTCAGGACATCTATATGTTGGATGGCCTAATTGACCACATTTTTAGCACTTCATACTTGCAAATTATGAGTTACTTATACCTCCTCTTCCTCTACTAGGACCACCTTGATTACCCCTACCTCTATTATAGCCCCCTCTTGGAGTGCTTCAAATATTACGCTCTGTCATATTTTTCTCACCTTGTGTCCTTTTCTCACTACCTCTACCTTGAAAGCCTCCTATTTGACCCCTTTTATCTCTTCCTCTACCTCTATTTTTGAAGTTAGAGGCACCCTTCTTCTTGTTCTTTTCCTCCACTCTTAGGGATAACTAATGACACCTCTAAACTGTAGTTGGTGTCCACAAACTGATTTCTTCTTGGATGTTCCATTTTAATCCACCCAAGTACCTAGCAAGCTTGATTGATTCCTCTTATTTTTTCTTAGACCTAAGACACAATCTTTGGAATTCCTATGTATATGAGGCCACATTCAAGTCTTTTTTCTTCAAATTATGTCTCTTCCTATATAGTTGAATCTCATAGTCCTCTCACAGATAAATCTCCTTTAGCTTGGTCATCATCTTGAAGGTATTTTCACCATGTTAGGGCTGACCCTCTGAGTCTTCATTCGGCCACCTTTATTTTGTGTGCCTCTATCACTCTTTCACACATGAAATGGTTCTCCATTCCTTCAATCCAATCCATCACTACCTCAATGTCCATCTTTCCACTAAACAGTCATATACCTTCCAATGTCTTTCCTCCTAGGGATTTTATGTCTTTTAGAAAGGGCTCTTCATTCAATGCAGGGTCTGGTTCAGGGATAAGGTCTTCTTCAACAATCTTTTCACCCCTATCACTTCTTTCAACTTCCTTATTTCTAGTTGCTACATTGGAAACTTCTTCTAGCCTTATCTTCATTCCTTCTAAGGCTTCTTCAAGGAGTCAGTTCTTCTCCTTTTTCTCATCCACGTCTTTATCTAGCTCTACATTAGTCACCATCCTTGAATCTCCTACTGATTCACCAGTTGCTATAGACATACACTAACTTCCCAAGTCTTTAACTTGCTCTGATACCAATTTGATGTAACAAAAAGCCTTTCTCTCCTACCCTATCCTCCACTACAGTCTTCAATAGGCCTCTTCTCTAGCCTAAGTACAATTCTTCACTAAACCTAACCTTCAAGGATCCCTCTCTCAAGATCCCACTAAATTTCAACTTGAGTACACCAACAAGAAAATCAAACTACTTCAACACCTAGCCATAGTGCTCTTCTTGCTCATCTTCACAAATTGATCCAAACTAATCAATAACTCTTCCATATGGAGAGGTATTCCACTATATATTTTATTGGATCCAATCTAATGTCCACAAACTTCCTTTACACTGAAACCCTAAATGAGTTCCAATAATAAATCTAAATTCACCCATAATAGGGCTACAAGCATCAGGCCTAATTAGGCTCTTTTTCTGGAATAAATTGTAAAAATCCTTAACAAGTTGGAAAAATAACAATGGATACTGATACCCTTTATCAAGACACTAAATATTTTCTAGGTCTTGTTTCCCAAAAGTGTCTGTATAGTGACTCATATAACCATGCCTAAAAATTAGGGTTTCTAAGCATTAGGTCTGTCTACACAAAGGAAATTGTTTCTTGCACTCTAATCTCTTCACCAAAACTTCTCCTTCAATTTGGAGATCCTCCACACACCATGCTACCTCTCCAAAATCATTGATTGAAGCAATGAATGCTTTCAATCCCCTCCATTAGCTCTGCAATCTTCTGTGATCCCTAGCCATGCAACTCTGGCTTGCCTAGGGAATCACATTAAATGTAGATCCCATGCTTTCCAGGGCCCCTCCTTCACTGTAAAATATGTACATGGAGTCATATCCCTAATCCAAAAGGCCCGTGCAAACTCCACAGTGGGAAGAGGACTTATGACCCCATTTTCAGAAGTGGCTTGGTTCAGACCAGAGACTGGTTAGAAATAAAAAGAATTTACAAAAATAACTAAAACAACACCAACTAGGGATCTACCACAACACATAATCCTAAAACATGCTACCCTAACATAATCAAGAGTTACAATAAGCAATCTAATCCAATAAAATACAAAATGCTTAGAAATACAAGAACTATAACTATTTCATTGATAACACAATCCGTACAATAGCTTATCAAAATCCACCAACCTATTCACAAGGTCAAGGGAGGTCTAATATAGGTGTCCAATTCCCTATCCTGATAGTTCAGATAGTTAAGGAACTACTTTTTTCCAAAAATAAAATCTTGCAACAAATGTTGTCAATGTTGTCAATGACAACATTGACAACTTTTACATCTTTTGGGGATCTTGACACAAAACATGTTCAAACATCAAAATAACTTAACCAATAGAATGATTAGGCTAAGTAAACATCAAATAGGCCTTGTGCACCCCTACTTGTCCAATTTGACCTTTGGATGGATCATTTACACTATTGCCCCAACATTGGCCATATGGACCAAAAGAGCAACTTTGGACATTACTAAAAATAAAAGCACTAAGAACCTAGGTAAACCTCCTCATCTAACTCCAAACATCTAGGACCTAACTTGTCCCCTTATTTCCTAGTGGTTTGGCTAGAACCACTACAAGCCAAAAACAACTTAGAAGCCCTGGGTTACTTTCTAGCCTACGTAGGTGCTCCTACACCAAGTTTCCCATTCCTAAACCATACAAGAATCATGGGTGAGTGATGAGGAAAACATTATTGTTAGGGAAAAAGATATTGTAGATTTTGCAATTTGATCATATAGTGATAGGGTTTTGTGTGATATAATTACTATGACCTTTTTTCATATCATTACTTTAAGTCCATGGAAGGCCTCTAGGGATACAATACAAGTTTGATGAAGGGTGCTCCCCTTATTAACACAAACAAACAATAAAATTGAGAATAACAAGATTTGCAGAGACAGGAATGGGATTTCTATTATCCACCATGAAATGAAATTACAATATTTTTAAATATAACATGCACCTTTATAAATGCAACTTGCAGGGCCGCATGGGCCATTTATTACAATAATTTGCAAGCCAGAGCCACCAAGTGCATAACCCAAAACTTCCCTAGACAACCCTACGGTCCTTCAATATATAGCCAATTTTAATCGCCCAAGAAGACTCTAGAAATCAAAAGCTAAATTTTGAGGTCAAACAACCCTAATATATTATTATTCATTTTTATTACATTAGAGTAGGCCCAAACAAAATTGTAACCCAAAAAGAAATGTTTAAGAAACTTTAACATTTTCAAGTTCAGGTAGAGCAACTTTCAGAGACCATAACTCATCAAGTGTTGATCTGGTGGTCCGCTGTAACCCCATTTTGGAAATGCCAAAAAAATTTCTACAATTCTTGACTTGGGAAATCTTAGATAGCTAAGGTTTCGACCCCATTTGGAGCCTCTAAAGCCTTCAAAGATGAGTTCAAAGTTTCTGTACCCTGCTGCCAATACTGAAAATATCCAATATCTACAAAACTAGACTTGATCTAGCAATGAAACTTTACTGGAAGGCTGATACAATCAAAGTGAACCTCCAAGGAAGAAAATAGAACATTCTAAGCTCAAATAGAAAACTTACTAAAAATAGTAACTTTCCATAAATAGTAACTCTGCACAAAATAGCCCTTATTGAAAAAAAAACTAGAAAAATATTTTTGGGTGAAGCAAGATTGCTCTTAGACCTAGGATCCTCCTGCATCAGACACCCAAAGTAATTTAAGAATTGACCCTATCACATCTCAAGTGGTTAAAGGAAAAGAAAGATGGTTAACCTCCTCCCTTGATAGCCATGATGAATCTTCTATAGTTCATCCTTTCCATTTGACCAAATATTCTTCATATGTCCTATTCCTTGTGCTTCTGCCAACACAACTGTCCAAAATTTCTTCAATCTCCTCTATAGCTGAAGTAGTTGCTAGAATATTCCACTGTGCTTCTATGATCTGATCCTCAACACCTCCTTCATGATATTCTCTCAAATCTGAAATGTTAAATACTTGTGAAATATTGAGTTCACTGGGCAACTCTACTTCATAAGCATTTCCTGAATCATGCTTCTTCAATATTTTGCATGGTCCAATCTTCTTCATCTTCAACTTATTATATGTTCCTACTAGAAATATCTTATTTTTCAAATGAACCATGACTTCATCTCTCACTTAGAATTCCTTATGCCTCCTTTTCTTTTCTATCTTAGCCTTGTACAATGTATTCATTTTATTAATATGCGGCCTCACCTCCTTATGCAAATTATTCAAGTGTTCTTCAAATTCTTTAGCTTTAGCGCTACTTGTCTCTCCTTTGTCCAACTTTCTTAATTCTGATGCATTTTTTGGACTACTTCCATGTACTATTTGGAATGGTGATTTACCAGTGCTCCTATTGACAGAATTATTATATGAAAATTCTACCTATGGTAAAACCAAATCTCATCCCTTTGGTTTATCTCCAACCAAGCATCTCAACAAGTTTCCCAAACTCCTATTCACAACTTTTGTATGTCCATCAGTCTGTGGATGGTGTGTTGAACTGAACTTCAAATCCATCTTCAACTTTTTCCACAAGGTTCTCCAAAAGTAACCAACAAACTTGGTGTTTTGATCTGAAACTATGCTCTTTGGTAAGCCATGTAGTCTTACCACCTCCCTGAAAAATAATTTTGCTACATGAACAACATCATTAGTCTTCTTGCAAGGAATGAAATGTGCCATTTTTGAAAACATATCCACCACTACAAATATGGAATCATGCCTCTCTGAGTTCTTGGTAGGAAAAGAACAAAGTCCATACTAAAATCCTACCATGGCTTCTCTGGTATAGGTAATGACTGATATAACCCTGTATTCAGCTTCACTCTTTTTTCCACCTAACATACTCTGCAACCTTGTACAAATTTCTTAACATATTACTGCAACTATGGCCAATAATAATTCTCACTAACCAGAGAAATGGTTTTATCTCACCCAAAATGTCTAGCCAATCCTCCACTATGTTTTTCTTTGATTAAATTCTCCCTCATGGAGCTCTTTGGAATGCACAACTGACTACCTTTGAACAACATATCATCCTGGATTATGAAATCCAACCATTTGGTTCTATCTAGAGTAACAGGTTCTCTACAAGCTTTCCAAGCTTTGTCAAAATTTGGATCTTCGGGATACAAAATCTTGATTTCCTTGAACCCAACAACCTCAATCTACATCTTTGTCAACAAAATCAGTCTTTTGTTAAGGGCATCTTCTACCCTATTAGACTTCTCACTCTTGTGTTTCAAAACAAAAGTGTAACTCTGCAAAAACTCAACCCATTTCAAATGCCTTTGGTTTAACTTTCCCTGACAATTCAAATATTGCAAAGCTTGATGATCAATAAATAAAACAAACTCTTTTGGAAAAAGGTAATGTCTTCATTTCCTCAATGCCTGAACTATAGCATAGAAATCCTGATCATAAAGAGAATATTTTCTCTTGGCATCATTCAACTTCTTACTAAAATAAGCAATGGGTTTACCTTCCTGACTCAAAACTGCTCCAATAGCATTATCACAAGCATCATAGTCTACTTGAACACCTTGTTAAAATATGGAAGTGCTAAATAGGCTATTCTATAACTTTTCTTTTCAATAATTCAAAACTCTTATTTGCCCCTGTAGTCCACTTAAACTCTTTCCTATCCCCTCTCATTGTTTCAATCAAGGGTCCACAAATACTACTGAAACTTTGAATAAAATTTTTGTACAACCTAGCCATACCATGGAAAGATCTTACCTTAGTAGCACTCCTTGGGGTAGGCCATTCAAGGATAGTTTGCACCTTCTCTAGGTTCAGTTTTAGACCTTCTACTAAGACTACAAATCCTAGATACACTAACTCCTTTACAGAACTGCACTTCTTCAGATTAATCAGCAACTTATCTTCTCTTAACTTCTCAAACACCTTACGAATATGCATCATATGTTCATCCAACATCTTACTAAAAATCAAAATATCATCTAGATAAACAATAACAAACTTACCCATAAATTCTTTTAGTACTTCATTCATGAGCCGCATGAATGTGCTCGATGCATTCGTTAGCCCAAAAGGCATGACTAACCACTCATACAAGCCCTCATTTGTCTTAAAGGCTATCTTCCATTCATCTCCTTCTCTAGTTCTGATTTGCTGATATCCACTCTTTAGATCTATCTTTGTGAAATACTCAACTGCACTCAAACAATCCATAATATCATCCATTCTTGGCAAGGTAAATTTGTACTTGATAGTGATCTTATTGATAGCTTGAGAATCTGTACACATCCTCCATTCTCCATTTTTATTTGGTGCTAATACCACTAGTACAACACATGGGCTCAATCTGATGCAAGAGCATCCTGGGTGTAAGGGCAATCTTGCATCACCCAAAAATATGTATTTTTCTATTCAATAAGGGCTATTTTGTATAAAGCTGCTATTTTTGGAAACTTACTATTTTTAGTAAGTTGGTTGTTTGAACTCAGAATGTTCTAATTTTCCAAGTGAAGGTTCATCTTAGTAATATAAGAATGCCAGTTGAATTTCATTGCCAGATCATCTATATTGGCGAAGTTATTAAGGATTTACTGTTGAGATTTTAGGGTGCAAAATATTTGAGCTCAATTTTCAAGACCTTAGAGGCTCCAGATCGAGGTTGAAACCCTAGTTGATTGGCATTTTTCCAATTAGGCACTCTAGATTGCGATCTCCCCTTTCTGGAAAGTGGTTATAATAGCCAATCGGAGCTACGGTTCAAAAGTTATGGCTTCCGGAAGTTGGGCTACCTAATCTCATGTTTTGTAAATATTTAAAGCCGACCCTTTTGTAATAAAAGTGAAAAATAATTAAATGCTAAGGGTAGTCGGCCTTAATGGCTAGATTTCTGGAACCTTCTCAGGCGGTGGAAATTGCCTATATAAAGAAGGCCTGTAGTTTTGTCTAGGGCAGTTCTGGGTGGATCTGGGTAAGAATTTGAGGCTTTGTCCTACAGAATATTGTAAGGGAATGCCCATGTGGCTTTGCATATTGTAATTCTAAAAGTTTGTAATTCCACATTTGTGGAGATAATAAGAAGCCCATTTTTTGTTCTTGCAAATTTTTGTTACTTCTCTGTTTCTGTTATGTGTTTGTGGTATTAAGGGGAGCACCCTTCATCAAGTGGTATCAGAGCGAGAAGTTCCTGAGTGTGTAAACAGATCACCGACTATGAGGCAGTTTGCACCAGGACCGTG
>MU225798.1:2531652-2582031 GCA_018584345.1 Thuja plicata | reverse complement strand
TAAGAGCTAAATTTAGTCTTGCAAATTATTAGTTATATATTAAAGAAGTTATGAAAATAAAATAAATGTAATTGAGAGTGAAAGAATATACCAAGGAGAATGATGAGTCATCTATTAAATTAGGTTATTCAAAAATAATCAAGACATAGATGGCTATGTTGATAACTTGATGAATATCTTATGGAGATGATGAAGACCTTCTGATACCAAGTATCATAATTGTAGAAATGGTTAGATCATTTGTTCTTTTGTCATTGATGTCAAGCAATTGATTAATTGATTTTTATTATGTTACCATATTTTAAGAGGAGAAGTTAAATGGGTGACAAATATAGATCAGACAATGATGAATTAAACATGATATAGTTGTTTTCTACTATATTTGATGTTATCAAATCGGTACAATTGACTGATCAAGTCAAAAACTGTAAAGAATTAAAGTTATGACTAAAAGAGTTACTTTACCGAGCTATACAGAGTCAGTCAGTAGAATGTTATGTGAGTCGGTTATAGCCACCAAACACTGAGTGAAAGTCAAGCACTGGGAACCAAAGATGAGTTAGGTATCGAGTAGTGAATGAATTCAGTTACCGAGACATCCTCTAATGGATTCAAGCATAAAATAATGCCCTGCTTTGAGCAGATCTCCTGCTGCTACACCCTTGCAGCAATTTTAACATCCTTTCCACATAACAACTTAGTGATCACCCACTTATCTGCACATTGTTTGGTGATATTCATGTTTTACAAGTTAAAACCGTGACCATCCCATGAGAAACGGTGAGAGAACATTCATGGAATGGCCATTAAGCCATAAAAACACTCAAAATTGTTAAACAAAGGCAAATCCCTATGACTGTTAGCAATTTAAATGAACAACCAGTACACGAATGAGATCTCAGATCATGTAGAAGACAAAAAAATGTTTATTTTAGTTCCTCGAACCATTTTAAATTAATTGACAATGAAAACAAATCAAATTACCATGAAAATTTTTAGAATTCAGTGACTTTATTACATTTTTGAAGTACAAACCGTACACATATGGTTTCTCTCATCCTATCCCCCATCCATAGACTTCATCCAGGATATATATATGATGGTCACTCAATAATATTATATAGACTAACTATCTAGTAAGTCTTATAACAATTTAAAATGGTCTTTACATTATTTAAAGACCTTATAGGTCTTTTAGACTGCATTTGTCTTTAAACCTCTATTGCACTCCCTTAGGATCTTGTTATTGATGAATTTTGGATGTTGAAAGTCTCTATGTTCAAGTATTTCAATTTGGTATACTATACTAAAACATCATTTCATAACTAACTTTTAAATTTCTATGTATAAATAGTTCTAAGAAGATTTGTGTACTTTTGACATCATTTTTCTTAGTTTGTGAAGGTTATAGACTAAAGTTTCCATAGCTTGATTTTTTTTCCTATGAAGATGGATCATGTCAGATAATATAAGTGAAGAACAAGATAGGGAGACAATATCTATATTGTGGTCTAACTTCAAAAGAAAAGGTGATGGAAAATGTTATTGTCCTTGCAAAAGTTGTAAGCTTGTAAACACTAGAAGACTACTAATTAAAATAATTAAGAGACATTGTAGGGAGAATGGTCACATTGAAGGGGGACATAATTATCTTCTATTGGTAAGTTGTTCATTATATCATTTTAACCATTTATATACATGAGAAATCACTTGTAGATGAGATCATTATAATGGATTATTTATTTTCATCATTTTAATATAGGTTGAGCTCCCCAGGGCACATGAAATGGACCACCATAACCTGGAGAATATGGCTATTGAAGCAGAGAAACATGGATGTGGGAATATCAAAGTTGAAGATAATTATCCCATGGAATATGACGATCATGCACTAGAAAACACATTTGAAGATGATGGTACTAATACATTTATCCATGACACATTTGGTACTAGCGTAGCTGATGATGATGATCAAGATGACCATGATTTCGTCCATGATATACCTATACTTGAGAAGGCAAACATGTTCATTTACGAAGGCTCCCAAACAAATCTTCTCTCTGTTGTATTATTGTTGGTGAAGTTGAAGGTTATGAATAGTTTATCCAACATAAAAATGTCATGTATGCTAAGGTATGTCATACATGTCATTATAGTTAATAAAGGGTGAATTGTGTACTATTAATATTGTTTATATTAACATCTTATATTATTTTTTTTAGATTGATAGGTGAGTTTTTTTACCACCATCAAATATTATACCTCGCTTATACCAAGAATTATGTGTCACTATGAAATATATTAGAATGGATTACCAAGCAATAGCTTCTTGTCTCAATGATCATATTATATATCATAAAGAAAATAAATTTGCAACATAATACCCTAGATGTCATACGAGTAAATATAAAACATATCAAATGTTAGAATTAATAATATTTCCTTGGTATATTATTTAAATTTGGATAAGCCAAGGTATCCTTAAATGTATTTTTTGTCCTCTAGTCCAAATGGGAGAATAACTCATTTTATGCAATTTATTTAATAAGAAAATTATTGTATTCCTCCTTAAAAGGATATCGGCACTTGTCACACACTTAATATGAATGTGGAATTCATAGAACATGAGAGTTACAATCTAACTCCATCACTCATCTATATTTAAGAGATGCTCCTCTCATTTCTCACAATGCAACAATGAAGAATGATCTATCATGTAGATATTGTAAAGAGATTTTTGCTCTCTCTATCTCTCTCTTTCTTATTTCTTAGGTTTTTTTGTCTCATTCATATTATATACACAAGGGGTTTTTCTTAGTTTTTTCCCTTTCAAATCATTGTCTCATTGTGTTGATCTTGGAACATCTTGATGGTTTTGGTGATAGATTTTGAATAAATCTCTCATTCATTGTGTTTATGGTAAAATAAATCCTTTTGTTACACTCACTTGGATTCTTTCCTTTAGTTCTTTTCATTTTTGTATATTTCTTACATGGTATCATAGCTAGTATAATCTTTGTTTTGAGTGTTTACATGAAGGTACCATTCAAAGGATATCTCTTTTGAGAAGAAGAAACCCTTTCTTTGTTGATTAACTCTTTGTTGCAGGTTTTTTTTTGCTTTTTGAATTATTTTTTTGGTTTGGCTAGTTTCAACCAAACCCGTTTCAATTTCATTTTATCTTTAACCTCTACTGGGTAACCGTAAGGTGTTATAGTTATATCACTCTCACGTTTTAATTTGCAGGTTTAGAGAAAAAATTCTAATCTCTTTTATGTGCGGGTTATTACAAATTTCTATTTGATTTTGTTGCAGATTTTAACATCTCACTAAATCTATTTTAAATCTAATCTTCTTGTTTGCAGGGTTATACATCCATGTTTGTTGTTTCAAAACTATGTAATCTCTTTGTACTTTAGTATCTCATTGTGTTGATCTTGGAGCATCTTGATGGTTTTGGTGATAAGATCTTAAAACAATCTCTTATGCACATTGTTTATAGGATGGAGGGATACTCCATGGGTCCTTTTGAAAAATGAGGCAGCTATGAATCAGCTATAAGTTATGGGTCCTTCATAGTTAACTATGATTATTGGATACCTTGATGCAACTTACAAGATGTAATAAAATGTATATTAACGAATGGTATAAACCCATAAAATACAACTATGTGCATGAAGAGATGATCTAAAAGCATAAATTGCAACTATGTGTAAATAGACTAATTCAAGCTCATCAATAATATCATTAATGATACTCATGAAGGAAATAGTATAAGATAAACTCATAATCCTGAATAATTGGAGATAAAGAAGAGATAAATGTAAGAGCAACATTAATGTTATGGATATCAGTTAGAAAACTCCATTGATGGTGAACATGAGAACATAATTACTTGATCATAAATAAATTTATAATTGAAAATACCCAGACTAATTGAGTAAACAAAATACTAAAGTATATAGTTTAAATAAAGGTATAATTAACAATTTGAAATGAAATAAATTTGATTTGAACAAAGCACATATGTAACAGTAAATAATATAGAGAAATATAAATTGTATTGCAATTTAACAAAATGCTAAACATAGGAATAAGAAAGATGCTTAATATTAAAAAAATTATATTTTTTGCTTAAAATAAGGCAATGGTAAACAAACATATGTAAATGATTTCTGGATTCTGAGACAACATATTTGCAAAATGAGATTTAATACAGTAAATAATAGACAAAAGTATGTAATGAAAAGTGATTTAACGCAATGTTACCTAGATGGTTTAACCAAAATAAATAAATAAATAACATAAAATTTTTATTAAATGACCAAACAAATTTTTAATAAAATTTTTGAGAGATGTAACAATTGAAACAACTTTTATTGGATTAAAATATAGAATATAGAAAAATATTATGAAATAATCATTATAGAAAAAAATGTTTTAAAAGTTAACTGATGAAATAATAATAAAACTAATTAAATTTCCATATAAACGTTAAAATAAGTGAATTTTAAATAGTAAACTTTAATTGCATTAATAAGAACATAGAAACATGCCTCTTCCATTGATGATAGTTAGAACTGTTAAATTTGATTTTAGGAACTACTGTCGACAAAGTGATGAAATAAATTTTAATACACTAAATTATATGTTAAATTAAATTCAAAAGAGGAACTTAATGCAAATATCACTAAGTAATTTGTAAGAAAATTAAAATATTAAGAAATTTAAAAAAAAAATTATTTAAATGAGAGAACAAAATTTTATTGCAAGTAATTTGGAAAATAGCAATTGAAATATGTTTATATTGTTAAAATGAATATTGGGTTAAACTATTATTAAAAAATATAAAACGAAAAATTTGTTTCAAAGTTTAAATTTTTTTAATAAAATAAAGATTGAACAAAAATTTTGTTAAAAAAATAAGAATATAATAATTAACAAATTGAATAATAATAGTGTTGCAAGAAGACACGAAAAATAATGATTATGAGAATGTTATGATGTTGATTTTAATGAAAAAATTAATAAAATGAGAAAGAAATAATGAAATTTTATAACTATTTAAAATAGAATATAACTATAACTAAATGATTGATCAAAACAAGGCAGAGAGAGGGAAGAGATATACCAAACCAGCTGTAGAATGTAACCGAAGAATCAAAAAGTAGTGAATAATGGACAAAGAAAAATGAAATTGTTGGAATAATGGAATGGTGTGTACTGAGATAGGAGGGGTGAATCAGTACCCTTAAAAAATTTTATCAATAAACCTTAATCCTTTAGTAATCAATTCCTTGCATTACCAACCATATGTGCTATTTTATCTTTGTGTATGTAGTATCAATTCATAAACTTAATTTGCATGTAAACATTCATAGAAATATTCATGAAATGTAATGACACATGACACAAGATTTGGTAATGCAGAAAACCCCTGTTAGAAGGTAAAAACTGTGGTGGGGATGAAACCCACAAAACTTCACTATCTACAAAATGGAAGGGGCCGGTTAAGGCTTACAAGTTTGATCACTTTTGATGATCTTACCCTATTAGGAGTAACACGTTTAGACTGGTTAAGGTCTACTCTGTTAAGTTCTTTAGCAACATTGTTTAGTGTGCACTCGATTAAGAGGTTTACAAAAGGATTGTTAAATCCACCTTCTCAAAGGATTTCTTCTATTTGCTATACTTTTTATAATGTAGTCAAAAATACTTATTGACCTAAGTATATGCAATCTATAATTGCTGAGTACAGATCCATTAAGTTCACACTATGATGTATCACCTATAGTGACTGCTTAATACCTCTGTTCTGCTTGGTAGCCTTAGATCTTGTTCTTTGTAACTGATTTCATATTATGTTGTCCTTTTGCATAAAACTCTATCTCTGATCCATAGATGTTTCTACGGATACAATCATCATCAAATCATTTGGTTCTAATTGATTACACATCTATTTATACAATGATTTTGACCTAAATAAGTTTCACATTTTTTAATGATAAATCTATGATCAAAGGTTTACAACTTGACCTTGATCTCCTAGTTTGCATGTTTTCAATCAGTTAGACCGATTAAAATAATTACAATTACTTTTATTTTCCCTCAAGAAATGGTTTTAAAGATATGATTTAAAGCTAAATATAAAAATTAAGTGTTTTATCTAACGTGTAAGTCAGATCCACATTTCTCAAAATAAAATTGTCTCTTGGTAGACTGGTGCTTGGGTTTCTCTTTAGTCTTCCTCTTGGGTTGCTCTGTAAAATATCTGTCAGTTTTCTCTGTCGGGTTACACTATAAACTTTTGTCAGGTTCCTTTATGAATTATGTTGTCGGTTTGCATAGTGATCTATCTATCGGGTTCCTCTTTACTTAACATTTTTGGTGACCTCTGTTAACTATTGTGTCAGGTTACACTATAAACCTATCTTTCGGTGATCATGTACCAACTATTCAAAAATTATTTCCCTTGTATACTAATGGAAAAATATGATCATCAATCTCTCCCTTTGACATTAGTATCAAAAACTAATATGTGCAAAAACTAAAATGTTTAGTATATACACCATGTATTTTACCATTTCAATATGACTCCCCCTATGTGCATGCCAGTATAGTATATGTACATGTATATACACTTTCCTTTATGCTATTTCCCCCTTTTCACCTTATCTTTTTCCCTTGTATCATTTCTCTCTTTGTCACATATTATTTTCCCCCTTTTTTGATAATAAGGACAAAGGTGTAATACTTACAACTTGTCAAATATGTCGGAATGGGATGTTTGAATGTCCTCCATTTGTTTCTCCCATTGTTCTTTAGGTGGTCAAGGATCATGATCTCCAATGTGATCCTTGCATGCATATCATATATGCTTTTTGTCACAAACATTTCCGTGGTGGAAATCAATTGTCTTTCCAAAGTCATATACTTTTTCAATAATGTGAGAGTAGGTAGAAGTAGAGCTTGAAGCTCAGTTACCTCATCTCTAAATTTTGATTTTGCCTCTAAAATCTCAAGTCTCAACCTTTTAGCTTCCATAATCTTGTCGTAATGAAACTTGATTGCATTGTCATTGGTTGTAAGACCGTGTGCACTGGAATTTAGATCTGCATCTATCTGTGCCATCTTCTCACTATTCTCCTTAGTGAATTTCTCTATTGTGCATAACTTTTGAACTAAGGTTATAACTTCTGCAATGATTGGTTCCAATTGATTGACTAGCTTAGATAGATTTACCTTGTTCTTTTCCACTTCTTGGCTGATTTTCTCTATCAATTTGTATTGATACTTTTTCTCTGCATGTTCTTCTATTGCCTCCTTTGCATCCACATTTTGTGATGTTATGGCTTCGATGATAATGGATAATTGATCAAGTATAGAAGCATTTTGATCAATGTCGGTATCAAGTACAATATGCAAAAGTATTTCCTTTGTTGTCTCTAGTACCTATGTGTCCTTTGTCTCCTTTTTAAGCTTTCTTTTACAAAGTTCTACATACTTTTGTAAGTGACTCTAGATCCAATGTCCTCAGATCATATTTTGGTATTTCAATGATCACATGTAGTTTAACTTGATTCTTATTCCTTTTTCTTCTTATTCTTTGAAAGTGTAGTGGAGGCACCTGTATGCAATACCATAGCAAGTTCCTTTGTTTGGTCTGATGTACTAGATGAAGGCTTTGGAGTTGTTGTGCCTTTCACCTATTGGTCGGTATTCACCTATTAGTTGGGTGTAGACGTCTCCACATCAACATAGCTTTATCTAGAACTTATCCTTTGCTATCCTTTGGAGTGGCATCACCTTGCTTCTCTTCTTCACCTTTATCTTTCTTCTCTCCATATGTTTCTTTTTGTTCTCCATCTTTTACATTTTTTTCATCAGTTGTTTTTTCTGCTTCTCTTCACCCTTATCCTTGGGTATGCTTGCATCATTGTTGGATGACTTCTCCTTTTCTAAGATGATATTGATATCTTGTATCAATAATGGCATTTGGCCTGGTATATTAAATTGTGCAGCATCCATTTGTGTGTCATGTTCCTTGGTTTGCTTGGAGGAAACAGTGACATCTTCATTTGCCTTTACCTCATTGGCAGGATCTTCAGTGATATATATTATTGTCACATCTTGGATTGTGACATCTATTGTGTCTCCTAATGTCTACAAAATCTGAGGTATGCCATCCATTGCTTTACTAGCTTCTGTGTTCAATTCAATTGAAGTGACATCCTCATTATTATTTATAAGAATGTGCTCAGGGATCAGTGTAGCCTAATTATCTTCATTGTGAGGCTCGTCGGTGAGTTCTAATACTCTCTAGGGGCTTGTATCCTCCTTAGGTACATCGAGTATTTTTCTCCAAGCATCCTTACTTTCTTTTTCAAGCTCAATTAAGCTTCCTTGTAGTACTTTGTAGGCTCCTAGTTTGGCTGAGAACTTCTTTGAGTGCAACTTCATCATTTCATCAATCTCTTCCATTTTGGACTCAGGTGGCATTATTGAAACTAGGGATATTTCCCTTATCTGTCTTTCACAATTTAATGCAAATGTTCACCTTGTCGATAACATCTCTAGAAGTTCTTGTGGCATCATCTTTTCAAACTGTATAGGTATGTATTTTAATACACACATTTTCGTGATGATGGCTTCTTCTATTTTATTATGACCCTCAGGATTCAGAGTTAGCCATTGTCTAATCTTAGAATCATATATTCTACCTGACTTGATGATTGATGCAGCAACCTCATCAATTTTGGTAGGAACTTTTTTCTTTACAGGTTGTTCATCTTGTTCAGTGTCTTCCTTATCTTCCTTGATTTGGATTAGTCTCCTTCTCCTCTTTGGTTTTGATGATTGCCTGTTTTGAGGCTTCCTTTTATAAGTTCTCACTTGTCCCCTTTTAATCGGTTATGAACTTGCATATTTTGTTGTCTGACTCCTTGTCTGAGATGCAGCACTAGTTCTTGGCTTCTTTGGGGGTGGTGCATTAGACTCTGTTGACTTGAAGTCACTCTCTTATTCACCTTCATCGACGGGAGACTGTCCCTCGGTGTCTTGTTGTTTTTTTATTTCTTCTTCATTTACCAACAACTTTTTCTTAAGTGTCTTTACCATTTTATCCTTCTTTCTATCAATTTTATTGACTACTAGGCTGGTCTTTATTCTTGCCTTAGCCTCTTCATAGGTTCCAAACCTTGGTAATGATTTGTCTAATAGTTCATTTAATAATGCTTTAATATCATTGTTGGCTTGATCTATGTTGATCTCATAGTCAAGTGGGGCTAACTATGTTGTCCTCGGTACAACTAGTTTTATCAAGGTTGTATCAGTGTCTGCCATAAAAAAAATCTGATTTATATTGATCCACCAGTTGTTCTAGTATCCTCATCCTTTTCTACATTTTGTCCTTGAATCCAGTGAAATATTCATCCATGACTGATGTAAAGTTGTCACCTAGTGACTTAATGAATTTATGGATTTGAATTGTCACTAGTCGGGTAGTGTCCTAGTTGACATTACCGACAGATGGGAAAAATTCTTGAAAGTAGAAAAATATGCACATGAGGAGTGAACAAAACTTACATGAGTTAGATTTTTCTGATCTAATGGTCCTCATGTTCTCCTCTAATTGCTTCAGTAGAAGCTCAGATAGATCAAACTATAATCCCTTCTTTACAATCTTGTGAGTAGTGTCTACTACTCCACATGCAATACTATTCATCTTGTTGGATTGGAATATCTTGTATCCCAATACGCATGCACCAAATTTCAGTTCTAGATATTTGATGGAGTTTACCTTTAATCCTCTACCATCCCATTCTACTCCTGTCATCTTCTCGATCTCAGGGCGAGGAGGGTGTTTGAGTGCCTTGGCCTTGTCGGTTATTGGATAACTGGTCAGTGCATGTATCACATCCCTAGTGATATGTTCTGGCTCGTCCAACCACACATTTCTATCATGCACTCTACTCAGCACTATCCTAATCCACTCAGTTTTAAACTCCTTTGGGAACATTAGGGCATTTTTCAGCCCTTTCACCTCGATATGATTATGTTCATCCTTGATGGTTTCATATGTGCAAAGCTTCTTGTAAGCTTGCTCAAATTATAGATCTCTGAAATCTGAAACTTTGCAGTGGATATACGCTTAGACATCCTCGATTAGTAAAACCCTAGGTGGTATTCTTGACAATTCTCTAGCATCGTCGGGTTGCGAAGCAACCTCTAGATAGAACTTGTATTTAGGTTCTTCATAAGTGGTGTTCTTGATTAGGTTAACGTTTTTATCCTTGGCTTTCTTGATCTTAGAAATGTGAGATGTGGTTTCCATGGTTTTTGAAAATTAGGGATTTTCCCATGAACAAATAGTGAGCTCATTGATTCTAGTTACTTACTTAACCTATTGTAGCTACTGTAGATCTATTTGAATACCGTGAATCTTCTTTTTAGTTGCTTCTGCAATCTATTTTTTATTCTTCGCCTATTTCTCTACTTCATCACTCTTAATTGCATGGTGCATGAATGAGATATTTCATCATCCTTTTATAGATGATGCCCTAAGTGGTGAATTTAATTCTTTATCCACTTGGTGTATGAAGATAGAGTCTCTCAGGGGAACATGCTAACTTTATTTTGGGTGAGTGTGTGATGCTCGACGTAAGTGTCAATTCACTTGACCTTACACATGTTTACCAATGGTGCTCAGTATATATATTGAATACTTGTTTGTCTTTTACATTGATTACTGATGATGCTCAGTTTACATTAACAACTTAGCTTTTGTATGTTTACCGACAATTCTTGGTAAGCATTGACCATCGAGATTGGATTGAAAAATTCATAATAAGTAATACCATAGTGCATCTTTAATATGCAAGTTTGGCATTTTATCAATGTATAATGTAACTGATGTAAAGTATAACTTGGTACAGTGCAGGTCCATACTTGTTCTACTTAGGTGGGGGTGGTGATATCACCAGATCCATTGGATAAGGTGTCACCAATTATATTTCTTGGTCCAGCATCATTAGTGTTTGTAGCTTTCCTCCACATTTTTTTCTCATATTTTTGATCTCTTCAATGGTATTTCCATTGGTAAAAGTGCTTGTCTCTATCACTCAGTCTTTGCACTCCTTTCTTAGATGACCAACCCTATGACAGTGTAAGCATGCCATTCCAGGGTTAGTCCAGCTTCTAGACCTTCTTATCTATTTTATGATGTTGTTTGCAGCTATGTTTCCATATCTAACACATGTTGTGCAATTTGTCCATTTATTGCAATCCCAAAGATTTGAGTTACCGACTCTTTTCAGTTGATAATCATTTTCTTGTTCTTTTGGCTTCCATGCTTTCTTTTTCTTCTTCTTGCATTCAAGAGATGTGTGCCCATGCATTTTGCAAGTGCAACAATATTATTCCATGTAGGTTTCCTTCTTTGGTTGTTTCACCTTAGATTTACATTCATATGCTTTATAACCTTTCTTATTACAGTTATAACAATTTCCTATGAATGTAGATGTGGATTTAGGAATACCTTTAATTTTGCTTCTGCAAACATTTGATGTGTGGCCTGGTTTTCCACAGTGATTGCATGACTTCTTCCTTGGTCTTGGATTTGTGTAGACATCTTTTTTATCAACTTGGTATGGTGATTCTCCATGCTTGGTATACCCTAGACTGGTATTGTTGTTGACTCTTCTTTGTCCATCCAGAAAATCATCCATCATTTTTGTTCTTTCTTCAGCTCTCTTAATCATATCATTGTGTTGTTGTTGAATTCTTACTTCATGCTTCAGTCTTTCATTTTCTTCTTTAGCTCACTAATAGATTCTACTTTTATAATGAGTTCTATGTTCATTCAGTTTGCCTCCTGACTCATAAGAACAATCTGATTAGTGATCTCATGATGATGTTCAGTAATTCTTTGTATCTTTGTTTCTCTTTATTGTAGATTTTTAGTGATCTTCCACCTGTCATCAATAGCTAATGTTATTTCTTGTTTAGCTTTTCTAGCATTATTCATAACATCAATCATCCTTACCATCTGTCTCTTGACCGATTTACAGTGTCTTTACTTGCTCTGTCAGATGTTGATTGATTTCATTCAGACTTGTAATGCTTCCTTCAGATGTGTCTAATGTATTGCAAGATGTAGATCCTAATGATTCAAACAAATTAGGTATCTCTTCTTCATGATAGTTTGTCTCATTACAACGAGATTCCATAACCTTTCTTTCATCCAGTAGTTCTCTCATCTTGATTCTAGCTTCTTTGTATTGCTCATAGAAGATTTGTATCTCTAACTTCTAATTCTCAATACTCTTTTCTAGCTTAAACCTTTCCATTGTATGATCTTTTTTCTCAAGTGATTTAAACTTTTCCAAATAAGAGATCTAGGTTCGATACAAATTTTTTGAATAATGGAATGGTGTGTACTAAGAGTGGAGGGGTGAATCAATACCCTTAAAACTTTTTATTAATTAACCTTAATCCTTTAGTAATCAATTCCTTGCATTACCGACCATATGTGCTATTCTATCTTTGTGTATGTAGTATCAATTCATAAAATTAATTTGCATGTAAACATTCATATAAATATTCATTAAATGTAATGACACATGACACAAGATTTGGTAACGCAGAAAACCCATGTTAGAAGGTAAAAACTGCAGTGGGGATGAAACCCACAAAAATTCCCTATCTGCAGAATGGAAGGGGTCGGTTAAGGCTTACAAGTTTGATCACTTTTGATGATCTTACCCTGTTAGGAGTAACATGTTTAGACTGGTTAAGGTCTACTCTGTTAAGATCTTTAGAAACACTATTTAGTGTGCACTCGGTTAAGAGGTTTACAAAAGGATTGTTAAATCCACCTTCTCAAAGGATTTCTTCTATTTTCTACACTTGTTAGAATATAGTAAAAAATGCTTATTAACTTGAGTATATGCAATCTAGAATTGTTGAGTACATATCCATTAAGTTCACACTATGATGTATCACCTATAGTAACTGATTAATACCTATGTTCTGCTTGGTAGCCTTGGATCTTGTTCTTTGTAACTGATTTCATCTTTTATTGTCCTTCTATATACAACTCTATCTCTAATCCATAGATGTCTCTACAGCTACAATCATCATCACATCATTTTGTTCTAATTGATTACACATCTATTTATACAATGATTCTGACCTAAATAAGTTTCACACTTTTCAATGATAACTCTATGATCAAAGTTTTATAACTTGACCTTGATCTCTTAGTTTGCATGTTTTCAATTAGTTAGACTCATTAAAACTAATAAAATTACTTTTCTTGTCCCTCCAGAAATGCTTTTAAAGATATGATTTAAAGATAAATATAAAATTTGAATGTTTTATCTCACGTGTAAGTCAGATCCACATTTCTTGAAATAAAACTATCTCTCGGTAGACTGGTGCTCAGGTTTCTCTTTAGTCTTCTTGTCGGGTTGCTCTGTAAAATGTCTATCAATTTTCTCTGTCAGGTTACACTGTACACTTCTATTGGGTTCCTCTGTCGGATTTCTCTGTACTTAACATTTTCGGTGACCTCTGTTAATTGTTGTGTCGGGTTGCACTATAAACCCGTCTTTCAGTGATCATGTATTAACAGTTCAAAAAATGTTTCCCTTGTATACTAATGGAAAAATATGATCATCAAAAACTTATATAATGCTAGAAAAGAATAAGAATAATACTATCTAGCCTAGACAAAAACACAGGTGAAGAACGCTAAAGAAAAGGCACAACCAATGACCAAATGAGTCAAGGAATATTGTGCACGTATGAGAGGGAAGCACAGTCCAAAGTGAGGAACAACAATGTGGAGTAAAGAAACAAAAATGATGCGTAAGATTATAAGGTTGTATGAGAAAAAAACTATGCAAAAAATGTTTAGAAAGCCCAGCCAAAAAACAAACTACGCAGTAGTGAGGAGGAATTGCAAGGCAGCTGCGCAGCAGTGATACAAATTACAGTCTAAAAGAACTTAAAAAGGAGTAAAATGCTTATAGATCATAGTGATACTAATTATTATTACATAGATAATAATTTGATGCCAATAATAGTAAAATACGTGATCAGATTAGAATTAAATATGCAACAAATGATCATGGAAAAGACACAGAGCAATAGAAAAAAATTTAACAGTGTGCAGGTCTGAAAAAGAAATGAATCCCAAAGACATTATGAAATAAGAGTGCAGCTAGCTGGTGAAGTAACATGTCAAGACAACAATAGGGAGAAAGTATGAGACATTATCAAAGTGGGAAGTGATAAAAGGAGAGATGAAAGGAAGTGATTATTTCTAAAACATATTGACCAGGAAGACAAGTAGCGTGGCTCAGCAAACCAAAATATGCTTTTTGGTCATACTTATTGAAAATTAAGCCTTGGGAATGTTAGTAGACATCGAAAGAAGCTTTATAGAAAGAAATTTATCTTAACGAACCAAGTCTAACATGAAAATTTTGGTGTCAACACTGAAAAATATTTCTATAAGAAGGTCTCTTTGTAACTGGACAAATCGTGATACTAAATGGAAAAATGAAGAGAGAAAACCAGTTAAAATTGCTATCCCCTACCAAGTTATGTTATAAAAAAAGAGTGTTATCCTCTTTCAAGTCAGAGACAAAGGTGTTGCACATGGGAGAAAGAGACTGGTGGTTGAGATTGCAATGAAATAGACAAAAAAAGGTAATGCACAGGCTATGTTGAAAGATAAGAAGTTGCACATGGAAAGAGCAGAAGAAAATGCATTAAAAAAAATGAGGAGAAATGCAAAATGCTAAGGAGAAACTCAGCGCAAGGAGAATATGGAGAACTTGCGCAGGGTGATAAGAGAGAGGAGTGTTGCATTGGGAGTAGCCTAAGGTGAGTGCGCAAGAAGCAAGAGGTATAGGTTGAGCATGGAGGAGGGGCAGTGTGAAGACTGCTTGGTTGTGATAGAATAGAGAGGGAGAGAGTAGATTAAATAGATTATAAGCTTGGCTATGATACAAAAAGAAAACAAAAAATAGAATATAATAAAGGGAGAGGAGAGCACAGCAAGGGTGATGACAACACACAACAAGAAATAGAATGCAGATATTAATTTCTAGCTTTCCAAAATAAGAACCTTCTTTGTTCTGAACAAAGAGTAGCTGAAAAGAATCTTGAGCTAATTTGGTGCTTGAGTCACATATTCTACTTATTTCTCTTTGTCTCTCTCATATTTCTTTGATTAATATACTAACGTGATAGTCTCAGACAGTAGAAGCCGAGTATCAGATAGTGGAACCCGAGTATCAGACATAAGAGAAGAACAAAATGTTTGAACATGGTCAACCAAGTGGAACAAGCCCAGAATCAAAGAGGAAGGAACCTATACTTGAAAAATATGTCAAAAGGCATCAAGCACTTGAGCAAATAATTGGAGATCAGACAGAAGGTGTAATGACAAGGAACAAAATTAAAGTTACATGTTTGCTTAGTGAAATTGAACCTAGATCCATTAAAGATGCATTAAATGATGAAATTTGGATAGAAGCATTGAATGAAGAGATTGAGGAGATAGAAAAGAACAAAACCTAGTGATGCAGAGTGGACAATCAGAAGCCCTAAAAGGACAAGATATCCTTAAAATCTTTAAATAGCAAGAGGTAAAGTGTCTCTACACTTATCACAAGTGTATAAATGACTTGTTTCTAGGTTATCACAACCTATTACAAATAGGGAAACCTGATCACTATGTTCTACCAAGTCTCCAACACCAACTCCTAATGGTTGGTTATTAAGCACTTAAACCAATTTGACATCAACTCCCCGTAAAATGAATCCAAGGACCAGTGGTAACCTATGCTCAAGGATTTGGTCTATTTAGGTCCCTAAGACAAGAATCCAATGATTGTACTCACCATACCCACTAATTTGGTCATGGTTGCTATGATAAGCCCATCTTAGGCTTGTGGCATTTTCAAATGGCAATTTGGGCTTAGTTTGAAAGTGTTCCACATAACCCCCTAAAAAAGTAGAGATTAAAGTACCCTTTATGTCCAAATGGATTATACCAAAGCACCAATTATTGGAAATAAAACGAAAATAGAAAGACACATTGTTTTACCTAAACAAATAGGGCTAGTTAGGCCTCCAATTACACTACAAGTACCTCTTCTGTACAAATAGGACTCAAATCAACACTTGGATAATTTTCAAGATTTCATAAGGACTTCTCATACTCAAATTTAGGCCTTGATTAATCTCCTATGATGAGTTATGTGGATTGTACTCAATCGCTTGATTGGTGCAAACATGGACATCTACACCTAGGGCATCATGGAAAACCCATCTCCCTGCATTTTATCAAACCCAACCTTCATAATCTTAAATAGAATTTTCAATACATAATTTCCACCAAGGGTCATTATATTCCCATGGTGGAAACAAGAAACATGTACAATTTTTTATGAAACCCTGATTTAGGGCCTACAAACCAAGCAGCAAGAGTAAAAACACAATAACTTTCAAATTACAGGAGATTAGGACATGAGACAAAATTAAAAAGGAAGATAATTCATGGGGCCACCTTAATCTATTAGAATTTCCTTCCCAACCTTCCGTACCTATCTATACCAAATGACGGTTTCTCAAATTTGTAGGAAAATGGTGATTTTTATTGATTTTGAATGCCAAGTTACAAAAGTCCTCCTACCACCCGCCTATAAGGGATTTTTTAAGAATTACCAATGGTTACATTTACTTTTTAAACTAATTATCTATTTGGGAATGGTTTTTACAATATGTGACAAAAGTTGTCATAGTTGCTTAAAAGTTGCTTGACAACTTTTTTAGCAATTTTGCAAGATTTTGCAACTTTTCACTCTAAGCGAAAAAACTTGGTCCAAACCTATTATTTATGATTCCACATGGATCAAAACATGATAAAACATGTAAATATGAGAAAATAACCTATAATTAATTTTTTGGACATTATTTGACCAAGGGCTTGTAAAATGTCAATCTTGGAACTAGGTCCTACAAAGGGTGTCCAATATGAAACCTTCGATTCTAACTTGACCTAAAGGCCACTAGGACCTTTAAGAAATCCATAAGTTCATAAAAAAACACTTAGGTTAAATAGGTTTCTCCTACACCATACTCCCCATGAGGTTTTGAACTCAATTTCCCACTTGAGGTTAACTGATCAAGAGTGATGCCATGTTGTTTGATTTTTTCCTCTGTCATCCAGGTAGCATCAATGTTAGGGAGTCCTTTACACTTTACTAGATGCTACATATACTTGTGCATCCTTTTTTTATTCGGCACCTTGGACTCAAGAACTATTTCCAACTCCATTGTTTTTCTTTGTGGAATATTTGTGACATAGTCTTCATCCTTCTCATTTTGTGGACCCTGCACATTGGTCATATCTGAAACACATTTTTAAGGGGTGAGATCTGAAACATTAAATATAGGAGAGATTGATAATGTAGGAGGTAGATATATTTCATAGGAATTTTCACCCATCTTGTTGAGAATGGTGCATGGACCAACTTTCTTCATATGTAACTTTGAATATCTTCCCTTGGGTAGTCGCTCCTTTCTTAGGTAATCCCACGCTTTATCTCCAATTTGGAAGTGGAATTCTCTTCTTTTCTTATCTGCTTGTGCTTTGTATTTCATGGTGGATTGTTGCAATGTTTCTTTCACTTTCGCCTTCACTTTAGTGATCAATTTTTCCAATTCTTCACCTTGTGCACTAAATCCAAAATCAGAAGGTAATTCCACTTAATCTAATGGACCTTTTGGGTGAAGTCCATAAACAGTTTGAAAAGGTGTTTTTTCAGTAGATCTGTTCATTGAATAATTGAATGTAAACTCTGCTTGAGGTAGGATCATGTCCCAAATTTGGGAATGTTTTTTAGTCAAACATCTTAGGAGGTTTCCAAATGACCTATTTACCACTTCAGTTTTCCCATCAGTTTCTGGGTGATAGGCAAAGCTATAGGTCAGATTTGTGCCAAGATTTTTGAAAAAAGTCCTCCAAAAATGTCCTTGAAATTTAACATCTCTGTCTGAAACTATTGTCTGAGGTAATTCATGAATTCTAACTACTTATTTCAGGAAGATATGTGCTATGTGAGATGCATCATTTGTGCTTTTACAGGGAACAAAGTGGACCATCTTGCTAAATCTATCCACTATTACAAACACACTGCCAAAACCCTATTTGGTTCTAGGTAAACCCATTACAAAATCCATTGAAATTGATTCCCATGGCCTAGTGGGAATTGGTAGGGGCTGATATAGGCCTTGGTTAGTAGATACACCTTTGGCTTGCTGACAAATTATACAATTTTCTATGAATTTCTTAACTTCATTTCCCATTTTTGGCCAAAAGTAACTCCTTTTTACTAGGTCTGTTGTTTTGTTTATTCTAAAATGACCTCCCAACCACCACGGTGTTTTTCTTTTATGATATTTGTTCTCATGGAACATCTAGGTATGCATAGTTTAGCCCCTGAACAAGATTCCATTTTAAATTAGAAAATCAAAAAAATTAGTATGATATTTACCTATCATTTTTGTACATACCTCAAAAATTTCTCCAAAATCTAGATCATCTACATACAAATGTTTTAGTGAGTCAATCCACACACTCTAAAGTTGTACTTCTTCAACCAAACCAACCATTCTACTTAGGGCATCAGCCACCTTGTTTTCTACCCCCTTCTTGTGCTTAATCTCGAATGTATATGCCTGCGATTGTTCCATCCATTTGATGTGTTTGACTCCAAGTTTTTCCTGAGTATTTTGGAAACTCAATGCATGGTTTTTATTATAAACAATAAAATATTTTGGGAGTAAGTAATGCCTCCATTTTTTTAGTGCTTGTACCATTTCATAAAGTTCTAAATCATATGTAGAGTACCTTTTTTTTGCATCATTTAGCTTTTCAGAAAAGAAAGCTACAACTTTACCTTCTTGGCTCAAGACTAGACCAATTGCCAAGTTACTTGCATCAGTTTCAACAGTAAATACCTTAGTGAAGCCAAGAAGCACTAGGATTGGATATTGGGAAACTCTATTCTTTAGGTATTGGAATGCATTTGTAGCCTCTTTAGTCCATTCAAATATGATCTTTTTACCACCCTTGATAGTGTCCAACATGGGAGCACACACATGACTAAAGTTCTTAATAAATTTCCTATAGAAAGTTGCAAGACCATGAAAAATTCTAACATCACCTTGGTTCTTTGGCGGAGGCCAGTTGACAATTGCTTCAACCTTTTCAAGGTCCATTTTTAGGGTGTCATGTGAGATGAAAAACCCTAGGAGCACAAGTTCCTTCTTCATAAATATACACTTCTCCAAATTAATCACTAACTTGTGTTGATGAAGTCCTCTCAAAACCTGTTCCATATGTCCAAGATGTTCTTCTCTGCTATGACTATAAATCAGTATGTCATCAAGATAGATTACTAAAAAATTTCAATTAAAATCAATGAAAATCTCATTCATGAGCTTCATGAATGTGCTTGGGAAATTTATTAAGCCAAGAGGCATGACAAGCCATTCAAAAAGGCCCTCAGTTGTTTTAAATGCAATCTTCCATTCATCACTTGGTTTTATTCTGAATTGGTGATATCTTGATTTCAAGTCTATCTTGGTGAAGTAACAAGCAGTGCCTAATTGATCAAGTAAGTCTTCCATTCTTGGAATCGGAAATCGGTATCTTATGGTTTTTTTTTTATGGCCCTACTGTCTTTACATAACCTCCACTTGCCATATTTCTTGGGTGATAGGACTGATGGGACAAAACTTGGGCTAAGGCTCTTTTGAATCAATCCTTTCTCTAACAGTTCCTTAATTTTCATTTGGTATGGGATCCTTATCATTAGATCTTATGCTATCCTTGGGTTTAGACATGAGTAAAAAACCTTCAGTCTCAGGTTCTTTCAATACTTGCAACATTTCCTTCTCGCCTATGGTGATAATAGTAGGTTCTTTCTCAGTTTTAGCATCAGGCAGGGGCTTCATGGTAAAATTTACCCCATTCTTGGTGATGGAGTAGGTGTTATTACTACAATGATGTGTGGCATCCACATCATATTTCCAAGGTCTACCTAGTAAGATGTGGGAAGCATCCATTTCTACTACATCACAAAGTACTTTATCTTTGAAATCTGATATAGAGAATTCTACCCATCCTTGTTCAATTACTAGAGTTTGTTGACCATTGGTTAACCAAGAGACATGGTAGGGAAATGGGTGTGGATTCTTAGATAATTTTAATTTGAAGAGACACCAAATTTTCAATTGAACCTAAATCAATAAGGAGATTACATACATTTCCATGGCAATTGATCTTTGTCCTAAAGAGGCTCTTCCTTTGAGGTGGTTCATGGGTTTGTGGTACTTGCAGGAAAGCTTTCCTCATCATCAAACATGATCCTTCCTTTGGTTCTAAATCCCTTGGATTGATGTCATCCTCTTGTTTTTCTTCTTGAATGAGTTGTGTCCTTTCTCCATGGTTGTTGTTATTTCTTTTTAGAATCCCTAAAAGGATAAGGTATCCTTCAAATCTTCAAATACCAAGAGGTAAAGTACCTCTACACTTATCACAAGTACAAAAATGAATTGTTTCTAGGTTATCACAACCTATTACCAACAAGGAAACCTAATCACTAGGTTCTACCAAGTCTCCAACACCAACTCCTAATGGTTAGATATTAAGCACTTACACCAATTTGACATCAACTCCCCATAAAAGGAATCCAAGGACCAGGGGTGACCTATGCTCAAGGATTTGTTCTATTTAGGTCCCTAAGATAAGAATCCAATGATTCTACTCACCATAACCACTAATTTAGTCATGGTTTCTATGATAATCCCCTCCTAGGCTTGTAGCATTTTCAAATGGCAATTTGGGCTTAGTTTGGAAGTGTTCCACATAACCCCCTTAAAAAGTAGAGATTCAAGTACCCTTTATGGACAAATGGATTATAACAAAGCACCAATGCTTGGAATTAAAAGGAAAATAGAAAGAGATGTTGGAGATTTACCTTTGAGCCAGTGGTTGACTCTATGTTTGTTATTGATGACAACATATAGTATGCAGCAGTGTCCTGTATGTAATTCTCAGTATGGATATGTTGGAGCCTTGCACATTTATTTTTATTTTTTATACATATTCATTATGTTATGTTCATATATGAAGATTAAATTATTCAATTGAAGTTGAGTTATGATGATCTATTTTCCAGTTACAGTTTCAGGAGATTGTTTATTAAGAGCCGATAGTATTTATATTATTTCTTCAGTTGCACCTATCATTTGGATATGCGTGATTTGATTCATTTTTACTTATGAGTTCAGAATGTTTGGTTAAGAGCGCGTAACATGTTTCATGCAGAGAGTGAATTTTGAGTTAATTTGGTGGAGTCGACTGTGTGAAGCGACGCGTCTACTCATCTTGAGTTGTGCGGTTCTATTTGTGTTGCATTCTTAGTTTGGCCGAATAAAAAGTTGTTGAAGATTTTCCTACAAGATGAATTGATCATATCTTTGGAGGAGTATACTTATATCATATTATTTGTGATCGACATGTGTGTGAGTGTGAAAAAGATCAGAACAGAATTTTTGATGTATTGGGCCAGTAAAACTATATCATTCATCAGTTGAAGAACTATGTGAAGAAGTAGAGAGTGTCTACAATTCACTAGAACTAATCAAGACATCAGGTCTAATTCATAGTTCAATATCAGAAATAGTGTATATCTATTGTGTAGAAGGTTGCAGTCTTCATCATTTGAGCAGTGTGCTCACGGACAGTGTGTCCTCACCTCTAACAGGGTTATTTGTAAAAGACTCCTAACAAGGTCCAACCTTTGACTAGGTTGCTATACTTAATGTGTTGTAAAGATCAAATCCTAACAAGGTTGTACGATCTTCTAACATGAATCATTATACACTAGTGTAGTTCTTTATGGGTGCTAATTTCCACTAGGGTTTTTACCTATTTTGGGTTTCCCCGTAACCAAAATGGTGGTGTTATAATCTGTGTTATATTTTTGTGTTTATGATTAATTTTATTCTATACTTAATTGGATAAAGAATTGAATCTTATAGATAACTGATTCACCCCCCTCCCCCCCCCTCTTAGTTATCTCTTGGGACTATTACTAACAATTGGTATCACAGCCAAGTGCCTTGGAGAGAAATTTTAATAGCTTAAGGTTGATCAGATGGCGTACTTTAGAAAAGAGAGTCATAAGTTTGATGCAGAGAATTATCTTGAGTGGAAGAAAAAATGATAACACATTTGCAGTGTGTTGGTTTTGAGATTTATGAAGAAGCTACTCAAAATGTTGATGTTCCTTCTTTAAAAGACCTTGTGGAAGAAGATTCTACTGTTAAACAAAAGGAAGTATTCACCCAAAATGCAATTTCCAAAGAAGCCCTTATAAGTGCCTTATCTGACAGTGACTTTTCTAAGATTAAGAAAGTAGATAGAGCCTATACAATATGGAAGTATCTAGAAGACATGTTTGAAGGAGATATCCAAGCAAATAATGCACGCAGAAAGACATGGAAGAAAAGATGTAACAATTTAGAGATGCTACCTGAAGAAAACATCAGACCATACAATCAGAGGATTAATGAAGCAATTACAGGAATCAAAAACAATGGTGGAGAAATTATAGAGGAAGACATAATGGATAAATTGATGAATACACTAACAACAGATTATGAGAGAAAGATAAACATGTTAGATGAGACTATGCAATTTTCTAAAGACTTCAAGAGAGAGACCTTGATTAGAAAAATTTCAGCATTTGAGATATCAAAATTGAAGACAAAACCTAAAAGTGAAACAACCTTCAAAGCCTCAGTCCATGGTAAGAAATCTTTGAACACTTATGGTAATTTTGATAATGAAGATGAGGATAAAGAACTAGAAGAATTCATTGCTATGATCACTAAGAAAGAAAGAAAAAGAAAAGGAAAATATGAAGGACAGTTACCATTCAAATGCTTTTTATGCAACAAGGTTGGTCATTTTGCATCTCAGTGCCCTACAAGAGTCAAGAAGTACAAAACCAATTTCAAGCCTAAATATACAAAGGAATGCTACTATGTTGAAGATAGAGTGACAGATGAAGATCCAAGGGAAGATGAAATTAGATTCATTTCAATTGAAGATATGGAAAAAAAATGTTTAATGAAATGGACATTGAAGATGAAAACAAAGAAAAAGAGTTGGCATTAATTTCCTAAGCAGACATCAGAATAGACTGGATCATTAACAGCGGGTGTTCACATCTCATGAAAGGAGACAAAGATAGATTTGTAAGTCTGGATAAGTACAAAGGTGGTATGGTTAGATTTGGAGACAACACTCCTAAGCCTATCATAGGTAGAGGAGCTATCACTTTAGATGGAAAGAACAACACTGATGATGTTCTGTATGTTGATGGTTTAACCTACTAAGTGTTGAACAGTTGCTTGAAAAAAGGAAATCAGTTGGAATTCAAAAACAACAAGTGCATCCTTAATAATGAAGAAGGAGTTATGATTGTATCAGGTTCAAAGACTAAAGACAATGTTTTTTAGGTCAATTCTGAAGCAAGTTGTTTTGTAGAAAAAGTAGATGATAGTTGGTTGTGGCACAAAAGATTATGTCATATCAATTTTGATAATATGGTAAAGATAAGCAATGTAAAGGCAGTAAGAGACCTTCCCAGTATTGCAAGACCAGTTGATACTATGTGCAGGGAATGTGTGATGGGAAACCATGTAAGGAACTCATTCAGAAGTAACTAGAACTCAGCAAAAAACAAATTGGATTTAGTGCATACAGACTTATGTGGACTTACTCAAACAAGATCATACTATGGTGAAAGGTACTTTATTTTATTTGTTGATGACTATTCTAGAATGATGTGGTTTGTGTTCTTAAAAGATAAATCTGAAGCCTTTGAGAAGTTCAAAATATTCAAAGCTAAAGTTGAAAATGAGTCTGGATTAAAGATAAAATGTCTGAGATCAAATAGAGGAGGAGAATTCACCTCTGACAAATTTTATGAGTATTGTGAGGAACATTGGATCAAATGATAGCTAAGTGCACCTAGAACCCCTCAGTAGAATGGAATTATAGAAAGAAGAAATAGGATCATACTTGACACAGCACACATTATCATGATTGAAGGAAAAGTTGCATACACCTATTGGACAGAACCAGTCAATACTGTAGTGTATACTATCAACAAAATTCAATTAAGGTTAGGCACAGACAAGACACTTTATGAACTTTGGTTTGGGAATGTACCTATAGTAAAATACTTCAGATTCTTTGGAAGCAAGTGTTACATCAAGAGAGATGATGGTGTTGGCAAGTTTGATGCTAGAATCGATGAAGGTATTTTTCTTGGTTACTCTGCCAAAAGAAAAGCTTATAGATGTTTTAACTTGAGATTGAAGAAAATCATTGAAAGTACACATGTGAATATTGATGAGAAGTTTATGATTCAAGAGAGATACTATAATTATGCACCTATGATTGAAGATGAACCAAGACCTATCAGTAAAGAAATAGTTATTGAAGAAATGTTTGACTGCATTGACATATCATGCAATGACCCTGAACCAAGTGAAGAGGAATCATAGATAACAGATGAGAATGTCACACCTAAAGTTCCAAAATTCACATCTAAATACCATTCAAAAGCAGATATCATTGGAGATCATAGCAGTAAAGTTATGACAAGATCTAGAGAAAAAGGTTTAACAATTGATGAAGAGGTATGTTTACTTTCACAAATTGAACCTTTAAGTGTTGAAAATGCATGTAATGATTTAGATTGGCAGAAATCAATGAAAGAAGAGTTAGATCAGATAATTAAGAATGACACATGGGAATTGATACCTAGACCTTGTGACAAAAATGTGATTGGAACAAAGTGGATATTCAGAAACAAGATGAATGAAGATGGTACAATGGTAAGAAACAAAGAAAGACTGGTATGTAAAGGATGTAGAGAGAAGGTATTGATTAATCTGATACATTTTCCCCTGTGATCAGACTTGAAGCTATAAAATTGTTTTTAGCTTATGCAACATTCAAGAACTTTAAAGTATATCAGATGGATGTCAAATCAGCATTTCTGAATGGTGACTTGAAGGAAGAAGTCTACATAGAACAGCCTGAAGGATTTAGTTTATCAGACAAACCTGACATGGTATGCAGACTGAAGAAATCACTCTATGGACTTAAGCAAGCCCCTAGAGCATGGTATGAAATACTAGATGTGTACTTGACAAAGATTGGATTCAAGAAAGGAGTAGCACATTGTAACATATTCATAAGAGAGACACCTGAAGGATTATTACTTGTTGCTATTTTTGTTGATGACATTATTTTTTTTGGTAATGACAAGCTTAGTGAAAATTTTGATAAATAAATGCAGAGCGAGTTTTAAATGAGCATGATTGGACCCATCAAATACCTTTTGGGATTAAATGTACAAGAGACAGACAAAGGTATATTCATTAATCAGTCTAAGTATGTAAAAGAAAAATTGAAGAAATTCAAGATGGAAGATTGCAAGCCAGTAAGCACCTCCATGATAACATGAAGAAATCTTTCTAAAGATGATGATTATATAGTAGTTGACAAGACACTATACAAGTCTATGATTGGTAGACTCATATATCTTACTCAATCTAGACCAAATATTTCTAATGCAGTTGGCATTGTTGGAAGATTTGCAGTGGAACCTAAAAAAAATCACTTAATGGAAATAAAAAGAATATTTAGATACTTAAAAGGAACTATAAACTATGGTTTATGGTATCCTAACTCAGAGAATGTAGAAATTCATGTGTATACAGATGCAGATTGGGAAGGTTGTGTTTATGATAGAAAGAGTACCTTAGGAGGAGCAGTATTTCTTGGAAACAGATTAGTTACTTGGACAAGCAAGAAGAAGAATTGTATTTCTTAGTCAACAGCAAAATGAGAGTATGTAGCAGCAACATTAAATTGTTCTACAATTGTCTGGATCAAGAAGATGATAAAAGACTTTGGAATTTAGATTGATTATCCTATTGTTATTCATTGTGACAACACTAGCACTATCAATATGTCAAAGAACCCTATGATGCATGCAAAGACAAAACACATTGAAATAAAATATCATTTTCTAAGAGAGAAAGTTGCAGATAAAGAAGTAAAATTGGATTATGTGAGCACTAAAGAACAGTTACCAAACATATTCACAAAGCCTTTACCAAAAGATACTTTTGAGTATCTCAGGAAGAAGCTGGGATTAATTCCCTTTCCTGGGTCTGAATAGAATTTTCAGCAAGTGCATCAGTCCTTGGTGACTAATGAATGGTTGACTACTCTACCTCAGGAGTAGTACCTATGCTTATAATAAATTATCAAATGCAGTATAAGGAGATGCAATAGTTAAGGGGAGTTTTTTTTTTAAGATATTGAGAAGATTATAAAAAGAAAGAATACTTTGGGATTGATGGTGTTTTTCATATCATATGTTTCCATCAATGTCAAGGGGGAGATTGTTGGAGATTTTCCTTTGAGCCAGTGGATGACAGTATGTTTGTCATTGATGACAACATATAGTATGTAGTAGTGTCATGTATGTGATTCTCAGTATGGATATGTTGGAGCCTTGCGCATTTATTTTTATTTTTTAGACATATTCATTATGCTATGTTCATAGACGCAAATTTAATTGCGCAGTTGAAGTTGAGTTATGATGATCTATTTTCCAGTTACAGTTTTAGGAGATTATTTATTAAGAGCCGACAATATTTATATTGTTTCTTCATTTGCCCCTATCATTTGGATATTCGTGTCTAGTTATGAGTTCAGAATGTTTGGTTAAGAGTGCTTAACATGTTTCATCTAGAGGGTGAATTTTGAGTTAATTTGGTGGGGCCGACTGTGTGAAGTGATGTGTCTACTCATCTAGAGTTGTGGGGTTCTATTTGTGTTGCATGCTTAGTTTGGTCGATGAAAAAAGTTGTTGAAGAGTTTCCTACAAGCCGACTTGATCATATATTTGGAGAAGGATACTTATAGAAGATCATTTGTGATTAACATGTGTGTGAGTGTGAAAAAGAGCAGAGAAGAATGTTTGATGTATTGGACTAGTAAAGCTATATCATTCATCAGTTGAAGAACTATGTGAAGAAGTAGAGAGTGTATACAATTCACTAAGACTAATCAAGATAGTAGGTCTAATTCATAGTTCAATATTAGATATAGTGTATATCTGTTGTGTAGAAGGTTGCAGCGTTCATCATTTGAGCAGTGTGCTCACAGACAGTGTGTCCTCACCTCTAACAGGGTTATTTGTAAAAGACTCCTAACAGGGTCTGAACTTTGACCAGGTCACTATACTTAATGCATTGTAAATATAAACTCCTAACAGGGTTGTAGGATCTTCTAACATGGATCATTATACACTAGTGCAGTTCTTTGTGGGTGCAAATGATCACCGAGGTTTTTACCTATTTTGGGTTTCCCTGTAACCAAAATTGTGGTGTTATAATCTGTGTTATCTTGTTGTGTTTATGCTTAATGTTATTGTATACTTAATTGGATAAATAATTGAATCTTGTAGATAACTGATTCATCCCCCTCCCTCTCAGTTATCTCTTGGGACTATTCCTAACAAGACACACTATTTTGCCTAAACAAATAGAACTAATTAAGCCTCCAATTACACTACAGGTACCTCTTCCGTACAACTAGGACTCAAACCAACACTTGGATCATGTGATGGATTGCATAAGGGCATCTCAAACTCAAATTCAGGCCTTGATAAATCTCCTATGATGATTTTTTTGGACTATACTCAATCGCTTGATTGGTGCACATGTGGACATGTACACCTAGGGCATCATGGAAAACCCATCTCCCAGCATTTTATCAAACCCAACCTGCATAATCTTAAATATCATTTTCAATACATGATTTCCACCAAGGGTCATTAGATTCCCATGTTGGAAACAAGAAATATGTACAATTTTTTATGAAACCCTAATTTAGGGCCTACAAACCAGGCAGTAGGAGTAAAAACACAATAACTTTCAAAGTATAGGAGATTAGGCCATGAGACCAAATAAAAAAGGAATATACTTCATGGGGATACCTTAATCTTTCAAACTTCCCTTCCCAACCTTCTGTACCTATCCGTACCAAATGACAGTTTCTCAAATTTGTAGGAAAATGGTGATTTTTATTGATTTTGAATGCCAAGATACAAAAGTCCTCCTACCACCCGCCTATAAGGGATTTTGTAGGAATTGCAAATGGTTACATTAAATTTTTAAACTAATTATCCATTTGGGAATGGTTTTTACACTATTTGACAAAAGTTGTCAAAGTTGCTTAAAAGTTGCTTGACAACTTTTTAGCAATTTTGCAAGATTTTACAACTTTTCACTCTAAGTGACCAAACTTGGTCCAAACCTATTATTTATGATCCCACATGGATATAAACATGATAAAAAATGTAAATATGATAAAATAACCTATATTTAAGATTTTGGACATTATTTGACCAATAGTTGACCACGGGCTTATAAAATGCCAATCTTGGAACTAGGTCTTACAAAGGGTGTCCAATATGAAACCTTTGATTCTAACTTGACCTAAAGGCCACTAGGACATTCAAGTAATCCATAATTTCCAAAAAAAATACTTAGGTTAAATAGGGTTCTCCTGCACCACCTAGACTCTTGTACCTAGACCAAAAGACAAGAATGTGATTGGTACTATGTGGGTTTTCAGAAATAAGATGAATGAAAAAGGTGAAGTTTCCAGAAAAAAAACAAGATTAGTGTGTAAAGGATATTCTCAAGAAGAGACTATTGATTATTGAGAAATTTTTTCTCTTGTTGCAATACTTGAAGGAGTCAGAACTCTTCTGGCATACGCAGCACATAAAGGATTCAAGATATACCAAATGGATGTAAAATCTGCATTCTTGAATGGAATCCTTGAAGAGGAAGTCTATATTGAGAAACCTAAATTTTTTGTTGATCCTAACAAAAGGAATATGGTTTTCAAATTGCACAAAGCCTTGTATGGACTAAAACAAGCTCCTAGAGCCTAGTATGAAAGATTGCATGGTTACTTGATAAGTATTGGATTTTTAGAGAACTAATGATAGTAGTAGCTTGTACATCAAAGAAGGACCTCAGAATAAGATACTATTAGCAAAGATATTTGTTGATGATATATTGTTTACTAGATATGATGATTTATGCAAAGCATTCTCCAAAGCTATGAGTAAGGAATTTGAGATGTCTATTTTTGGAGAAATCAAATTCTTTGTTGGTTTACAAGTTCATCAGATGAAGGATGGTATCTATATTACTCAGTCTAAATACATCAAAGAGATACTAAAGAAAATTTGGAATGGAATATTCCAGACCAGTTGGTGTTAGAATAGTCCCAAAGGATAACTGAGAGGGGGGGTGAATCAGTTATCAGTTAATTTAATTCTTTTCTCTTATTAACTCAAGAATACAATAAATTAAATGCACATTCAGATAACATAATAGACAACACCACAATTTGATTACGGGGAAACCAAATTGTAAAAACCCCGGTGGGAATTAGCACCCACAATGAACTATACTTGTTTATAATAATCCTTGTTAGAATATCTTGCAACCCTATTAGGAGTTGTTCTTTACAATGCAATAAGTATAGTGACCTAGTTAAGGGTCTGACCCTATTAGGAGTCTTTTACAAATAACCCTGTTAAGGGTGAGGACTCAGTGTCCAAAACTGCTTCAATGGTGAAGGCTACAACCTTCTATAAAACAGATATACACTATGTCTGATGATGAAATGTAGATTAGACCTGTTGTCTTCATCAGTTCCAATGTATTGTAATCTTCAACTACTTCTTCACATAGCTCCTTGATGAATGAAACACAACTAATATTCTACTCTGTACTTTTTTTGTCACTTTTCTTATCATTCACACTTAGCGTTCATGAATGAACTACTATAAGTATCTTCCTCAAAGTATGAGATCATGGGACCTGTTAGGAAACTCTTCATAACATACTTTTCGGCTAAATGAACCACGCAAGAATAATTACAACCGTGTAATATAAACTGAATAGACGCGACGTTTCACAAAGTTGGCTCCACCAAATTATCTCAAACAACAGGATCCTGATGAAACATGATAGGTGCTCTTAACTAAACATGGTTAACTCATAACTAATCATGAATATACACACGCATATCCTGAAGATAGGAGCAACTCAAGAAACATGGTAAATATGTCGTCTTTGAATAGATACTCCCCAGAAATTGTAACTGCCAATACAGATTAACACAACTTAACTGAAACATCAAATCTAATCCTGTGTGTATGAACAAAGCATTAAAAACATGTCTACAACATGAATATAACCACACAAGGGTTAATATCATCATTCTGATAAGTACGTACAGAACACTGCTGTATATTATATGTTGTCATCAATGACAAACTTACAATCATCTAGTTGCCAGAAGTAAATCTCCAACAGTTGGGACACCTATGTCTATTGGACATAAGTTGTCTAAGGATGATGAGTCAAATGAGGTAAATTAGACTACCTACAAATCCATGATTGGTAAAATTCAATATGTTGTTCACACTAGACCTGATATTGCATTAGTAGTTGGTACTGTGGCAAGGTTTTCATCTAATCCAAGAGAGAATCATTTTATGGCTATCAAAAGGATGATGAGATATCTTAAGGGTACTGAAGATTATGTATTATGGTATAAGAAAGGAGGAATTTTTTTTTTTGAAGAATTTTACTGATGTTGATTGGGCATGAAGTTTTGATGACAGGAAGAGCACGAGTGGTGGAGAGTTATTCCTTGGTAAGATGTTAGTCTCTTGGACCAGCAAGAAACAAAATTTCATTTATCAATCTACAGTAGAGGCAGAGTATGTTGTTGCAATAGTAAATCATTCAAATATCATATTGTTCAAACAATGTTTGTCCGGTATGAAGGAGGAAATCAAAGAACCAATTATTATCTACTATGACAACACTAGTGCTATTAACATTTCAAAGAGCCCTGTGATGCATACTAAGACTAAACATGTTGCAATAAAGTATCATTTCTTGAGAGAATTGATTCAGGATAAGGAAGTAAGGTTGGAATATGTGAACACCAAAGAACAACTTTTAGACATATTCACAAAACCTTTACCTAAGGTCGCATTCTTGTATCTTAGAGGAAAGCTAGGGGTGATTCCTCTAATTGAGGCTCACTAATGGATAGACTAGTGATACATCAACCGAGCTACAGAACAGATTTAACATGTTGATGCAGATTGTCAGAGATTATTACATATGAATCAATACATCAGGTACACTACAATTCATTGGATAGAGTCTTTGGCATTGGTTGTCAAAGAGGGAGAGATTATTGATGTCATGCTAAAAGAAATTATAAAAGGGAAGATTATTGAAGGAGAGATTATTGATGACAGAGGGATAAATTTTGTCAGAAACAAAGATTAATGTAAGAGGGAGAATTCTATATTTCACTGATTGTGAAGATAGAGGGAGTTTTCTGGATGAGAATCAGAATGAAGCTAAGGACATTAATAAATTTTTATCCTTGTTACTATTTCTCTATAATGCTTTGTATTATGACATGTTGTGTTTCCATCAATGCCAAAGAGGGAGATTGTTGATGACAATTATTCAATTATGTATTGTCATTGATGTATACACAAATGTAGTGATGTTACACAAATGTCTATACCTAAACCAAGCAGAGTCAGTGTTTCCAAGTTCTCTTGGGCATTGAAGAAGACCAAAGTGATTTTTAGTTCTAACTGAGTTCACTCGGGCATTACAGTAATGATCATGCATTGAAGGATTATAGTGTTAACTAAGTTATGCATTTAGTGTCAGCCGACTAACAACAATTTACATTTTATGTTTAATTGGTTACATGTGCTGACATACTTAATTTTTATTATTTATTTGAAATGTTATTCAAGCTGACTTGACAAGGCTTATCATATATATACATGGTTAATTTTGGATTGAATGTGGAAGTGGAAGTAATAAGCAGAAATATATGGTAGAGTTTTGATATGAAGAGTGAAGGTGAAATTAGATGGGATTCTGATTAAGGAAAGAACATACATAGATGCAATAGAATATTTGATCAATGAGGATCCAATTTTTAAAGCCAGAGCATAAATCTGAATAAGCCAAGATAGCTGCTTCGACAAACTGGTCAATCCATTGTTACTCTCTAACAATTGTAGCACTGATCCAAATCTCTTTAAAGAGCAGACTTAATAGTCTTTTGTAAATCCTCTCACAAGGTGACATTTCTACATTGAAGTTTTTGAAGACCTCTAACAAGGCCACTCCTTACATGGTGATTAAATCCTCTAACAGGGTTACACCTAACAGTGTGTTTTGTAACCTTTAACAGGGTTGGCTCCTAATAGGGCTCACTTCGAAAAAGTCAAAAATAGTAACTAGTTGCAATTGGTGGTTTTCCAAAATTGGGTTTCCATGTTAAATCTTGGTGTCATCTGTGTACATGTTATTTTCTTTATGCTTTATGTTTCTACACTTAATCACTAAAGGATAATTACAATTAATATCTTAAAGATTTACTTTGTTAACCGAGTAAGAACAAAATATCTATGTTAACCGATTAACAGTGATAGGTTTGGTTAAGACATCTAAGGGACTTGGATTTATTTTTGTGGTAAATGATTCACCCCTCCCCTCTGAGTTACTCAACTCATTTCCAACAATAGGTTTCATTAGTTGACCTTGTATGTGGTCATTTGTGTATTGGTATATTTCTTTCATGAGAGTAATGATAAATACTTTCATACCTAACTTGTTCATTTTGAAAATTTGAGCATTTATCTTATCTTGATATCATGTTAGCTCCATTTCATTTTGGTGAACAGTTGCATTTATCCTTAACCCTTTATCTTAGTTTACTCTATGAGAAATTTTTTAAAATTATCTTCTGATGTTACAAATTTCAAAATTTATACTAACTTGAATCTAAGATGGAATTCTTCTTGTGGATAGTTGCCTTGTTTCTTATTTTATTGTTCTTGTTTTAGATGATCCATCAAGGCACATTAAAAACATCAATTCAATTACACATGTCCTATGAATCACAAGACTACTTGAAGATGTGCATATACTTCCACTTGAACACATTTAAAGGACTCATCTACTTCTCTTGTCTCTACCAAATATTCCTGTACATCATGTTTCCAGAAGACCACTTGAAGACAATACAATTTATTCCTTTATTTGAAGATCAAGTTGCATATTTTTGTGAAAAAATTGGGTTTCATACCCCTTGTTGTAAACACCCCAAGTACATATTAAAGGGGGTGTTAGAATTCTAATATTTCCTTACTGTATTATTTAAATTTGGATAAGCCAAGGTATCTATAAATGTATCTTTTGTCCTCTAGTCCAAGTGGGAGGACAACTAATTTTATGCAATTCTTTTAATAAGGAAATCAATTTATTCCTCCTTAAGAGGATATCGACACTTGTCACACACTTAATATGAATGTGGCATTCAGAACATAGGAGTTACATTCTAACTCCATATATTTAAGAGATGCTCCTCTCTCATTTCTCACAATGCAATAATGAAGAATAATTTATGATGAATATATTGTAAAGACTCTCTCTCTCTCTCTCTCTCTCTCTCTCTCTCTCTCATTTCTTATGTTTTTTGCCTCATTCATATTATATACACAAAGGGGTTTTTCTCAGTTTTCGCCTCTCAAATCCATGTCTCGTTGTATTTATCTTGAAGCAACTTGATGGGTTTGGTTGTAGATCTTGAAGAAATCTCTCATTCATTGTGTTTATGGTAAAATACTTCCTTTTTTACACTCACTTGAATTCTTTCCTTTCATTCTTTTCATTTTTTGTATATTGCTTACATCAAATAACAAAAAAGGTGCCTCACAAGGTTCTTCATTACATTCTCATTATTCCATGCATGCAATGATTATTCAGGTGCACTAGGTTGGCACAATTTATGGATTACCATGTGTAACCACCCTAATTTGGTCTACTCTAACTAGAGACCTTGTTTGTCCTAAATGTGATCATACCCCTAATTATGTCAATCCAACTATTTGATTATTAGCATAATTCATCAAAATCAATTTAATCTCCTAAAATCAAAGTGATTTCATCACTAACTCACATTAATTACGTTGGCCTATTTAAATTAAATCAACCCAATTAAATCCTTAGCTAAAGTAATTAATTAAAAGGAATTAAATAAAATCGCTAAATACAACTCATCACTTGCACATGGAAAGTCAATCCATGAACCAATGAGAGTTCACTCACATGTATCACCAAAGTTTCAATCCTCACCTCTCCTCACAATTTGATCTCAACCACTCATTTCTCAAATTCTTCCTTAAAATGATTGAATTTTGAGCTCAGTTGGCCCCAAATTTTAGAAACTTTAATGCACTCTTATGCTGCCAATAATTTTAGAATTCTAATTGCATCCTTATTCTATCATTTTGATTTCACATAGCTAATTAGATAATCTTCCTTTGTGCTTCAATTGAATCTTTGCATCATTCTAAGCATGAATTGCATGCTCATTAGCTTTATTTATCAATAAATATTCCATTCTAAGACCGAATGTGTCACTGATTTAATGCATAATCTTAGGGAAATTATAGCTTAAAACATAATCTTCTTAGATAGGAAGAAATGTGTCAATTTCCATGGTTTCCTTATATTTTTCAATTGATTTTCATTTTTCTAACCATTGATGCAATGACATATTGAAGTGTTGTGTTGGAGCTTGCAGGTAAAATATTCACACACACATTTATAGCCCCCCACTTTTTACCTTTCATTAGCTCATCATTAGTGGGGGGCTAAAGGAATTAAATAGATAATATTTTCATGATAACATATCTTATTTTACTTAAGGTTGCATGAATCTATATCTATATTTCGCACACATTGTGGACTTCAAGGAAATCCATAGAGAAGCATCTCCTCCTGTGGCTTTCTAACAGAGCCGTATATTTTCTAACATAGTCTTAAGTGTTAACTAGAAAAAAAAATAGTCAAAACTGATTGAGGTGGTGAATGTGAAGAATTTGTCAGTAGACAGGCTTGAAGATTAATGACATGAGTTGGAGGTTTTGATCTTGTAATAGGTAATAAAGCCTCTAAACTAATCTATGAGGAAACAACCAGGTGCACTAGATATGAACTAGGGGTGTGCAATACATTCAAGCCAAACTAGATGCAATCATTTATCATTATCAAAGGTTGATAAATGATTGCATCTAGTTAGACTCGAATGTATTGTACACCCCTAGTTCATGCCTAGTGCACCTATTGTTTCCTGATAGATTATTTTAGGGGATTTTTTTACCTATTACAAGATCAAAACCTCAAACTCAGGTCATCAATTTTCAAGCCTTTCTACTATCTGATTCTTCACATTCCTCACCTCAATTAGTTCACCCTTTTGAATGTTTTTTTTTCTAGTTGACACTTATGACCATCTTAGGAAATACACAGCTCTGTTAGAACTTGTAATGCAGGCCATAGGAGGAGATTCTTCTTTACGGATGTCCTCAAAGTCTATGAGTGTACAAAATAGATAAATTTGTGCAACCTCAACTAAAATAATATAAATTACCATGAAAATGTGATTTATTAAATTCCTTAAGACCCTCGTATTTGATGAACTAATCAAAGGTAAAACATTTTGGAAATCATGTCGACCAAAGACATGGACCAATTGTTTTGGTCTCTTGAGCCCTGATATCTTTAGTCCAACATGGTGTCAAAATTCTGACACCACTGCCATCAAACTTCCTTGATGCACTGACAGGTATGATGTACTCGTGATGGCATCCCTGTCGAACATGGCGACAGGAGTCAAGTTTTCCCAATGGTATTTTCCTATGGGGATTCTCTACTCATGACGACATCCCTGTCAAAAATGGCGATGGGAATGGGTTTGGCCGACGACATGTTCTGATGGTGATGTTGTACTTGCAATGACATCCCTGTCAAAAATGGTGACGAGGGCTGGGTTGGCTCAACGACATCTAACGATGACGATTATGTACTCGCGATGGCATCCCCATTAAACATTGTGACATGAAACAACTTTGGTCGGCAGGGATGCTCTACTCATGATGGCATCCCAAATGAAAATGGTGATGGGGACTGGGTTTGACCGACGACATATTATGATGGCGATGTTGTACTCACAATGGCATCCCCGTAAAAAATGGTGATGGGAGCTGGGTTTACTCGACAACATCTTATGACGATGATGTTGTACTCGTGACGACATCCCCGTCGAACATTGCAATGGAGCAGGGTATGTCTGATGGTATTTTACGATGGGGATGTTGTACTCACGATGGCATCCCTGTCAAAAAATGCGACTTGTATATTTTACTTACAATGACATCCCCATCGTAAATGAGTACTCATTTGACGATGAATGGATGGCCTTTTTCGACGCTTATTTTTCCACAATGGCGACGACGTCCTCAGGCATCACAATTAATGATGCAAAATGATAATGATATTTTGAAACATTTTTTTGTCATATTTATGACAGGTAGCCATCAAAATTTGGCACCAAATGTATTAGTATTTACTGCTAGAATAAAAGATCTCCATTGATTTTAATCACATGCTGAAAAATGGAAACTTTAGTTGCAGGTTGTTTAACATTGGTTTGATCAATGTTATAACATGTATCTATATTAGCTTATCCAACCAATAATCTTTCGCCACCTTTTTTCCATTCATCTCAATATCCAGCCACTTGCGGGCCCAAGACACATGGAAAAATCTCTTGATCTCAGGAGAAATAAAGATCTTGCAAGTTTGATCAAGGATAACAATGGTCTTCGATCTCTTTCATGGTTTACTCATCTTGTAACCCTTTGACTTTGTTGAACCTTTACACATGGCTTGATCTCGTTATCTCACACATATTCTCCATCATGCAAGTTTATTCATGGGATAATGATTACCATCGATTTCTTCTTCCTTTTAACCTTTGTTTGGATGATGACATAAGATCTTCTTCGCGTAACTTTTCTGACAAAACGCATGATCTCTATTGAAATTCAGCATGTGCAGAAAGATGAGCTCATTAGTAACTAGGTTCTTAATCAAGTCAATCACCAAGGTGAGATAGGTGTCACTCTCTCGTTATCCTGTGGCCAATAAAAACTTTCAACTTCTTGGGCGGGATTACAGGAGCCATTGATTTTAATCTTACAGGATACTTTTTTTATTACACTTGGTTTGTCAAACAAACCACTCATATCTTTCTCAATACGACTTCAACCATTCGACTGCTAACTAAGTTAGATAATATACCAAAAAGTATGTCACCTTTAATCATGTATAAAATGCTTTTACTTCCATGGATACATGTCGTTGAGATTTTCTCAATATTTGTTATGTCAATGACCATGGAATCCTCCCCTACATATGACAAAATAATGCAGTAACTCTTCTCGTGATTGAAACAACATGGTAGCATAAGAAATACTAAGGAATAAAGCATGATTAAATGATATAAAATAAGCTAAGGGGAGAAGAAAATCATTTGGAAAATTTATGTTCCAACAGGGCCAAGGAAACGCACACCAAAATCTTGTCATTTTTTACTAAAGATAAGTTTACTCATGTTTTCCCCCAATAAGAAATTCACTAGAATAAATCTCACAACAACCTGGTTTCATAAATTATAGTGGAGTTATTCCAACTCCTTAGTGATGATCTCTACTCTATTTCTATAAACTTCAGTACTGATACATCAACGTGACTCCCTTACTATGTTTGTCAAATAAAATTATTGCATTTTTTGCAAATACTGAACATTGTACATTTCTAAAAAGGTTCTACTAGAAATCCTCGTCAACGAATACTAAACAATACCAAATGAGAGTTCAATCATGTGGGATATTCACACTTACGACATGGAAAACAAAAATCCTTCATTTTATTTTCATGCATACCAAAATCATTGAAATTACAGGGAGTAGCTTCTGAACATGACATGCTCAAATGCAGGGGAAAATGAAGAGTACTTGATGCCCTCTCTAAAAGGATATTCTTGTATTTTTAGTTGTAAAAAAAATTATTAACACTTGCCTCACTATCAACAAAATAAATTAAGGAATTAGCATGACCCTTTATATTGAAGGTCTTTTTGTATGTTTTCTTACGAAAATTTATAATACTCAGTGCACTGCTAACTAAAAATGGACAATGTACCAGCAATTTGTTTTGGACTAACATAAATCCTTATGGATGTGTGTTGCATGTCCAACGGGGGATTAAAGTAATATAATAAAGAAAATCATATGCAATCAAGGATAGGGAGCCAAATAAATGGTGACCTAGTCCATGTAACGACTCCAATATGGGACCCACACAGGAATCACAACAATGTAAAAAAATCATATTAACTCAATACTTTTAAATCAGTAATATGAGTAATTTTCAAAATAGATTTTGTCTATTCAACACCCTATGAGTATTATTTGCATATTTCTTCAAGAATCTTCATAATGTTCCCTTGTGGTGTAATTCTCTTCTTCCAAACACAAACTACAAAATAAAAGATACCAACAAAAATGTGTTAAAGAATTCACCCTAGAGACCAGCAATTCCCAATCTCTAAGAACACTTGTTGAACATAAAAAATCTCCAAGCCCATGTCTACTTGTTTCATATGAAAAAAAAGAAAATTTCAAGAGCACAGTCTCAACTTCCAATGCCTTATTTGAGAATGCTATCCAATGAACTATTTAGTCACCTGGTGACATGATTCTTCAAGGCGTTACAAAAATGATTTACTATTATTTTTCCTCCACCTTATCATTTGCCAAAGTGGCACATCTAGTCAAGATGCCTCAAATATTAGCCTCTTCATAGATGCCTTACAAGTACTCTCTGAGGTAAATTTAGAAATTTTCTATCATTATAAATTAAGAATGTGCACTATGTTCTAGTTTTCATTTGTACAAGGAAACAAGTACACTCATTTGTAGGTTGGGGCAGTTGATTAGGCCACTCGAGTGAAAGGCTTTATAGGGAGTACTTAATCTTCTTAAAAATTCAAGAGCATACCTCCCCTCAAAACTTCATAATGATGTAATAAGGTATGCTACAACACATGGATGTATGGAGATGTAGAGGTGATTTAATTGCTTTCTTTCTTTTGTTTTTCAAATATTTTACCTTGTTTTGGTGTTTTTATCATTATAATGATATTTGCTAACCAAGTTTTTCCCTATATGCTCTTTTCTTATATAATTTTCATTGATACAATTAATATTTAATGGAAATTTATAAAGCAACCAATGTTAGAATTCAAAGTATAATGCAACCTCGAAGAAAGCAAGTATGATAATTACATTAATATGTAACAAAAATTAGTCTACTATGAGTTAATGAATGATAAAAATGTTCCAATAGATCAAATAAAATAAATATTATGGTCTATATACTATTTTCCTAAGGATTGGGTTTTAAAATCAAGGAAAAGATATCATTTATATGTGCAAATGAAAATATGGTTATTTTGTGTCATACAATCTACGAGCAATATAAGTCAATGTAAATGGTCGTCCAATGATATAAATTCATGTATGAATGAGAAAATCACTGCTCTAATGTGGGAAATGGAGCCTCATGTAAGGTGAAAAGATAACCTGATGATATATTTGTGGGTTATTTGATTTTAATCTTTGAACGATGATAGGAAGTTCCTTATTGGTCTAGCTCCTATTTCGAGCCTTTTCGAGAGTGTTGGATTAAAATTGTCTTGAATATTTCTTCCACTCTTGTTGTACTTGGGTAAAAGGATATGCTAGTCCTTTTTGTTCTCCTTTGATTAGGTTATTTTAAATTTCATTATGTCTTCTTGCTATACTTGTCTTGTTTGTCTGTTTCGCTACTTTACATTTGGGTTTGGACCCTTCTTGTGTTTTTACCTTAATCAAAATAAATCGTGTGCTTTAAAAGAAATAATAAATAGATGAACCAATATAACAATTTTGTATAATGATCTAGCGAAAAAATTTAAACATATGTTATCACAAGTGTAGGAAAATGATCAATAATGCATTAGAAGGCCAAAAATAGCTCGCACAATATGTAAAATGCATAAAAATTAGATAACCAAGGTCCTAATAGGACACACAAATTAAGGGCGTCCAAAGAAAGATATTTAAAGGCATAAAAGGAAGATCACATTGATTTTCAAGATGTTCAAATCTTTCCAAAACCAGGGGAAAATGAGGACTTCAAAAGTCACCAAGAATAAAGCCAAGGTTACAGATAGGGCACACATATCTGCACAGCCTCATATATCTATTGGAACAAAAGTGATGGAAACCCTTGAAGAACTGCATAGAGATACATGCCAACAGCAGAGAAAATCAATACATGGAAGGTTTTGAATTTTTCTTTTAACATAAATCAAACTATTTTCAAAACAAGCCTCCACGGCCTGCATCCAAGAAAAGAAGACACAATCCCAGACATGTAAACTATGGTTTATGTGAAATTTTCTGAAAGATCCTAAACTAATGAAATGCCAGTATACAAAAAAATGAAAGAGCAAATGATACCATTATTTTCTTCATGAATAAAAATCTAATCTCGTGAATCTAGCGAAAGATACATTTGGGAGAAGGTGGAATTGTCTGCAAATTGTTTAGAAGACTTAGAAGATTTCAGTAAAGTCTTAGGATTTCCTCGTCAAAACTTCATTCATGGTGGCGGCCATAGAGGAATAGCAAGACGTTAATACAAAATGAAAAGTGCAAAAGTAATGGAAGCCCTCGCAGGAAACAAACATAGATATAAGAGCCGTGATAGATATGAAGTTTAAAATCTAAAAACATTAATGGAAAATCTATAGAAAACATGTTGTGGCCTGTATAATGAAGCAGATACAAAACCCTACAAAAATATCAAAAGGATTTTAAGAATACTTAGAGAAATATGGATCCCAATGGGGGGTTTAATGTAAATATTTACCTAACGGTAGTAGAGATGTGCAGAAAAGCTTCAGAGAAGTCTTCACTTAAGAGCACCAAACTCCATCAGCCTCGAAACAACCAATCACAGTGGAACCAAAACAGAGAAGCAACAAACCTCAAGTCAAAATAAAGATTCAAACGTCGAAATGGGTTATGATTAGGTTTTCACCATAGAAGGAGAATGGATTTTGCCTTTTTTCTTTCAATTATGGTTCATCATTCATCGGAAATCCAAAAAAAATATATTGATCATCCAGGCAAAAAATTAAAAAATATTGAAGTGCATCTAATAATATATCTAACTAGCAGTCGCATGCTTTAGTGCATACAATAGTGATAGAAATTGGATTTTGCAAACATTGTTCAAAATGATTACCAAAATTAATAAAACTAAAAAATTGAACTTATATTTTGTATAATGTAAGTATTAGTACAATTTAGCTAACTAAAATATAAAGATTATCATTTTAGATTTTATAAAAAATTTACATATATCTACAATTCATTTTAGAATAAATTTTTATAATTAAAATGTAGATATGATGTAATCTTTCTATTATTTTTCAACATATAAATAGAATCTTTTCGTTCTAATTTTCATTTTTTATTTTAAAATTAAATTATTCTATTAGATTTCTACATAAAAATAGAATCTTTCTATTCTATTTTTCATTGTTCTCATGCAAATTATGATAATTTCTAAAATTAAATTTATTTATTTATTTTATAATTTTAAGCTTTATAGAAACTGCTAATTATAAACAAACCATTCAACTTAAAATGTTTTTTTTCTAAAGTAAAAATTATATTTTTATTAAAAAAATATTTCTATTTCTTCTAAACAATCTTTTCAAAATTTGTGAATTTCAATCTTTCTAAAATGCATTTCTCTAATTAGAATATGAATCTTTTAACTATTCATTTTTCATCATAACACCTACACCAATCAATGAAAAACCCCATCCAGAAAATGAATGCACAATTTTTGGAGGCAAATAGTGATGGCTCGATTCCAAAGTCAACTTATTTGTTAGTGCTTTATCTTGATTTCAATCTACAATATTTTGAGATCTATTCATTTATTTTTAAAAGCAATGCATAAAAAATACATTTAAAAATTTAACATTTATATCTACAACTTTTTTTTCTAGTCATTTATCTTTTCTCTTACAAGCATCCATGGAGGTATGCATTCTCAATAAGAGCTCCTTCGTATGTTGCACCGTTCATGTAATAATATCAACATCTAATTGAAACACAATACTAATATTAAATATAACTAGCACTTGCACCCAAAGGAGGTGCAAGGGGTGTGCCGATAGGTATACATCTGTAAGTAATTGTAAGGTGGGTGTATATTGCTTTATGTGCTGATAATTGTGAACTTTTTGTAATAATTGATCATTTAAGTCTTTGCTAATAACATTTGTGAAACCAGAATATTTGAAGCATTTACATACAAAATCTTTGAAACGTGATACATTATCGTATTCCATAATATGAGTTTGCCTTAGAAATTATATGTATGATTCTTTATAGCAAAATTCATATAGTTCTTTTTTGTCCAGCCTTTGATTTGATTCCTACAAGTTGAAACATCAAGTTAGTGATCTTTTATAATCAATAGTATATGTAGAGTTCAAAGGGGAAAATGTATTGCAAAGGGCAAACAGGAAATGTGTACCCATCCTCATTATATTGAGAGTTGTTGGAGTCTGGACTCTTCCTTTTTCTTGATAATTGTGTATGGATGTTTTTCATTTTTAAATATTGATCAAAAGAGAATGGTGGTTGTATACAAAGGTCGTTCATTGTTTTAACTTTCAAGAACAACAGTTGAAAGCATATGAAAGGCCTTGCAAGATGATTGAAAATGTTTGGTCCATCAATCAATGACAGCGTCTATGCAGACCAAAATTTCCACTGATGTGACTTTTTTTTAACATTTTTTAAATAAATTAAAAAACACAGTGTATTTTTTAATTTTATTAATAAATATAAAAAATGTCATATCAGGTGCAAATTTAGAGGTTCAATCAAGACCACCCCGACCATGGGAACTACTAAGTCCATTTCGTACATAGTGGGGATGTAGGGCGCCACTACCGAGACCTGCACAGTGCACACCCAATTTATTCAGTGTCATGAAATTTGGTCGTAGAGTGGACATCAATATCATAGAAAGGCGAGGAGCATTGTTATGGGATTTACCCAATTTGTAATGAAATTTACTCATAGAGTGGACATCAAAATCACAGAAAGGTGAAACAACAATGTTATGGGATTCTCACAATTTCTTAGGCCGTTATTTTGTTTTTGGATTCGATTATAAGAGATTTTTTAATATCAATATTTTATATTATGTTCTATAATCCATCATCAGAATATAGAGCCCAAGGAGATGATAGATCATGGAATACCATGAGCTTTAAATATGATGTTAAAAATAATGTATAATGATGTCCCACTTCTATGTGAGATGTTCTAGCATCAATATTTCAAATCACAAGTTGTAATCTATCATAGCAATATTAGAAAGGATGAGGAGATTATCGATCATAGAATACGAGTTGAGATATTAATGCTAAAAAGCATTATTAATGTGTTTGACCTTTCTTAAAAACATCCCCCAAAATATCATGAACAGAGTGATTATTGATCTTGAGGATGGCTCTCATACACTTCTAAACATTAATGCTAAAAAATCTTACACAATAGAAAACATAAACAATAGTGAAAGTTGACAAAGGTCAATTATTACTGTATTCAATACTAAATTATTGGAAAAAAAATGAAGGAGACGGGAAGAAAAGAAAAAAAGTTGTGATTACTCTGCTATCTTAAGAATTTAACTTTTTTCTATACTTATTAAGTTTCAATTGTTTCTACAACTATGAATTTATATTTGGGCAAACAAGGGAAGAAAGAGTAAAGGGAAAACCATGATCCTTCATCAATCTTCTAAACTTAGAGTAAAGGGAAAACATAGTATCTATGTATGTCACTCACAAGGATAGATGTTAAAAAATTTCATATAATCAAATTCAGAAACAACACTAACAAATTAAAAGAGGTCCAATATTACAATATTCAAAACTAAGATGTTCCTGAAAAAGATTTGGACAAACAGGGAAAGGAAAAAGAAAAACAAAACTGTGATTCTTTTGCAATCTTAAGAAAAAAAAAAAAAATTCTTTTCATATGCTTAATAAGTTTCAATTGTGTCTACAACTAAAATCTATCTTTCTTCCCACATCCCCACGAGAAATATTCTAAAAATAGAAAGTAGAGGAAAGCCTGCGGCATCTCTGAAATGTCTAAGAACAAGTGAAGCGAGTGGTGTTGTAGACAAAAGAAGTGCAGTCCCCAAAGACTGTGGCGCCTCTTTCAATGAAGGAAATGGGAGTCAATGAAGGGTAATTTGCAACCAGCATTTCATCTCCTCCATTGTTTTCTCCACATCAAGTTACAAACTGATTTAATTCTCTAACTCTGCTCTACCTAGTACTACTGTACTCAAAATGCCAGACTTATTCATTCAATATGTATAACTTTATTTGGATTAAAGTATAATACAAATGTTTATAAATGTTCATGTTATTTATGATTTTTTTTAAATTTAATATTAGGTTTATATAATATATTATTATAAGTATTGCTTTATTTTTCTTAATTGATCTTTAACACATGTTTCAATTTAAAAAACAATTTCAACCTGTTATAATCACAATAGATCTACCATGAAAGTATGATTATGGCATGTTGTTAGCTAAGATTGTAGCAATGGTTTTTGTTGTTGGATTTGAGGTAAAAAATAACATAGTCCAAGGCTCGAAGAAAGTAATCTGCAAAGGATGAACAATTAAAATAAGAGTCAATTCACCCATGTTTATGACGAAGATACAAGTTGCAATGCAATGGCCCAGTTGGATAAAATAGCGGCAGTAGCAGGGGTGGAAGACAATGGAACAATATAATGTTCAATCTTCCATGGGAGCACTCCACCAATGGTCCAAGAAATTTCTTGAATCCACAGTGACTTGGGGAGTTCAAGGTAATGTCTCCCTTTCCAGGAACTGGAGAGCCTACTCCATTCAGTGCATAAAAAATAGAAAAAAACTAACTTTAAGGGTAAAATTATGTAAAATGCTAAAACGACCTTAAAAAGGGTGATAAAGGGAATTATCATTGCAAATTCCACATACTAACCATATAAAATGATATTCATATTGTGTTAAAATGAGCTAAAAATTTAGAGCTATGTTCCCAAAATGTTATCCAAATTCTGATTAAGTTTCAAGTCATAATCATCAATTCACTCCTCAAATGACCAAGAAACACCATTAATTTGACAATACATAGTTAAATGATGTCTTAACAAACTAAAATTTTAACTAAAGCATCTTGACATCAATTTCTATATTTCCATCAAAAATCAGATTAAACTTTATCTGATTTAACTGAAATCTACATACTGTAAAAAACTGTGTTCTGACAAGTCAACTTGGACTATTGGTTTGTTGCATGTGGGAACATTTCGATATGCCTACCAAAATATCAGATCAATGTCCATTTTTTTTATAATCCAAACCTGCATTTCTACATTCTTCATTCCTACATTTTTCATAAGAAAAGTTGGAGAAAGAAATGTTTTAAGCTCAACCAACATCAAAGCGCTTTGAAGGAACATCCGGCTAACACTATTGAGGAGAAAGCACTAGGACATCTGACTTGTCAATACACGATAGTTCATTGAGCTCCATTATATAAGATATCCTGTAAAAATTATTGGAAGTATGGATTCAAAAGGAACCATAAAGCACACCCCATTTCCAAGAAGGGATTTCCCCACATTGGGTTTTCCTTTGATAAATTTCTTGTCTCCTAATGTGATGGAGTATTTTGTGTATAAATTTTATTAATTTTTCATACAGTTACTATTATTTGAATTCTGACCAGTGGAAGAAATAATAATTCATGTGCACTACAATTTTTAAACATTCTTGAGAAAAAAAAATTGTAGATACTTAATTTTTGGTCATTAATTGAGAAAAATTGATACGATTTGATGAATCGCCCATTAGAATATCCAAGGCAATCATAGGTCAGCAAAGATCTGTATGCAGTACTCAGCCATAGGAAGCCTTTGGTATCAAGATGGAACACTTAATCAAGACAACCATAAGAAAACATCCTTCTTTCTTTTAGATGATGATTGAAAGACTAACCTTCCCCTTTGCCTAAAAGGATTCCATAGGGCTGTTGTTGTAATGCCCTTTTTCAGGTCAATTCCAACATCCTTGGAAACCTCCAACTTTCTTGGAGAGCATCAACATTATTGGGAAGGTATTCTGACAATGGTAGAGAGTTTATGGAGCCAAAATGAATATAACAACACCATTAATGTACTATATCAACATTCTTGGCATTTTATTTTACAAACACCGATTTTGGAGAGAGTGAACTTGGTTCAGTAGCCAAAGTATAGAAACCCTTCAAGCAATTATGGACAAAAATCCACCTAGATGATATTGTAGAATCACACAAGATTCACAACTGTGCTTATTTTTATTGAGAAATTGGGTTTAATGTCGGTAACTTTTAGATACATTTAAGACTGAACATAATTACTAGACGAGTATTGGACAAACAACAATTCAAGATTTTTTTTTGTAGATATTTTTGTTGAAATCATTGAAGATATTTTTATGTCAAATTTATCATGCTCTGAAGCTTAAAAAAATATTTATTATAAAGTGTGAATGTTAAAAAATATTTATTGAAATTAATGTAAGGTTTATTTGGACCAGCCTTGGCATTTTGGCTGATTGTACATATGCAAAGACAGTGATAACATTTTCTCAAAGAGGGTAACGATTATTATAAGGGAGGAAATTTCCATCTTAACGGCCTTCAACAAAGTCTCTTGTCTAGTGAAATCTTCCCCTTTGATCGAGCAGATTTGAGCTTTGTGGCATCTGATGTAACAAGCACAGAATCTTGAGTTTTGAGATCACCCTTGACAATGGTGGTTTTATTCTTGCCCTGGAAGAAACCAGAAATAGACACATCTGCCAGATCCACATCATCTGATGAGATTTGAACATTGAAATCATCATACACAAATGTGAGTTATTATGGAGAGTAATTATGCAGAAGCGGTGTTAAAACAGGAGGAGGATGAGAAGAGGTGAAAAATGAGAAGATTTTTTTGGTGAAAAGCAGAGAAGGGAAAGATGATTTTCGTTGCCTCTTCTTGAAATTAGTCAGTGTTAGAATCAGAAATCCAAAAAAACTCCTTGCAGTCGCCACTTCAATCTATTCAGAGTAAACAAAAGTAGATCTGAAAATATCAGAGATCACATAAAACTTCCAATCAATGAAAGCCCTACGGTTCTCATCTCGCTCTTGAATCATATCCATAAGGCTCTCCCATTTATCTTCCCCCACATCATAAACAATCGTTCCTCTCACAACCTGCTTATTCTCATCATGTCCACTGGCAATTTAAGAAAGCCCATCTGAAACAGAGCGCGCAAAAAAGGATCAAACTATGGGAATATCAGCTCCTTTAAACCATTTTTGATACAAAAGATCAAGCACAAAGACGTATTCAATCCATTTGTCTAGACAAGTATTTGAAATAAAAATATTAATTTAAAAGATTAGATATGATTTGATTTTATCAGAGGAAATCTGATTTGGTTGGAAGATCGAATTTATATGTCAAAGTCTGAGATCTCATTTCATGCCAGCTATTTTTCCACTTGTTTTCTGACAAAAATTTGTCGGCCAGTAGAAAGGTTTGCCTACCTTCCCACGTTTTTTAATTTTACCAGATTGAAAGTGGTATCCAAGCATCAGACAAGTTTCACATGAAACCTCACGTAATATAGCTTATCAGCTAAAAAGAATAAAATCATTTTTTTCTAAAAGAACAATAAAAAAGAAAAAAAGACATGCATGTAAAATATTAATAAAACATAGCTCAACACGATAATTTCACAATTAAAATGATCATAAATTTGAACTCCTCTGTTAAAAAAATACTCATAATTTCTTTATTATGTACTCACTATATTGAGAGACATCCATAATATTACTGTAGTAGATATTTTGGAATAATAACTATTTTTTATAATAAAAAATAGTATCTTCCAACTCTTTTCATTTATAGAATTTTTTTTAAAATTTTCTTATATCAACACACCTACAAAATTATATAAATTTCTATTAATTTTATAAAAAAACACAATCTAAATAATATTTATTGTAATTGATAAATAAAATTATTTGCTATTTATACTATTAAAAACTAAAAAAATGAGAAAAAACACTTTATTATATCAACTACTAAAAAAAATTCTTTTTGTCCACTATACAATAAAATAAAACCAATAATCAAGTCAGGGGAAACATAGAATAAGAACACAGTTTGTTATGTGCACATTCAAAAAGATAAAATCCATAATGTAAAGGGACTAAGCTTATTAGTAAAGGCTTAAAACATGAACACCATATAAAAGGGATCTAAACCAAATATCCACACTTCGTTGTGGAACAAAACTCCCTCCAAATTCTCAAATATTTCTCCAACCCCACATAAAACTGAGGATTTCAAATCAGCATGTGGAATCATTCACCATTCCAAAATTGTCAAAAAAAAATGAATAAATCCATGTATTAAACTTCTCATAAACTATTTCTTTTATGCTACTTCTTTTCCTTTGCAACACTATTATATACATCTCTTCCTTATATAATATTTAATAGATGGAAAAATATCGAAGACTCAATTTTATTGAAGTTTCCATGAAATCGAAATTCTTTCTAATTTTTATTTTGGAATCCTTTCCTAATTTTCAACAAAAAAACAAGGGAAAAAAAATTCATGGTAAGTTTCTATTTTTTATTTTGGAATTGTTTGCTAATTTTCAACGAAAAAATAGGGGAAAAAAAATTGAAATATTTTCCATTGTCGAAAAAACTATTCCGAAAGAGGGCTGACAATTATCCGGGAGAAAAAATTCATTTCCAGGAGCAAAGCTCCCACACAAATCCTATCGGCTTAATTATGCATCTTTTGTCAGAAATGTTCATTGGAGTTTGTAGTCAAATGAGTTAGTGCTCTTCATGTGGGAGTTACCCTTGATCTATGAAACGATTATGCAAAAGCAAGGGATTAGTAGAAAACTATGAGATCTTCCTTTATTTGAATCTAAAACTTTGTCATCTATCACCTACACGCTGAAAATATGGAAAATGTTTAGAGAAATTGGTTTGCCTTAGTCAAACCCTTGTTTAGGAATTAATCTTAAATCAAATTAAAATTTCCTGAAAGGAAAGGAAGTATGTTATCAGTAGGAAAGCCTTGATAAGTGTCTTATACCTTGATGATGCAAGTGCTTCTTGAAATAAAAGCACAAGTGTTAATGCAATAGCAGTAATCCACAAAGACCTAAAAGGACATCACAAAAGACATGCTTGCATAATTGTTGGTAGGATTTCCACCATGATGAGATGAATTTATTGAATATTCTTGACATCTATTTGAATTATTTATTGCTTATGTCTAGTAAGGACTTGATATATTTAGGATTGACTCCAAATGATGGAGGTAACTGTGTACTTATACCTCACCTAGGCATTTTGGGGTATAAAACTTCTGATACTCCAGGAAATGAAGAAGATGAACCCTTAAATGCTAATTCAACTTCCAGTGAAGTCGGTCCTGCATTATCTTGTTACTAAATATTTTGATCACAATGACAAGAAAGTAGATGATGAAGTTTCAGACAATAGGCAGCGGACAGGAAAATGCAAAGAAATACACGAGAGAATGAGCTGCTTCTTTCAGTTTCTTATGTTGTTATTACACCGAAGATTTTCATGTTTTGCCAAAACTACAAAGCAAAAATAGAGATAACTGCAAGTTCCAGCAAGAGAAAAGCATGTAGGAGAGAAAATAAACTTATCTACATACTGTAAAGTCATCATGGAGATGACCCAGAAGAAGAATCAGCTTCAGACTTGCAGCTACAGCCATGATCAAAAAGAATGCATCAATATCTCATACAAATAGATCCCAACAGCTAGCTGGAAGAGGAGGTCGAGTTTCATGATGAAGCCGATAACTAACAAATACACAGGCTTCCAGCTCGAGCATAAAACTCTCAGAGGTGTGAAACTCTCATGGCGGCATCAGACCCCCGAAACCCTACTGTCTTAC
>MU225798.1:2518977-2531552 GCA_018584345.1 Thuja plicata | reverse complement strand
AATCATGCTGAATCAATTTAGGTTATAAGTCAGATTTGGTGTATCACCTTCATAGTTTTAGGATTCATTAAAGCATTTCTTTTCCCCTTTCCTTTACCTTATACAATTTGTGCAAGTGATATTCCAAGCCTAAGAGGAACCGGCCTAGAATCTGGAGATTCGTTCTCAACTCCCATCAACGAGAACGTTTCCATGTTTCAACAGGATAGCTAGATACCACATCAAGCTAATGGCGCAATCCTGATTGACAACAGTGACATAAAGGAAAGATATTGAAAAAGCTAATAGTTAGATAGAGTTAAATTTTGAGAAGAGTATGGAAGAATTGAATCAGATAATTGATAGTTAGAGATCACTTCATATCAAATCAAACATTAGTTTTACCAAAGAGTAGAATAGGAAGAATATTCAACAGCATGTGAATCAAGACCCAACAAAGAAAGGATCTAGAAGTTCCAAGTCAAGTTCACTGATTCTTCTTCTAGTTCACTCATAGAAGATTTGGAAGTTAGGAGGTAGAATAGAAAATCTAAAAGACAGGAACAAGAGGACAAGCTTTCAATATGATTTCACTCATTTTTTTCTTGTCATGATTTTAATTATAATAATTTTGATCATAAGGCTATAAACTATAGAAAAGGTCCAATAAGAAGGAATAATTTTGTTAGAAAAAATGTGTTGTCACTATTTTTTGTATTTTAATATCATTTGTCATAGGTGTGACAACTATAGACATATTTTAAGCAACTATAGAATAACATTTGTGAGATATTTTATGTCAAAATGGAAAGGAAACAATCGAGTCAATCACAAAAATGATTCTAGAAACGCTTGGAAGAAACAAGAAGATGAGAAGTCTGGTAAGACTCTTGTGGCTCAAATTGCACTTCATGCCCAAATCAAAAAAATCTATGGATTATTGGTCGTAGATGCTCAAGCCATGTGATTAGCACGAAAATATTAAAGTCATGAATTTCAAAAATATTGATGGAGGATATGTTACTCTTGGCAAGAATTTTAAACTACCAAGATTGTTGAAAAGGGTACATTGAGTCTTAATGTGAGAAGAAAAGAACCTAAAATGTTCTATATCTGAAAGGGTCGAGGCAGACCTTTTTGAGTGTAAATAAAATGTGTTAAAATGGATATAGCTTATCATTTAACCATAAAATCTATTAAATTACTAGGAACGATACTGGAGAATTAAATTAAAAAGAAGCAAAATGAGAGTGGTGTATATTACTTGAGTAGAGTCAATGGAAAAAATCATTTTATTATACAAAAGGAAGGATGTTGGATTTTGAAAAAAGGTTAGGACATATCGAATTTGACAATCTTGTGAGAATAGACTCCAAAAAAATTATGAGAGACATTCCCAAGATCAAGAAGCCTACATCTACCATTTGAAAATCATGTAATGAAGGATGAAGAGCAAATTTCCTATTAAAGAGTATTATAATGCAAAGCCTGTGGATTTGACTCGTGTAGATTTTCTTGGACTGATGAGAGTAAAAAGCTTACAAGGTGATGAGTATTTCATTACTTCTACTAATAAATATTCTAAAATGTTTTGGATTAGTTTTCTTAAAGATAAATCTAATGTTTTGGATTAGTTTTCTTAAAGATAAATCTAATGCTTTTGAAAAATTTAGGGCTTCAAAAGTGTTAGGTGAAAATAAATCCAATAGAAAAATAAAGTGTTTGATAATAGATGGTGGTAAAGAGTTGACCTTCAACAAATTTGAAGGATAGTGTGTGATGTATAGAATCTGGAGACAATACCCAAAACCTAGATCCCCTCAAACAATGAAGTTGCAAAGAGAAAGAACATTATAGTTCAGGAGATGGAAAGAATTGTGCTTAAGTTGGTGAAATTACTAGATATGTACCTAAGAGAAGCATGTCAGATAGATATGTAGATTATAAATATATTTCATATCATACTCAACACCACAAAGGAACAATATGAACTATGGAATGGGAGACCAACATCTGTCAACCATTTTATAATCTTTGGAAGCGAGAGCTACATCAAAAGAGATGAAGAGAATTAGGGTAAATTTTATTATTGATCCCATAACAACATTTTTCTTTGATTCCACATCTGATGAAGGTGATTTTTTTGTATACTCAATGACATGCAAAGGATATAGGTGTTATAAAAAAATACTAAAGAGAGTAGTAGAAAGAAGAAAAAAAAGTAGTATTGTTGAAACAGTTCAATCACTTGAGATATCAAATGGAAATGACACACTACAAAAAAATTTAAAGAGAAAATGAAGATCCCAGAAGTGAATCTAAAGTAACAAGTGTTAAGAATTTATCAAATAATATACAAAGGGATCATTCAAAGGATTTTAGATCATTGGAGATTAAAATAATAACATTCTGAATAGGAGAGGAACACAAAGAGAAAATGAACAAGTGCACTTTCCCTTACTATAAATGATAAAACCTAAATACTAGGCAAAAGAAAGAAAGACAAAAGGTTGGAAGAATTATATGAAAGAAGATTTATCTCAAATTAATAAAATAAAGATATTCACTTCTTGTGAGGGTTATAGAGGAACTAATATTCACCAGAGGGCAAACAAAGGCAAACTTTTTTCTTCTTTTAGTGTGCTTAGAAGATCATTATTTCAAAGGAAAATCAGAAACCTTTGACACTAGGGGAAAGTTTTTTTTCTTGTATAAAATATCTATTCTTTAAGCATGATTCATCTCTGCTTCTTCTAGATCATTCTATTCAGGATCTTAGTAGCTATCCAAATCTCTCTTCTCCCAGATCTACTAGAAAATAGAACAATACTTTATGTTTTTCTCAATGTCCTCCACAAATATATTATACAAGAGTTCCAGAAACAAAATGATTCTTGGTTCTACTACTTCTGTGTAGAAATGGTCCTTGTTGACCAAAAAGTGATCTCGTCTTTATATTTTTAAACCAATTTATTGGGGATTCTCTCTCACACGCATTTTATCCTATAGGTTTTTTAACCAACCCCAAATATAAAGTGGTGTATGCATTTGTATCCTTTTCAAAAATCCTAACATGTTTTATTTTTACTATAATATGGGACAAATTTTTCTACAATTTACCCCTTATTCCCAAAAGCTCATTCATGAACATAAAATCTAGATATATGATCACAGATTCAAACATAAATAGATATTTTGTGTTCTTCATTATGCAATGGAAAATGGGTATCATCTAAGATATAATCTCTCCCCAATTTCACAAGGTACATTATAATATGAAGGAACCTCAAATCAAATTAGATCAACACCACAAGAAAGGATAGAGTGATGCCAATTTTGTATTCAAGTCTTAGTGGATTCTATTCTTTTTCTTTCTTGTAAATTGAGAAGGATGAAAAATTAAGCTACATAAATATGCAAATACTAAAGAGGAAATAAAGATTGAAATTTGTGTACCTTGGAGAAAATAAGGATATGTTGTTCTACTATAGTTTTTCTCACTGTCGAGATCCCATAATCGGTTGTACTTCCATATCCGAGTCTTGAAAACTGCTTATTGTTTGTCCTAAAACAATGATCTTGTTTCTGAGCATGTAGAATGTTTGGAATGTTCTGTACCTTCTATTTATTTTCCATATCTGGCAGAGACATGTGCCAGGACCTTTGGATCTTAGATATGTAATTATAGTATTTTGACTTGTACCTACACACAGAAAAATAGGGAACTAGGTTGACTAAAGGGGTTTTCCTTTGTCAAACCCCTGTTTAGGAATCAACCTTGGAATATGAAATGTAAATCATGAAACGTAGAGTAGAAAGTAAATAAAAAGGCTCAATATCATGTTAATGTTCTTACCCTCATAGACGGATGTTTGTATTTCTCAAATCCATGAAATATGCTTTATATTTGTTTCTTGAATGTAGAAATTGACCTTGTAGGAGAGATGTAGGATCAAGGTGTTGGATATTTTTGGGATATAATGCATATATGTGCTATTATTGATGTTTAGTCATTGATGGAAACATATGATGTGAAAAACCAAATCAATGCACAAAGAAACCATATCAACAATACTACCAACAATATCCATAATATATCTTTCAAAGTCTCTCTAACAAACCTTCTTAATCATAAAACAATCTCTCCACCTTAATATCACACTTGTTTTTAACATGACTATCTCTCCCCCTTTGACATCAATGATAAAGGTACATACATGCACTAAGTCATAAAAGCCAAAAATTTGAACAAGCATCTCTCCCCCAAATTGTAATAGCATGCTTCATAAGAATAACTACTCTCGTTGATTAGAAGCCACCAAAACATCAATATAGAACAATGATAATATTTGTAAGTACACTAGACTAATGCAAATCAATGCATCTCTAACTCTGATACCAATTGTTAGAATCAAGGCAACACACACAACTGGGGGGTGAATCGGTTGTGTCCCAATACTTCAAATCTTTATCCAACTTTTAATCTTAATCTCAGATTTAAATAATAAACATTAATGTAAGATCAAAACACATAACACATGATTTTTTATGTAGAAACCTGGTTAAGGGGAAAAAACACGGTGGGGATCAAACCCACAAGATGATGTACTTTGTTAAAATCACTCTACCTTGTTAGGAGTATTACAAGGGGAATGTACATGCATTTAGGCATGTTGAATTTCCTAGACTTTAGTGCTCAAGATAATTCTTCTTGGGTAAAAGGTTAGTATCATGGGAAAGTAAAATAAAAAAATTTATATCACAATCTACTATTGAAGATGAGTATGTTGTTGTTACTATTAATTGTACACAAGTGATATGGATGAAGAAAATGTTGGAAGATATCAGAGTAAGTATTGAAGAGTCAAATGCTATCTATTGGGAAAGCTTAAGTGCTATCAATATTTCAAACAATCTTGTGTTACATTCAAAGACAAAGCATATATCTATCAAATATCATTTCTTGAGAGATAAGGTAAGTGAAAAGGAAGTTAGATTGGAGTATGTATCCACTACAAAACATATTGCAGATATCTTCATGAAGCCCTTGTCAAAGGATACTTTTGAATATCTTCGAGGTAAGCTTGGGGTGTTTTCCCCTCTTGATTGGAGATAAAGATGTATTGATTTGAATTAGTCCAATGTACTTACAGATATTATCATTGTTCTGGATTGATATTTTGGTAGCTGCTACTTAGGGGGAGTAGTTATTCTTGTGAAGTATGTTATTCAAATTCGGGGGAGAGATGTTTGTTCATATTTTTCGCTTCTATGACTTAGTGCATATATGTTTCTTTATCATTTATGTCAAAGGGGGAGAGATATTCATGTGAAAAACATGTGTGATATTAAGGTGGAGAGATTGTTTTCTGATTGATTAGAAGGTTTTCTAGAGAGACTCTAAAAGATATATTGTGGATATTTTTGGTGGTATTGTTGATATGGTTTCTTTGTGCATTGTTTTGGTTTTTCACATCATATATTTTCATCAATTCCAAAGGGGGATATTGTTGGAGATTGTTCCAGGATATCATGCATATATGTGTTAACATTGATGTCAACATATTCCTAATGTTGGTGACAGTGTTCCTGGTGTGTTTAGTGAGAACATTTATTTGGTATGGCTATTATATTTAAGATCATATGTTGTGAAGGTATAGATGGTTTTGAAGTATTTCTTTAGTTGATCTATGTCAATTTACAGAGTTTCACATGTTGATTTGAGTAAGATATGAATGATTTATCAGAGATGGGTATTTTGGTTGTTCAAGAAGAGACAAAGTTGCAGTTTTTGGATTGGTGTGGATCAGTTATGCAATATTTTTTTTGATAACTTAGTGGTGAGTTTAGGACATGGATGTGTTTCATCATCTCAAGTGGTTCATGATTTGGATGCAAGAAAGCTATTTTTCTTAAGTGATAGAGATTACTAATTGGTGTTCCAGATGAATAGTGCAGAGATAATTGTGAATTCTGAGATAGATTTGTTATTGTCATTTTCATGAAATTTCTCATTGATTTATGATATTTCTAGATTGTGTCCTATTCTTGTTTCTAGATCACATTTGGTTATGTGATCAGATTTGTTGATTTTCATGTAGCGTGTTGTTATTCTTATTGTTCTTGGCTGACACAATGGTGTAGTATGTTGTGAAGGATGGTAGCTTGATTTATGGATTTGGAGCATGTTCAAGGATGTTATTATGGATCATTTATATATCTTTGATGACATTCAATGGATCACATTGTATATTGAGCTGTAATAAACTAATATTTTCTAATTAGGTCCTTGGTCGACCTTGTGAAATAAGTTGATGTAATGTATAAAAGTATGTAATCATTTGTAACTGTGAAGTGTGTGGTGATGGTGGGAGCATGTGAATATGGTGTATTGATGACTATGCGAAGAGGTATGAGTGGAATATATAATTGAGGTAGAGATTTGATGTACTTCATTGGAATTATATTGGCTTAATAGAGATGCTATTAGTCAATTCATGATTAGTGAATTTTAGTCCATAATGGATTGTTGTAAGGCGGTGATCCTTCCTTTGGGTTGTAGCCTTTTTTGTATTTGAGAAGTGAGCTCTAGGAAGTGTGTCTGAATACATATGCATTCCCCTTGTAATACTCCTAATAGGGTATAGTGATTTTAATGTACTACATCATCTTATGGGTTTGATCCCCACTGTTGTTTTTCCCTTATCCAAGTTTCCACATCAAAAATCTTGGTGTTATGTTTGTGATCTTGCATTAATTTTTATTATTTAGATATGAGATTAAGATTAAAAATTGGATAAAGATTTTAAGTATTCGAACACAACTAATTCACCCCCTCTCAATTATGTGTGATTCCTTGATTCTAACACAAGGATTCCTTCACATGTGCATGGATCTATGAATATCGCTCATAGATATTAATTTTTATTTAAATACATAATCACACTTGCAAGGAGAGAGAGAGAGAGAAAGAGAGAGAGAGAGAGAGAGAGAGAGAGAGAGAGAGAGAGAGAGAGAGAGAGAGATCTTCTTTTCTTTTTTGANAAGGAGAGAGAGAGAGAGAAAGAGAGAGAGAGAGAGAGAGAGAGAGAGAGAGAGAGAGAGAGAGAGAGAGAGTGATCTTCTTTTCTTTTTTGAGAGCTCCAATAATAAACCACCATGGGATAGAAAATATTGCTCCAACTTGAAGAATATTTCCTTGACGAGATGGAAGAATAAGAATACTTTGGCTTGAGATCTTGAAATCACCTAACTTTCTTGAATGCTCTTGAAATTTTGAAAATGAATACTTGCACTTGATAGCTTGAGTATAATCATGATATGAAAAATGAGGAGAGATATAGGGTTTATATATTTTACCCCTCATTTTGGGATCTAAAACTAAGCCAGCCCAACAACTAGAGAAGAATTGAATTAAAAACCCTAATATTGGGCTCCAAGCCCAATCTAGGACAAAATACCTTAGGTTAATAATGTTTGAGACATTGTTCACCTAGGGAAACAATGTTTGAAACACTGTGCACCTTAGGATTTTGTCCCAAATTTTTCCAGGGACACCAAGATGATGAACAAAGGCTCAAATTTGAATTACAGGTTGTCATGATCAAGAAAAATGGGAAAAAAGACCTTGAAATAACAAAAGAGGGGTTATAGATCCTAATTAGAGCTACCAATAATGGGTGATAACTTTTTAGAATGGTACATTCATCTTCTTCAAAATTTCAATTAGTTATTACCTTATAAGATTTTAGAGATTGAACTTATCTCCTTCTCTCACCGTTTGTGATATTGTGTAGATTGTGGTGGTGGTGGTGGTAGAACCCTCATGGTTCTAATAATATATTGTATTCCAACCCTTTAGTAACATAGTGGAAACCCAAATTGATGATGTCCTCAATTGTCACTACTCTCTTGTCTAATTGTGCATTGACTAGCTAATTAACCATGTGACTCATTTCCACTTTCAAGAAAGGAAGTTTTCTCAGGGACAACAACCTCATCAAAGCCCTAATTTCATCCTTTGTGATTTTATGAAGTCTATCCAAAAACATCTCATTTTCATACATTAATCTCAAAATGATTTAAATCCAAGCATGCACATAGATGAAATCTAAAAACTCCTTCCAGATGTTTAATCCCATCTCTAAAATGTGATTGTACTACTACTTGAAATTCATGAGGTTCTCTTGCATTAGTTTCTTCCTCACATGATTTAATTTCACATGACTGATCTTTGTCAGAAGCACATGAATAGTTCCTTAATATCCTCCATGTATACAATGTCTAACAACACATTAAAATATTCTCCTTCCTAGTCTTTCTCCATAGCCACAAATGGATATGACTTGGATCTATGTTGTATCTTCAATCAAGGGTCGGTGACAATTAGTGTAGCCATTTGATTACCAAAAAAATGAAACTAATAACACAAGCATGATAAATACCATTGAATGAAACTAGCACTAGGGTTTGTAGAAGAGATCTCCTTTTGTACACCATATCTCTCAAATTTTCAAGATCAATAGACATCAAAATGATTTCAAAAACTAAATTTATCCTTCCTCTTCAAACACTTAGGGTTTCACATTGAATGATCTTGATCCAATGCAAATACACCCAAAAAGTTATTACTTTATATTGACAGAGATCACAAATAACTCTCCAAGTCTTTGTAGAAACTTGGAATTCCCCAAAAATTCCTTCACAACATATGATATGTTGAAAAATATCTAGCATACCAATCATAAGGGGGTTCTCAAGATCTTCAATCAAATATCCTCCTTAGTCAATGCTCTCTACTTAGTTTCTGGAGGAAACATCTACACCACCAAGGGGTATAGGCTCATCTTTTGCCTTGTCATCTACATGTTGTCAATCAGGATTGCGCCATTAGCTTGATGTGGTATCTAGCTATCCTGTTGAAACATGGAAACATTCTCTTTGATGGGGTTGAGAACGAATCTCCGGATTCTAGGCTGGTTCCTCTTAGGTTTGGAATATCGCTTGCACAAATTGTATAAGGTAAAGGAAAGAGGAAAAGAAATGCTTTAATGAATCCTAAAACTATGAAGGTGATACACCAAATCTGACTTATAACCTAAATTGATTCAGCATGGTTTCAAGAAATGGTTATAATTCTCAATACCCAGACAGTCACGTAACTACAAAAATGTTTCTATGTAAGGATTTGATATTTTTCAAAGGTAGGGAAACGTAGCTTCACCAAAACAATGCAAAAAATTAAAACACATACAATAGACCTGCAATCACGTGTATCAAGATTTTGAAATGAAGAGGAATGCAGCTTGAAGTGAAGGATAACACAACACTTAAGCAATAAAATTCACAGAATTCACCTCAAAATCAATGGGAAGGAACAGGTATCTCTATTAACCAATGCTGGAACCAATCTCTGTTACAAGAATGCCTTACAATTCTCTCTCTAGTTTGCAGTATGAAAAACAAGTGAGCCCAAAAGAAGGTCCTGAATAATCAGATCAAAATATGATAAATAGAACTCCAGAAACCCTAATCCGTATGCATGAGAAAAGCCTCCAAAAAGATAAGTCAAACTGTCATAAAGTGAAGTCAAAGTGCGCCAATAACTGCCTCAAGTGATGCCCAACTAAACTGCCACTTAAGATCACCTTAAACTGCTCCATAACTCCCAAAAATCATGCCAATATGTGAGGGGTCGGATATGGACTGAAACTCCATCAAAACATGGGCCTAACTGCTAGAAACAAGAAGTTAACTACTCAAAAACACCTCTCAACTGATGCTATCTGATTCTGGACTCAAACAGGAACTCTAGGAAGCTGGAACTGTCCCTTATCTGCCTCACGAACTGATCATAACTAAAAAGCTCTTCTTTGATTAAGATGGTTGTCTCAACACAAGTCCACCATTGTTTGAAAATTCGTTTATTCTATATATTTTGTGAATAATTATATATATATCAACCCAAGTTATAATTAATCTATTAAATATCTAATAAATAAAAATTTATATATAAATATATAAATAGAATAAAATTCTATTTATGTACTTATGTATAAGTTTGTTTGTTTATTTATATTAAATAGGTTGATTATAATTTTAAATAGAATTTTAATAATATAAATTATTATATAGTTTCTATTTAAGTTAAATAGATAAAGAATTTTATCTATTTGATTCAAATGGAAACTTAGAGTTATAATTTATATTATTAAAATTAAATTTAAGCAGGGATAATAAATATAAAATTAACACATAGTATATCAAATAAAAAAATAAAAAAAACAAGGCACTTTAGGAAATAAATGAAAAACATGCATTCCTATTCGAATGCTATCTCATGATCAATATGATTTTCTCGAAGAAAATTATCTCAGCAGTCGAAATAAGGCATCACGTGAAGATGAATGCGTGGCATACTGGGAAGTGTCCGTAGTCTGCAGCTCCTGCTGCCTTGCGGATTCCAAACTGAATTGAAAAATGGAAAAGGCACTTTATCTTCTCATTTGTGTTCGAAGACTTAGGCATTTTTGCATCTTGCTGAGGGAAAAGAAACTCTGAGTTTATCATGCCGCCATGAGGGTTTTACCATATTTCTTTGTTCTGCACCTGTTATGCCCGAGCATTTGTTAGTTATCGGCTTCATCATGGGACTCGACCTCCTCCTCCCTTCTACCTGTTGGGAAACAATACTTACAGATAAGTATTTTCTGTTGCTGTTGTGGTTTGAATGCGAAATAATACATTATTTCTGTTCCTTTCATGTCTTAATCTCTTTTTTTATTTCACTTTTGCGAACACAACTTTTCAGGGACCTCTGTTACAAGGATACCATTACTCATAATGTATGCCTTCTATTTGTCGGCCAGAATGTGATGTAGACTTCCTTCTCCTATAACCATGCTTTCTTTTTCCTTATTTTGATAGTATTACGATCTGCTCTTGGAAAATGGCTTACATCTATCATCATGCATTCATCTATATGAACCTTCTCAGAATTCACTTCTTGCTTCTGTTTCTGAATGATCACTTCGATTGTAGCCTTTTTTTTTTGTTATCACTGTCTATACGAGCATGTTTGTCTTGGATTCCATTTGGGAACTTCTCACGGTCACCCATTGTATAATTAACAACATTCTGCCTCATTCCATTCAATGTAACATCTTTAGTTATCCTGACATTAACAGTTTCTTGACCGAGTCCCGTGTTAATTCCACTATGCAGACCAGTTCTGAAAGGTAATGAAACCTGCTCAGCAGTAGCATTAGCATGCTGCATAGAGTGTAGATTCTTGTCAGAGAACTGCCTTGCAGTTTTACCAGTGTCAACTGCAAGCCCAAGCTGTTGATTTCCATTTCTAACTGCCTTTCCAGTGTCCAAGGGGTCCTGTAGGAAATGTGCATTGGTGTTAAGAGATTCATCTTTTGTATACGTAACTTTTGGTGTTCTAGTTTCAAGCTTGAAGTTGTTAACACTGCAAGATTGCGCAAGGTTGTTTTGATTATTTGATGTAACTTTTGATCCTCAATGTCCTATACATTCTCAAATGTCTCTGGAATTCCTTCAATATCAATTGAGTCTTTTCTTGACAACCAATCGTGAATTGCATCAGAATATGGCCGCAGATGAAAATAAGAAACTGCTGATCCTGTCTCATAGCTACACTGTATATTTTCAAGCAAAGGCCCTCCCACATTGCCAAGAGCTTCCTCAACTAGAACCCATCTATATTCTGTAGACTTGAGAGGGCTATCTTTTACACAGCGCATCATAAATAACTGACAACTAGTCTTTGCTTTTGTTAATGAATATACCAAGGAATAAAAAAAAAAAAAAAAACTTGCAAATCAACCTTGTTGAGTCTTATGTGTTGTGCTTCTTTATTTGCATGATGACCATCTCATTGCATTCTTTTGACTGTTGTAGACCTCCCTTTACTGTCAAGAGCACTGTCTTCATGGATTGAAGTCACTGTCTCTGTATCATCATTCAACCATTGCTTTGTACAACCATGCAATATCACCACTCCAATAGTGAATGCCACTGTCTTCAATGATCACATCACTGCCTTTCCTTTGTCTTCTCAATGAATGCATTTTCTTTTTGCTGTTTTTGCTGTACTCATGATAACAGTATTTTTTACCTCTCATTTTGTATGCTCACTGTCTGATAATGATGGCCCACTTGACATTCCCGTGTCCCTTATGACAGTGATGATCTCTGCTCTTCAAGACAACCTTGTCTTCTATGCAGCCCCATAACACTGTCCCTAATTTTGACATCAAAACATAACTTGTATCTCCTTTTTTTGGCTTTGTTCTTTTGCTGCACTTTCACTGTTTTAGCAGGATTGTCCCTTTCAACATGTGGCACCTTTTTGTGAATCATTTGTTCATAGCATTGTAATCACTATTTCCTGTATTTTTCCCATTGCACCATTGGCTTTCAAGTGTTCACAATGATTAAAAAACTACAACATAACTCTATGAGACTGTCATCTCTCTTTTCATTCCAGATTCAGAGCTTCAAGATGAATATGGAGGTTTGCATGGGCCACTATGATAAATGCCACTGTCCTCTGTTCATTTTCATTGTTC
>MU225798.1:2494857-2518149 GCA_018584345.1 Thuja plicata | reverse complement strand
CATGGCTTGTATGGGACCTTTACTGTATATTCTTTTGCAAATGAATAAAGAACTTTTGATCGCAAATACACTTAGAATTTATTTGTAAACAATGCATTTGCACATTAAAGAAATGTTTCTCTTTTTTCTGTACTTTTCGTACTTCTCATTCAGCATATAGTAATTAATCATGAACACTTCAATAAATTTTAAATGTATCAAGAGTACCTTTCACCGATGCTATCTAAACTTTGCCAATTTTAGCATGATGCTATAATTGGTAACACTACATTCTCATCATATTTCTTCATCCATATCTTCTATATGTTCTTTTTCTTATCAAAATCAATCCTTTTTACTAGAGAAGAGGTCTTCTCATTCTTTCCTATGCGCAACTTAGCAATGTGTCCTAATTTAATGTAATTGTAACATGTAGGACCATGTTGGAGACTATTTCTACTCCTTATATTAGATTTACACTCAAAAACCTTATTACCATACTTGTTGCATTCATAATAGTAATCATTGAAAGATTCAATATTTTTAGCATTGTTTACATTCATAAACCCATTTCTCATCATTCTATTGTTGCAATATTTTTCCTTATGTCTCAACTTATTGCAAGGATAACATTGACCATAGGATTGATATATGATCTTACTTTTACTTTCACTAGCTCTATATCCATACATGTTTCATGAAAACAATTTACCATTTAAAGATGGGGGATACTTGGTTTGAACAAGAGGATGTTTCTTGAAGTTCTTTTTTTAGGCCGATATGAAACCTTTATTTTTTTCATTAGCCTTCTTGCATTCATCTTTGATTTCCTTACCCTTTTCATCCTTGTTAGGATTATTAGAGATTTCTCTTTTTCCAAAACCAAGACCACATTTGTCCGTAGATGGTTCCTTAAATCTTGCATCTCATCAAGCAAATCACTGCCACCTTTTAGCTTCAAGTTCTTGTCAATTTGTTCATTTACCTCTTTAAATTTTTTCCTCAATATGACACCTTATTCTTCAAGCTCAGTGCATTCTCAAAATTCAATATGTATCTTTTTCCAAGACAATTAATATTCTTCTTTCCTTCTTCAACTTGCTTCTTCAAATGGACACCACATTCTTCTACCTTCTTGAACTTTTCTTTGTAATATTCCAAATCAAAAGGGGCTAGTCTCAATTCACCTTCAATATCTACTAGTGCATCAATGTCCCATTATTTTGGTTTCGTAGCATCCAAATATTTCTTAGACTCAATTTCAAACAGTGTGTTTAAATCCCCAATCTACCTTAGCTATTAGACTATTTGTTTAGGAACACCAACTCTTGAACACTTTTGGATGATGGGGCAGGAGGTGAATCATAATATATTAAAACTTAATTATTCATTTACCATTCATTCCAATTAACACATGTAAGAAACTAAAAATATAAAGAGGAACACACAAGGACACTAAGATTTTCATGTGAAAAAACCCAATGTAGGAAAATCCATGGTGAGAACTATCTCTCTATATAAAAATTGCTTACATTATTTTAGGATCTTGGCCAAGGAAGCTCACTTCTCCTAATCTAGACTTTCAAGCTAAGGCACATAATTTTAGGGAAAGATATAATGGAATTCCAAATTGGATACACGATCCTAGGGAAAGATACAAAAGAGACTTGAATAATAGTAAAGATAACTTCTTCAGGGAAAGATAAAATATATTTGATTATATAATGAATTATGATCGATGAACTAAAGATAAACACAACCTCTACAATGTTGATTTCAATTTACTCTTCTAAACATCTAAAACTAACTTCACCACTGTTCATTTGAAAATGCAACTTGCCACACTTACACCACACATCATACACTATCTCTTATCCAGCTCATACAAGATCCAAATGATTTCATCTCTTATATATCATCCACACTAATCAATTTAACATCAATTAAGTTGGTCTAATTAGATGTAATGTGTAGAACACAAATATTCAGTCGTAAATTCACTCTCCAATTCAATGCAAAAGGAAAAAAAGACATGTGAATAATCAAACCATGTTGGCACACCTTCATATTAGACCCAAATAATAACCTTCAAGTCCACATGCTATCGCATGGATCAGAACTGCTTAATTTGGATCTAGAAGATAGAACCAACAATGCAAGCCAACTAAGCATACTTCAAACATGATCTAGACGTCCACAATACATGTGGATGCACAATATAGCATCACCGAGAAAAAAAAATCTATATCTAAGAACCATAACACAAAATGTTTGGAAGGAAGAGGAATGTAAAATATTCCATCAAACTAATGCACTGTCTATGCATGGACTGACACTTAGATTAACACCAAATCATTTGCAAAAAGAATAGGTACATGAAACCTGAGATCTAACATTATTTTTTATCCACCAACATTTTACTACAACTGCAATCCAATATGAATCAATATAGCATAATGTGGACAAAATTACTGAACCCTATCAGATATATTGTTCATCATAAAAATCACACTTAGACCAAATAATAGTTCTTCAATACTCCGTAATAGATATAAATCATCCATATATGAAATTTACAATCATCACCATCAATCTTCACACACCAATGTCAACACATATGCAATCTTATGATACAACATCACTTCAGAACAAACAAGAACATAATTGATCTCATATTTTCAAACCTTATTTGACATCAATGGAAATAAGTTTGACATCAATGACAACACAAACTCATATTCAAAACAAAACCACCAACTCACACTATATGAAAAACTAATTACAATGAATTGTTTAGGCTCTCAATCAAGGAAACTTACTTCTCCCTAAGACTTGTAGACTAAGGTGCATTGCCTTCTAGAGAAAGATACGAAGGATTTATGCACTAAAGATAACTTCTTCAGATAAATATACAATATTATATGATTACAATGAGCTATATTTGATGAAATTTGGTACAAAATGAATTATTGGAAGTATTGATTATAGTTATCAGGTTCATTCATAAAAAAAATATCTTCATCATTATGTTACATATATATATCCTATGTGACATACAATTATATTAAATAGGTCGGCCTATTTGGATGAAACATGTAGCACATAATGTGCCAACCAAGAAATCAATCTCCAATTTCTTGCAAAAGGAAAATAAAGCATGTACACCATCAAAACAAGTCAACAGGGTCCCCAGGCACTCCCAAAACTTTTCATCAATCATTGCATGCTATCGCATGGTCCCAAAACATTAAGTTCGACCCTAGAATAAGAAGCGAGTGAAGCAAGCCAACTAATCAACCTCAATTCACCATCTAGACCACCAAACAATTGCAATGCAATCCATATCATCATCTAATATTAAATAACATATCTAAAATCCACAACATAAAAACATCAAATATGAATTAATGATTAGCATTCCATCAACAAATACTCTTTCTTTCTACAAACTAATACATATAACTTCACCATTTCATTTACAAAAGGATTGAGCACATGAAACCAAGAATATGCCTTCATTGTATATCCAAATAAATCATATAGAAACTAAAAGACAAGGTGATATGAGGCAAAGTAATGTGGACCAAAAAATTGTCATTTTTATCAATCACTCTATCACCAAAATAGTCACACTTGGCCAAAATATCATACAAGCATTTGGACATCACCTCAATGTTCTAGAATAGATCTCAATCATCTTGATAATATGACTCCAACATAGGTTTAAATCAATTACAACTATATAAAACTTATGCATATTGTCAACAAAAGCCTCTTTCTTCTTATCTGTCTATATAGCCACATTTTGAAAATTTTCAGCAATGTACCAATCTTTTCTTTTTCTCCTTCTCTACTAGAATCAATATTTCTTTGTGCACTAATATTCTCTTAAGAACTAGTTTCTTCTAAATTTCTTGTTTTATCCAAATGATTTTACTTTATACTCTGATCAATATTATCCATAGGAGAAACACACTCCGCATTTCCCTTCTCAACAATAGGTGCATCAATATTTGACTTATGCAGAGGAGGATTCACCTTGCTTGGCTCAACAATATTACCATAAATATTTGTTGGGAACATCCAATGCACACATGTCAATATATTGTATATTAGAAAGATCTTCTAATTCAGTTTCCTCTAAAGTATACTCCTCAATCACTATTTCTCCATCTATCTTTTTCAAAATTTTGGCAGTGATCCTTTCTACTTCTCTCTAAACTTATTCTCTATCTTCCTCTTCCATGCTCATAAGGGAATTTACCCTTTTTTGGATATCAATTCCCAAGATTTTCTTTTAATTACTTTATTTTTATCTTATTTTGACAATATTGGTCTAGCTTGCATAAGAACGAGTTCTCTTAGCATTGCCTCAAGTTTTACAACTTCATTTCTCTTTTTTGTTTGTACAAATCTTCAAGAAACTCTAGAATTTGATCCCAAATATCACTAAAGATCAAATTGCACTTCATCATGTACATTATAATATCTGGATCTATAATCTCTTGATTATATAAATTCATATATAGATAGAGTTTAGTTGTTCTTTACAAAGCCCCATGACATTCAATTGCATTATAAATTGTATCTCCACTAAAGACATATTATTTAGGAGACTTTGAGTCTTCTTTATTTTTTTGAGATTTGGATATGGAGATAGGCACCCAAGATATAGAAGACAAAAGGAAAGCACAATAACAAGAGAGAATAAATATGACAATAATAAATTGTGTTCTCACCAAGAAAGCAATAGAATCAATATAATGGATTACCACTTTTTTATATAGGCTAGGTGAGTACAAAGGAGTGAATGAGGCAATGACAAGTTTCATCATCTCATTATATGATAACCAACAAGAAAATCTATCGCCCCATGAAAGGTGAATAGGCGAGAGTGTAATAATGCCACAAAAGGTGGATCACCCACCAAAGGTGGAAAAGTCCATCCATTATAAGTGGATATGATAAAATAATAACAAAAATAAGTCAATTGAACAACATGTTTGTTGCTACCACTGCTAATTCCCCCCTACCATATTTGAGTTCTCTCGTCAGTGCGCTGGCTGGGCATGGTGTGGCTTCTCTCGGTGGGGGATCTGTGCAGTTACAGTCGGCGTCCTCTGCAGCTAAGGGGATTTTTGGTTTTGTGGTCTCTTATGAAAATGTGGCCGCATTTGAAGGAGATATCAATGGAGCTATGTCCTCACCTGGGAGAGGGGGCCTCCATTCTAGTTCTCCTTCTGTGCGACTTGTCTTTGTAAGTGATCCCAATTGTGGTTAATCTGGAATCCGATATAGTACATGAGATCTTTAAAACTGTGGAAGATTTTTCCTCTAATGCTTCTATCTTTAGATTCAAGGGGTTTTGGCCCTCTCTATCAGACTTGCATGCTTGGATATCCAAACATTGGGAGCCCATTTTATCTGATGTCATTCAGATATGCCCTGTGGTAAATGGTTTATTTATTGCAAAGTTTGAAAATGTTGAAGATAGGAAAACTATTTTGTTTGATTGTTGTTTCTCTTGGGAGGAGCATTTCCCCCTAATGGCCAAACCTTGGAATCAAGGGTTTGATCCTCTTACTGATTCCTTTAATAAAATACCCTTATGGGTGAGGCTCCCAAATCTTCCCCTTCATCTTTGGCTAGATTCTATTCTAGAATCTATGGGGGAGGCTATTGGGGATTTCCAGATGGTTGATCAGGATTTTTCTAATGTTTTTCATATGACATATGCTCGTATCTTAGTGGAGGTTGATATTTCTAAGGGTCTCTCATAGAAGATTACTTTGGCTTCCCCTTTGGGCTCTTGGATCCAGAATCTAGAATATGAGGGAATCTCATTCAGATGCAAGAAATGCCACAAGACTGACCATATTTCTATGAGGTGCTTATCTAATAAGGTTAAAATGAAGAAAACACCTTCTTGGTGGTTGGGGGCTTCTGACCACCATTATATTGTTCGTAAAGTTTCTAAGGATGGGGGTTCGACAATTTTCTCCTCTCAGGATGATCATGCTATGGCTGGTGCTACTGATTTTGTCTCAGATATGACCTTGGTTCAGACTGGTCTTTGTTCCACTTGGTGGGAACTATAGTTAGTTCCCTTTGGCTCGTTTGGTGGTGCATCACATTAATTTTTTGTTCTTTCGGTGCTTTTGTATAAGGTTTTGGGTCCTTTCAAAACCTATTTTTACTTAATCAAAACATGATAAGTCCACCCAAAATTTAAATGCTCAACCTAATCCTATATAATTCACCAAGCTTAAGTAAAATATAATTAGGACCTAGTTGATAATGAAAAAAGGTAAAATTACTTAATTACACCAATACCCCCCTTATACGCAACTTAGGGAGAATGTACAAAACTAACAATGCAAGATGGGTCCTAGATACTAGGACATGTTGGGTACCCATGTAAAAATGCAATGAAATCTCTCATAAATGGAGAAAGGGATAAAAACTAGAGGGAAAAAAGTCCTCCCTTAAAGGGAGATGAAAATACAAAAGAAATCTCAAAGAAGAATGAGAAGGAAAAATCCTCATGTGAGGAAAAATTTCCCTCCATAAGAGAGAAGAAGAGATACCAAGTAGTCCTCTCTCAATTTAGAATACACACGAGTGGTAGATGCTCTAAACTAGAGGTAGAACATGGTCCACAAGTGTCAAACAATTTTCCTCCCCTTAAGAATAAATAAAACCAATGGTGTATGAATGATGTCTTCCCAATCTCAAAAGGAACAGGTAAAAAGAAATCTCAATATTTATGGAGTCTTTAAGAAATACTAAAGTATCTCCATGTTAATGTTGAAGGTTTCCCTATTCAAATCAAGTGTACTAGGCTATGTTGGTGCTATTTCCTGTTTAAATTGTGCCTTATATTTTTCTTAGGGTCCCTTGTCGTTGCTAATGTCCAAGGATTTGAAATTGAGATTTAAAATTGTTCTTATGCCTCTACAAAGCTTGCTTAAACCCTTAACCTAGTTGAAAATGGTGGAAAATGACTAAAAAACCCTAACTGTCTTGACCGATTCTATTTTTGTGTTAATTTTTTGGTCACTTAAGTTGCCTTAAGTCATGTGTTCATGTTAAATGGGTTGCTTTTTGCAAAAAGATTGTAATTCCTAACCGCTTTAATAATTCTTAAGTCACACCATGAAAATTCCCTTTTATGTCATCACCTTATGTGTCGAGCAAGTCAGCTTTGATCGAACGGTTGACTTAATGGCTTAATCAGAAAGTGCATGACATCTAATGGGCAAGCGATTAAGCGGTGGTGACACGTGTCCTTGGTAGGGCCGAATAGTCGTAAAAGTTCTCAGTTAAACAGTGGGCAAGTTGTTTTAAATCTAATAGCTCGCTTAATGGCTTATACAAAATGTGCATGACATCTATCGGTTAAGCGATTAAGCGGTGGTGACGCGTGTCCTTGGTGGGGCCGAACAAGTTGTAAAGGTTCTCAGTTAAACAGTGGGAAAGTATGAAAAGATCAAATGGCCCGATTAATGGCTTAAAGGAAAAGTGCACGGTATCTAATGGGCAAGCGATTAAGCGGAGGTGACACTTATCCAGGAAAGAGTGTGGGTCCAGTCGCAGACAAGTATAAAAGGTGTTAAAGCCCATAAATATCTAACGGTCAGCTTAATGTCTTATACCCAAGATGCACAACATCTATCAGGAAAGCCATTAAGCGGTGATGACATCTAGCAGCTAGTTGACCCGGGCATTCAGAGCTGGCGAGAACTTAAACCACAGTTAAGTTGTTTCATATCCGACGGCTCACTTAATCACTTAAAGGGAAAGTGCTTGACATCTAGCAAGTAAGCGATTAAGCGGTGGCAACATGTGTCCTCGGTGGACAATTGTTTTCGGGAAAATAAGATAGCCGTCAGATGCAGAGAATGATGTCTAAAATCAATGGATCAAATTCAAAGTTGGTAAAATATGTTGCAGAGAGCCCTTAAGCCACGAAATTCAAGCCTGTGAATTAATTACAGAACATGTGACAACTCCAGTCAAACTCAATTTGAAAGATTTATTTGATTGAGGGTGTAGAATTGATTAAGTCGACTTTCAGTCACAATGATTCATCAAAATCATTCGATCAAAGACGGGATTGCAGAGAAAATTGGCTTCATGTGACTTCTGTGCAAAACGGTTAAGCTTACTGATTCACTAGCGTTCAAATTATGGTGGAATTTGCAGTTCAGAAAGGTTTTAGAGCTTTGTTGCAAAATCTGAGTCTAGTATCGAAAGAAAAAACCTTAGAATGGCCCCTAGAGTTGAGGTTTCTAGAGAGGTTGATTACCAAAAGAGAAATGTTAGGGAAGATTTGTTGCAACAATTGCCACTATCCTTAGGGGATGCCACACAAATTAAAAGGGTAGTTCCACCTCATCCCCGCTTCAAAATTGGAGAAGGTTTATATGATTTCGCTAGATGGGCGAAAGATGCCAATACCAGTTTTGATGGCCTCACTCTGTTCAGGACGGCCTATAGCCAGAGGAATGCCCCTACCCCAGACTATAATATTTGGGAATTAGATGTGGGAAAAATGATAGCACCTAGTGTGTTCATGGACATTGATTTGTTCGCCTTGATTGCAAACACTTATGATAAGGTGGCTAGGGTTGTTAGGGACACTCAGGGAAATATACTATTAACTGTATCAGCTGATGAAATCAGAAGGATCTTCAAGCTGACTGACACCTCTGAGCATATGGATGATATTTATCTTGAGTACTTTAAAGAAGTATACCAAAATCAAAGAGATTATTACAGGGGTGAAGCATTGAAGGGGTATATCAATAAAATAGGGAACTTGGTTGTAATAGGGCCTAGAACCCCGGAACCTTTCAAGTTGGATCTTTTTAATGGCAAGGCCAGAAAGATGTACAGTGCTTTGTGCAATTTTTTGGGGATAGATGAAGATTTGGCAATGCTTGTCCATATAATGTTGATGGTTGTTCAAATTCTACATCCCCACTTGTCAGTCGTATTTGATTTTGACTCTTATATTTCTTAGGAGATGCATGAGGGTCTCTCATGAATTCAAGATGGAAACATACAGAAACCAATGGGTTGGTATTCCCTCATGATGCATATGTTCTTGTTCAATAGTGCAGACTTCTTTGAGGAAGAAATGGAACTGGATAAATTCCAAGATGGTAAAGAACTGCCTGTTCAAATGTGGACTACAAATTTGTCATGGGATAGCAAGGGTGCTAGTTATGTGTATTTTGATAAGGTTTTTACAACTAGACTCAAGTCACTGCTGAGTAACTAGAATGCTAGGGTCCATAATGAAATGATGAGGCTTTTAAGGCCTATGGAATATGCCCCAAAGCTAAAAATTGCTCACAATTGGGGAGATCTAATTTTTTACCCTTTTTCCATAGTAATTAGGGTTTATGGTTTCAGAGGAACTCCTTATGTGCTACCCTACAGAGTCCCACTCAAGATTGGAGTAGCAGAAATTATAAGGCAATTGGGTGGGCTAAAGGAAGAAGCCTTGACTAGAAAGATGAAGCGAAATATATTTCCTACCCTCACTAGAGCCCATCACTTCATCATAACCAAAGGTGGGTGGACACAGTTTGACAAGTATTTTGAGCCTTATCATTTGGCTACGTCTGTGTCCAGATGTGCAGATAATGAAGATTTTATCATGGGTATGTTCAGAAAGAGGACTAAATGCTTGATATTAGATCATCAGTTCAACTACCCTAAGGATATCATCAGAAATATTTTTGACCTTGGTGTTCAAGAAATCAGGAAGGAGAAATGGATGGCATACAAGAAGTCTTTGGACTTTGTACGAAATTTTGATAATACTTATGATCCTTTAAAGGAATTTTTCCCATGGTCTTACAAAATTGACTCATTAATGAATCTTTTTGAGGGAATCATGCAAACCCTAAATGAGAAGAGGGAGAGAGCAGTTGAAAATGATCCAGAAAGGGCTCTTGTTGTCCTGAATAAATTTCCACAGAGTAGAATAGTCCCACCAGGGGATTATGTAGTGTATAAAAGGAGAGGATACACTACTATTGCTCCTAAAGTTGACAAACCTCTTCATCACAAAGGAAAGAGGCCAACAGATACTGATGTTCAAGAGGTGCCCTCTCTTAAAAGAGAAAGGGTGGAAACAAAAGAATAGGAGAGTGAATTATACTCTCCTTCCCAATCCCCTATGCAATATGATGATCAAGCCATCACCAAGCAATTGGTCAAATTGAGGAATGCTGGTGAAGTGGTCATTACTACTCAGGAGCTACAAGAAGGGATGCTAGAGGCCCTTAAACATACAACAACTGATCTCACAGTAGCAAAGTTTGCTGGAAGGGAGTTGGATCCTATAACCAAACAGGCCAGTGATGAATTCTTGTCTGATGACAATTTCATTAAAACCAGGGCATTCATTCAATTTATATGGAGATGCCACATTGATAAATTCAATCACAAGTGCTGAAAGATGCAAGAAGCCCAACCCAACTCTACCAAGGAAGATATAGAGAAGGAAGTTAAGAAGGAGATGATATCAAATTTTGATAAGATCACCCCTGAAGAGGGCAGACAAATGATTAAAAAGCAGGGAGTTCTCATATTACCTCAATGGGATCTGGCAGATGCAGTGGTCTTTGATGCTATTAGAAAACAAGAAAAACCTATGAGCACTACTAGGACATCAATTGGTGCCCAGTTTAGTGAAGATCATGCAGCTCTAGCCATTTGGTCATTAAAAAAAAAGGACAAGAGGAGAATAAAGGATGATGATGAGGTTGAAGATACAGGCAGTCTAATTGTGAAGAGGGTTGTTGATACTTAAGGAACTGAGGCTGCAAACCTTGTTGTTCAAACAACTAATTTAAGCATGAAGGTAGCTGAGAGAGAAAAGGAGGTCTATGCCAGCTTAAATGAGAGAAATGAGTTTGTACTTAAAGCTTATAATGAAGAAAGGTCAAATCCTTGATGAAAGATAACATAATAGTAGAGCTGGAGGGTAAACAAAAGATTCAATTTGTGCCCCAAGGGGTAATTTCTGAGGAACCTCACCAACCCTCCTCCTCTAGTCCATTTGTGACATATCCCCCATCCCCTGCACCTTTAAGTCCCACTACACAAGAAGCCATCGATGCCAAAAGAGCAGAATTAGAGGCTACGAAGAACAAGTTGATCAGTGAGAGGTAAGGGCTGGAAGAAGAAGGTAAAAGGGATCTTGAAGATTCCCTTGCATACAAAGAGGCTGAGGAGTTGGTAAAACAAAAATGTTCTGATCAAATATTTTCAAACCTCAAGAGGTGTGCTAGTGAGGTCAACCTTCCTAACCTCTATCTACTAGGAAAGAAGGTTGCAGGCATCATGAGCAAGCATGGTGATGAAAAGGAGCAGTGGGATTTGATAATGAATAACTGGAGAGGGAAGGCAGCCCATATCAAATCCTTTTACTCTCTATCAAAGTAACAGAATAATATTGATATCATCCTGACAAGCACCCATAAATGTCTCAAACTGATGGTCAATTTGGGCATCAAGAAGAACATGGTCATAAAGAGTGTCAAAATTTTGAGAGAAGAGTTTTCCAGGGATAGGTATGACATGTTTCCAAACATGTTCAAAGAAGATGGGAACATAAAGAATGAAGCCTTATGGCTAAGACAATTGAATGAAGCACTGACCAACAGGACAAAAAGTATTGTTACATTGGCAAATACTGGCTGGTTTGTGCTAACTATTGATATTTTGAATAAAGCCAAGGCATTTTTTGAATCCTAGGAGGCAGAAGTTGAGAAAGCTAATGATGATTGGGAAGAGTTAAATAGCCAGAAATATGAGGTCCTCAGTTTTAGTTGGCCGAGTGATGAGGTGTTCACCACATGGGTTAGCAAGTATGGTATAGTCACCCCGGTAGCGTGAGGCAGTGAACACAAAGGGGACAACTAACATCAAAGAGGTTGAGCAGTTTGAACAAATCAAATATTGGGGCCTCTGCACCAACAAGAGAACAATTTCTAGATGACAAGGACCCAGCCACCTCAGAGCAACTTCAAGCATTCAGGCGGTCATAGAAAAAAAGATTATGTGGCTTATAGCCAAGATTTGTTATCCCATCTACCTTAAATTTTGTCTCATCTAAAAACTGTATTTTGTCTTCTAGCCCAGTCATCCATAGCTTGTTGCATCCTTATTTTCCAAAAGGATTCCAAGATGACTGTGGCTATCCATAAATATCAAGTTCTAATATTGTGAAAGGGATGGTAAAATAAGACTACAAGGCAGATTACTAAATTGTGTTTGAATGTCAGTTTTTGAGTCTTTGAATGTACTAATATCGAATTTACATCAATTAAATACAATGGAATCTCCATTTTGATATCAATGATGTCTTCTTGCATTTTCTATTAATTCTTGTATGTTCAATTTGTAAGGCATTTTGAGTATACTGGTTATAAAGTAGCCATGTTCTTGTTTGTAAGTTGCTTTCAAGGAGAGTTTTAAATCTTGCAGATAATTGCAAAGGGTTAGGGTTTATGCAAGGATTTGATACAGGGGTGTGAGGATGAGAGGATAGTTTGTAAGGAATTCTATTTGGGGTTCATTTGTATTTCGATTGGTTATCTTTAATATATGTATGCTCTATTTTGACTCTATCACCCATGATTACGCACTGGTCAAAATGCTGACAAGTGGTTGTTATCATCAACTCAAATTTAATCAATCTTTATATTTTTGTTATTTCAAGTACATGTCTAGCTAATTTTATTTAGTACAATTCATCTTAGTGATTCCTTGAAGAGTGAATCAATAGGTTATCCTTCCTAAGCCTAATGGCATAAAAAGAAGAAGAATCACCAATCCTTAATCCACTGTTAAAAATTGTTGAAAGATAATATTCTGCCAAAGGTGCACCTGCCTGGGTATGTGGAGCCCAAAGTGTAGAAGGATTTTTCATCCTTATTAATTATCTATTTTCCCTGTGAGAATCTAACTTGGGTATAAGAGAGTCTAGCATTTATTGCTATTATATTTGATTCTACAAGAAAAAGAGCTAACAAATTGGCGACTCTACTGGGGATGTAAGATGCAAAAATCTTGTTGAAGAAATCAGAATCCCTGGTGTTATTTTTTTTTTTTAAAAACAAAGTTAAATCAAATTTCTGTAGAGTTTTTCCCATCCGAGTCGCACTAACAAATTGGCGACTCTGCTGGGGAACTTGCAATGTTCTAAGAGTCATGATCATGAAAGCATTTGTCCTTACAATATTGAGAATTAGTTTGTTTTTCATCATAGTCATTAAAGCGAGTTTGTTCAGCTTATCTACTGTGGCACATTTTTTGAAGGTCTTGATTCTAAAAATGATATAGATCTTGTCTTAGTTGGAATAGTTGATAACTGTAAAATATCTAATATGGTACCTTGTCTATTTTCAAGAGGAAGTCCACTGAATGAAAGAGATTTGTAGTTATGGACAGTGAAAGATCATTTTCTTGAAGTTGCCAGGTGAGGAATTATCAAGCCTAATCTATCTGCAAAGTTCTATATTTTCTTATTGCTTAAAGGAAATCTGAGATTGGACAAGGTGTTTGATCTCCATATATATTAATCCTCTGAAAAGGGGTGGTGACTCTAACTTCTGTGTATTACAATATTGCATAGTGAAATATTTGTTTGCTTTGTGAGATGAGCCGACAAAGAAATACCAAATCGTATTCCAAAATGAATCTTGAAAAGGATCTTGGAGAAGAGCTCCATATGCCTCAAAGGAAACAATGGTCCAAAAGAGGGGCATCTAAACATGATTCCCAACATGCCTCTGAAGGAAAAATGGATATTCCCATTCCAGAAAGGAAGTCATCTTCATCTAAAGATGCAGAACCCATGGGACCAGTTGATGCGTATAGAGCTAATACCAATTTTGATCCCTTTAGGGATGGAGAAAATACTGACATAGGGTTCTTTCCTATGGAAGAGAATCTTGCTCCACTAGAAGAGACTTCTGCTGCTGAAACAACATCATATGATTCTGATAAGTTGCAAGATGAGGTTGTGGCTTTGAAAAGAAAAAAGAAAGAACAAGAAAAGGAAACAGCTGAAGCAGAGGAAAAATGTGGGCAAAGGATATATGAATTATTATTGGAAAGAGAAGAGCTCTTAGCTGAGACTAGAAGGAATGACCTCAAGACTAAAATCCTAAAACAAGAAGTAAAAGGTCTGGATCTAGAATTATTTGGTACCCTCAATGATTTGAGAAGCAAAGCCCCAAATAAAATTTCAAACCCTGACAAGGATGAGTTTGAAAAGGAAGGACCTGTCATTAGACAGTTGTTCCCATATGAGAATCAACGAAATGTGAAACTCAAAGTAACTACTAAAGATGCCCCTGATGAAGGCAAGAAAAAGGTTGTTGGTATCAGCATAAATGAGCCTGGGCAGAAAGTTTCTAACCTTCAAGGAATACCTCAAATTGATTTGGACATTGAACAAGCCAAGAAGGCTAAAGATGACTTGGCAAAACAACTAGAAAAGTTGGAATTGGAGGCTGTTGCAGGTGATATGAAGATGAAGATAGCCTTACTTCATGCTACCAATAATACTACTGCAAGTAGTTCTATGCATATGAATCAAGGAGTACAATAATTAAATCCATCTATTGATCTAAATGTGAACAATCAAGGTGGTGCTCCTAAAGTCCAAAAGTGTGGAAAGAACCCAAATGTTCAAAACTCTGGTTCTAATGTACCTGCTCAAATTATGGGTCCTCACCCAAGTTTTCAAGCTGCCAAGCCCAAGCAGAGTGTTCCTCCACTTGTTCAACATCAAGGAGAAATTTTTGGACCAAATGGTAATAATGAGTTGGGAAATTTTCAAAGGAGGCCTATCCACATGAACAGATATAGAGCTCTCTTCTTTGAAGGCATTCCTGGTCACCCTAATGTGATCCCCAATGAGGTAAGAGATAGGATCCCTAAGTTCATAGGAAATAATGTTGTTACTTGTGAAGAGCATTTAAAATCTTTTGGTGATAAGATGACTGACTTTGAAATTGAAGATGAGGATGTTATTATGAAACTTTTTGTTCAATCTTTAATTGAAGATACTAGGGATTGGTTCAGAAACTTGCCTAATGATAGTATTGCCTCTTGGGATGAATTTGCGAAATCCTTTAGGGAGCAGTATAGAGAGCATGTTAATTCTGGATATATGCTAAATGAATTTAATAACATCAAGAAGTTCCCAAATGAAAATATGGCTGATTTTAACTGTACATTCCAAAAGGCTATGAACAAATTGTTCCGATTTTTGAGATTAGATGAGGAAGTGTGTCTTACCACTTACATTAATGTTGCTGATGGAAAAATGTCTTATCTTCTTAGAGATAAAAACCCAACTACTTTTAGGGATGCTTACAAGATAGCAATTGACATTGAGAGTAATAGGAGAGCATCAGGGAAATTGGGGAAGAGAGAAGACAATAAACTTTGGAAAGAAAAAGGATCAGCCAATAAAAGTGTCAAAGAAGATGATACAGTGGATAAATTGGTGAGTGCAGTAAAAGACCTTACTGCCAAGATGGATAAGAATGATAGAGGAGGGTACCGAGATAATAAGTATACTAACCAAATATTTGATAGATATTCTAACCTGAGAGATTATCCATACAAGACCAATTGGAATAATGGCAAACCTGTCCCTGAGGGGCAAGATAACCCAAAAGCAAAAGAAACCCTAGATCCCCTGAAAAGGAACAGTGCCAACTATGTTGAGAATACTCCCTGGTGTGATGCTTGCAATATGCCACGCTCTTCCTATCAATGTGTAGTAGCTCAGGCTTTGTTTGACCAAACAGAAGAGGAAGAGCAGGAAGGCCCTGCTATCAATATGTTCACTGTAAAGAAACCATATCCATGGCTCCCTGATATTGTTTCATCCTCTGATAATTCATGTTCAGAGGATAATTATTGTTTTACAAACCAGTTACAAAGTTCAACATATCAAAATGATCAGGATGAGTATGTTTCACAGGCAACTATAAACATAGTGGGTGATGATAGTTCACAATCTCATTTTAGGACTCCTACTGATGAAGAGAAAAGGTCTTTAACTGTTGCAGCAATTAATCAAGCAAGAAGTGCCTACAAATTAAGAAATAGAATAGTACAACCAGCTCAAGGAAAGTATACCCCTGTTTATGTTAGAAAAGACTCGCCTCAAGTAAATGAGGATTTTCATCCTGAGAAATATGACAAAGATGAATGTTGCAAACAAGCAAGATCTTCTCATGATCATATTGGGGAGGGGATATCAAAGGAAGAATCAATACCAAATGAGAAACTCAAGAGAATGAAGAAAGTAAATGATATGCCCCCTAAATCGCCTCATTTTGACATGAAACATGCTTTGACCCAAATGAAAGTCTCAGTTCCTCTTATGGAAATGCTGAAAATAAAAGAGCATAAAGAAGTTGCTCTGGCACTATTAAAAGGAATAGATGATGTATCTCTCCCTAATCATGAGGAGACACCTTTGACACTAACTAATGCTAAAGAAGATTGTCCATTAGTGAAAGGAAAAGGAAAGAGCAAGGAATTTTCTAAAATTTGTATTGGAAATATAATAACCCAAGAACCATTATCTGTTGATCCATTCTATGTCACCTTAATGGTAAATAGTTTCTTGGTAAAAAACTGCATGATTGATTCTGGAGCAGCAACAACTATGATGTCCTATCATGTGATGAAATAATTAGGCCTCCGGGTTACTACATCTACTGGGAGCTGCTATGCTATGGATAATAGGGAAGTTCCTGTGATAGGAACATTGAAGGATATTGAAGTGAAAATTTCTACTTTCCCTAAAGCAACTTATAGAATAGACATAGTAGTAGAGGATACTAAACCATACTATGGTATGCTTTTATCAAGGCAATGGGCAGCAGCAGTAGGAGGAAAGATGTAGTTGGATTTATCTTATGCAACTATCCCTATAAATGGGAATGAGGTCAAATTATACAAAGAACCCCGGTCATCTGTTATGGTTGAGGTGGTCTTACCTAATTGATTAAATTGTTGTGTAAATGTTGATATGGAAAATTTTATGGTTGAAGAAGTTAATCCATAGCTAAAGAACACTGACCTGATTGTGGATGAATTGCTATTGCAACAAAATGGACTTTGGAAAATGTATTTTGATGGAGGATGTTCAAAAGAAGGATCTGGGGCAGGAGTATTGTTGATATTCCCATCAAGTATCACTTTCAAATATTCATTCATGTTAACTTTTCAATGCACAAACAATACTGCCGAATATGAGGCTTTAATCTTGGGAATGAATATTGCCATCAAGTATGGTATTAAATGTTTAAAAGCCCATGGAGATTCCCAGTTAATTATATCTCAGATTAGGAGACATTATGCTACTAAAGATGACAGATTAAAATTGTATAAATATGTTGTCTGGGATAGGATGGAATTCTTTGATGCTTTCAATATATTATGGGTAGAAAGATCAAATAATATAATGGTAGATTTCCTGGCAAGTGTTGCCCTAAAAAATAATGATGCTACTCTTATTGGCATGTCTATGGTTGAAACGAAAAGTAGGCCAGCAGTTCCTGACAATATTCATAATTGGCAAGTTTTTGAGGATGATGATGATATCCTCAAGTTTATCCAATGTATGGATCAATATGATGGTCAAAAGATTGATTGCGAATCTCTAGTGTCAATTGTGGACAATAAGGAATATAATTTTGATCAAGAAGTCATCCAATTGGATACTAATCACATTCCCAAGGGATTGGTTGAATTGGAAGGCGTCTTTAGCATAAATGACAACTATATGACTCAGAAGTCCAATGCCAGAGTGGAGGACTTAGAGCAAATTAATTTGGGATCTAAAACATCTCCCCAATTAGTTTACATTGGCAAAAAATTGGATAGCAACGTGAGGCAGAATTTGATAAAGTTGTTGAAAAGGTACAAACATGTTTTTGCCTGGTCCTATGATGATTTGAAAGCCTACAGAGAAGATTTATTCTAACATGATGTCCCTCTAAAAGAAGGCATTAAACCATTCAGACAAAAACAAAGTCCAATCAATCCATTACTGGCTACCAAGATGCAGACAGAACTGATGAAGCTAAGGGATGCAGGCATAATCAAGCCTATTAGACATTCATCTTGGGTCTCTAACTTATTCCCTGTAAGAAAGAAAAATGGGGAGATAAGGTTGTGTGTTGATTTTAGAAATTTAAATGTAGCCTCATTGAAAGATAATTACGGACTACCTAACATGGAGGCTATGTTGCATAAAGTCACTGGATGTGATTTGTTATCTATGATGGATGGATTCTCAGGGTACAATCAGGTATTGGTTAAAGAATCTGAGCAATTCAAAACAATATTTACTACCCCTTGGGGCACCTATGTATATTCTCGTATGCCATTTGGGCTAAAAAATGCTGGTGCAACTTTTCAAAGAGCTATGGATGTAGCCTTCAAAGACCTCATAGATGTTCTGATGGTTGTATACCAAGATGATTTGACATCTTTCTCAAAAAGAGCAGAGGATCATTGTAATCACTTGGAAAAGGTCATGGTAAAAGCACTAGAATATGGGGTGTCTCTGAACCCAAAAAAGTGTCACTTTGTTGTTATTGAGGGGAAACTTTTGGAACACATAGTGTCAAAGGAGGGGGTGAGGATAGATCTTGAAAGGTTTGAAGCCATCCAAAAGGTACTTGCTCCCAAGAACTTAAAAGGTATACAATCATTTCTAGGGAAAATTAACTTTGTTAGAAGATTTATTGTCAACTTTGCAGAACTGGTTAAACCTAATTTCAAATTGTTGAAGAAAAATGTGAAGTTTGAATGGGGCCAAGAAGCTCAGTTAGCCTTTGAAAGGATAAAACAAGCTATTCAAGAAGCAACAGTCCTTGTATCCCATGATTACACTAAGCCTTTTTCTTTGTTTACTTTTTCCTCATTTCATACTATTGCAACAGTCTTATTGCAGAAGGATAGTGAAGGATTTGAGCATCCCATTGCATTTTTTAGTAAGTCATTGCAATCAACTAAATTAAATTATCAGATGATGGAAAAACAAGCTTATGCTCTGGTGAAGGAAGTTAAGGATTTTAGGCCTTATTTGGTGTGTGCAAAAGTAAAAGCCTATGTCCCTCATGCTGCTATCAAGGACAACTTTGTTTAACATGAAGTGACAAGAAAGAGATGTAAATGGATAAACAAAGTCCAAGAGTTTGACATAGAAATCCATATCACTAAGTTGGTGAGGGGATTAGGGTTGGCTAAGTTGATGACAGAAGAAAATTTGGATTTCGTCCAAGTAAATAGTGTTGGTGTAGAAGAAAACAGCTTGACGAGTATTGAGATGCAACCCTGGTATACCAATATTGTTTATTTTCTGAAAAATGCTAAATATCCAGATGACTTGAATGATAACCAAAGGAGGAGTTTGAAGCTGCAATCACAAAAGTATGTTTTTTTGTAGGGTGATTTGTTCTGGAAAAACAGAGATGGGATCTTGTTATTATGCCTTGACAAAGGTCAATCAGAAAAGGTCTTGAGAGAGATGCATTCTAGAATATGTGGAGGGCATTATTCTGCTAGAACAATAGCCCACAAAATTTTAAGGGCTAGCTATTATTGGCCTTGTGTTTTTCAAGATGCTCACACTTTTGTCAAGAAATGTGAGCCTTGTTAGAGATTTTCAAGCAAGATGAAATATTCAGGGGCATTGTTATTAAACTTAGTGGTAGTAGAAGCTCCCTTTTCTATGTGGGGAATGGACTTTATAGGAGAATTTAATGAAAAATCAAGTGGAGGCCATGGCTGGATTTTGCTAGCAACTGATTATTTCACAAAGTGGGTAGAAGCAATCCCAACCAAAAAGGCAACAAGTATTGTGGTTATTGATTTTTTTATGGATAATATAATTACAAGATTTGGTGTCCCCCTTAAATTGATAATGGATAATGTCATGTGCTTTAGATCTGAAGAATTCATTGACTTTTTCTCTGATATGGGAATTGTTATGTCCTATTCATCCCCATACCACCGTCACGCAGAATCCAGTAATAAAATTATTTTGCAAATCTTAAAAAAGATCTTGGAGGGAAATAAGAGAGCTTGGCATGTTAAGTTGAAACTTTCCCTTTGGGCTGACAGGATTACTGTCAAGAAGGCCACTAGAAAGTCTCCTTTTGAATTGGTTTATGGTGTTCAGTCAAGGATGCCTGTTAACAATTTGCTCCCAATTTACAAATTTATCCAAGATGAAGAAATATAAATTTTTGAACCCATGGAAGAAAGGATGGTTCAGTTAGTAGAATTGGATGAAATAAGGAGAGAAATCCAAAGAGAAAATGTCAAACTACAACAAAAAATGAAGTACCTTTTTGACAGAAGGGCAGATGAGAGAAAGTTTATGCCTGGTGATTTTGTATTACAGTAGAATATTAGGCCTGAAGAGAAAGGTAAACACAAGAAATTTCAATCAATATGGATTGGACCTTTTTTTATATCTTGGATCTTTGGAAAAGATTCTTATTTCCTCAAGAATCTGGATGATGAAGAACAAGAATTGCCAATGCACAGACAATTCCTGAAAAAATTCTTTACTTGAATTTTCTTGTCCATGCACAGTAGTATGTATTATATGTATAGGTGTGTTTCCTTTCTATTTTATTTTTATTTCCTATTTTAGGTTGGTCTATTTTGTGGTCTGCTTCCCCATAGATCTGTGGTTCTTGTTATAACCTAGTGTTTAAACATCCTCAAAGAGAGCCACTCTTGGTGCTATTTCCTGTTTAAATTGTGCCTTGTATTTTTCTTAGGGTCCCTTGTTGTTGGTAATGTTCAAGGATTTGAAATTGAGATTTAAAATTTTTCTTATGCCTCTACAAAGCTTGCTTAAACCCTTAACCTAGTTGAAAATGGTGGAAAATGACTAAAAAACCCTAACTGTCTTGACCAATTCTATTTTTGTGTTACTTTTTTGGTCACTTAAGTTGCCTTAAGTCATGTGTTCATGTTAAATGGGTTTATTTTTGCAAAAATATTGTAATTCCTAACTGCTTTAATAATTCTTAAGTCACGCCATGAAAAGTCCCTTTTATGTCATCACCTTATGTGTCGAGCAAGTCAGCTTTGATCGAACGGTCGACTTAATGGCTTAATCAGAAAGTGCACAACATCTAACAGGAAAGCGATTAAGCGGTGGTGACGCATGTCCTTGGTGGGGCCGAACAGTCATAAGAGTTCTCAGTTAAACAGTGGGCAAGTTGTTTTAAATCTGATGGCTCACTTAATGGCTTATACAAAAGGTGCATGACATCTATCGGTTAAACGATTAAGCGGTGGTGACGCCTGTCCTTGGTGGGACTGAACAAGTCGTAAAGGTTCTCAGTTAAATAGTGGGAAAGTATGAAAATATCGAACGGCCCACTTAATGGCTTAAAGGAAAAGTGCACGGCATCTGACGGGCAAGCGATTAAGCGGAGGTGACACCTGTCCAGGAAAGAGTGTGGGTCCAGTCGCAGACAAGTATAAAAGGTGTTAAATCCTGGAAAGATCTAACGGTAAGCTTAATGGATTATACCCAAGATGCACGACATCTATCAGGCAAGCCATTAAGTAGTGATGACATCTGGCAGCTGGTGGACCCAGGCATTCAGAGCTGGCGAGAACTTAAACCACAGTTAAGTTGTTTCATATCCGATGGCTCGCTTAATCGCTTAAAGGGAAAGTGCTCGACATCTAGCGAGTAAGCGATTAAGTGGTGGCGACACATGTCCTTGGTGGACAGTTGTTTTTGGGAAAATAAGATAGCCGTCAGATGCAGAGAATGATGTCCAGAATCAACGGCTCAAATTCAAAGTTGTTAAAATATGTTACAGAGAGTCGTTAAGCCGTGAAATTGAAGCCTGTGAATTAATTACAGAATGTGTGACAACTCCAGTCAAATTCAATTTGAAATATTGATTTGATTGAGGCCATAGAATTGATTAAGTTGACTTGCAGTCACAATGATTCATCAAAATCATTCGAGCAAAGATGGGATTGCAGAGAAAATTGGCTTCACGTGACTTTTGTGCAGAACGAGTAAGCTTACTGATTCACTAGCGTTCAAATTGTGGTGGAATTTGCAGTTTAGAAAGGTTTTAGAGCTTTGTTGCAGAATCTGAGTCTAGTATCGAAAGAAAAAACCTTAGAATGGCCCCTAGAGTTGAGGTTTCTGGAGAGGTTGATTACCAAAAGAGAAATGTTAGGCAAGATTTGTTGCAACAATTGCCACTGTCCTCAGGGGATGCCACACAAATTAAAAGGGTAGTTCCACCTCATCCCCGCTTAAAAATTGGAGAAGGGTTATATGATTATGGTAGATGGGCGAAAGATGCCAATACCAGTTTTGATGGCCTCACTCTGTTCAGGACAACCTATAGCCAGAGGAATGCCCCTACCCCAGGCTGTAATATTTGGGAATTAGATGTGGGAAAACTGATAGCACCTAGTGTGTTCATGGACACTAATTTGTTCACCTTGATTGCAAACACTTATGATAAGGTGGCTAGGGTTGTTAGGGACACTTAGGGAAATATACTATTAACTGTATCAGCTGATGAAATCAGAAGGATCTTCAAGCTGACTCACACCTCTGAGCATATGGATGATATTTATCTTGAGTACTTTAAAGAATTATACCAAAATCAAACAGATTATTACAGGGGTGAAGCATTGAAGGGGTACATCAATAAAATAGGGAACTTGGTTGTAGTAGGGCCTAGAACCCCAGAACCTTTCAAGTTGGATCTTTTTAATGGCAAGGCCAGAAAGATGTACAGTGCTTTGTGCAATATTTTGGGGATAGATGAAGATGTGGCAATGCTTGTCCATATAATTTTGATGGTTGTTCAAATTATGCATCCCCACTTGTCAGTAGTATTTGATTTTGCATCTTATATTTCCCAGGAGATGCATGAGGGTATGTTAGGAATTCAAGATGGCAACATATAGAAACCAATGGGTTGGTATTCCCTCATGATGCATATTTTCTTGTTCAACAATGCAGACTTCTTTGAGGAAGAAATGGAACTGGATAAATTCCAAGATGGTAAAGAACTGCCTATTCAAATGTGGAGTGCAGATTTGTCATGGGATAGGAAGGTTGCTAGTTATGTGTATTTTGATAAGGTTTTTGCAACTAGACTCAAGTCACTGCTGAGTAACCAGAATGCTAGGGTCCACAATGAAATGATGAGGCTTTTAAGGCCTATGGAATATGCCCCAGAGCTA
>MU225798.1:2483663-2494444 GCA_018584345.1 Thuja plicata | reverse complement strand
AGAAGTCTTTGGACTTTGTACGAAATTTTGATAATACTTATGATCCTTTAAAGGAATTTTTCCCATGGTCTTACAAAATTGACTCATTAATGAATCTTTTTGAGGGAATCATGCAAACCCTAAATGAAAAGAGGCAGAGAGCAGTTGAAAATGATCTAGAAAGGGCTCTTGTTGTCCTGAGTAAATTTCCACAGAGTAGAATAGTCCCACCAGGGGATTATGTAGTGTATAAAAGGAGAGGATACACTACTATTGCTCCTAAAGTTGACAAACCTCTTCAGCACAAAGGAAAGAGGCGAACCGATACTAATGTTCAAGAGGTGCCCTCTCCTAAAAGACAAAGGGTTGAAACAAAAGAATAGGAGAGTGAATTATACACTCCTTCCCAATCCCCTATGCAATATGATGATCAAGCCATCTCCGAGCAATTGGTCAAATTTAGGAATGATGGTGAAGTGGTTATTACTACTCAGGAGCTACAAGAAGGGATGCCAGAGGCCCCTAAACATATAGCAACTGATCTCACAGTAGCAGAGCTTGCTGGCAGGGAGTTGGATCCTATAACCAAATAGGCCAGTGATGAATTCTTGTCTGATGACAATTTCATTAAAGCCAGGGCATTCATTCAATTTCAATGGAGATGCCACATTGATGAATTCAATCACAAGTGCTAAAAGCTGCAAGAAACCCAACCCAACTCTGCCAAGGAAGATATAGAGAAGGAAGTTAAGAAGGAGATGATATCAAATTTTGATAAGATCACCCCTGAAGAAGGCAGACAAATGATTAAAAAGTAGGGAGTTCTCATATTACCTCAATGGGATCTGGCGGATGCAGTGGTTTTTGATGCTATTACAAAACAAGTAAAACCTATGAGAACTGCTGGGACATCAATTGGTGCCCAGTTTAGTGAAGATCATGCAGTTCTATCCATTTGGTCATTAAATAAAAAGGACAAGAGGAGAATGAAGGAAGATGATGAGGTTGAAGATACAGGCAGTCTAATTGTGAAGAGGGTTGCTAATACTTCAAGAACTGAGGCTGCAAACCTTGTTGTTCAAACAGCTAATTTAAGCATGAAGGTAGCTGAGAGAGAAAAGGAGGCCTATGTCAACTTAAATGAGAGATATGAGTTTGTACTTAAAGCTTATAATGAAGAAAAGTTCAAATCCTTGATGAAAGATAACAAAATAGCAGAGCTGGAGGGTAAACAAAACATTCATTTTGTGCCCCAAGGGGTAATTGCTGAGGAACCTCACCAACCCTCCTCCTCTATTCCATTTGTGACATATCCCCCATCCCCTACACCTTTAAGTCCCACTACACAAGAAGCCATCGATGCCAAAAGAGAAGAATTAGAGACTGAGAAGAACAGGTTGATCATTGAGAGGTCAAGGATGGAAGAAGAAGATAAAAGGGATCTTGAAGATTCCCCTACATACAAAGAGGCTGAGGAGTTGGTAAAACCAAAATGTTCTGATCAAATATTTTCAAACCTCAGGAGGTGTGCTAGTGAGGTCAACCTTCCTAACCTCTATCTACTGGGAAAGAAGGTTGTAGGCATCATGAGCAAGCATGATGATGAAAAGGAGCAGTGAGATTTGATAATGAATAACCGGAGAGGGAAGGCATCCCATGTCAAATCCTTTTACTCTCTCTCAAAGGAATAGAATAATATTGATATCATCCACACAAGCACCTGTAAATGTCTCAAACTGATGGTCAATTTGGACATCAAGAAGAACATAGTCATAAAGAGGGTCACAATTTTGAGAGAAGAGTTTTCCAGGGATAGGTATGACATGTTTCCCAACATGTTCAAAGAATATGGGAACATAAAGAATGAAGCCTTATGGCTAAGACAATTGAATGAAGCACTGACCAGCAGGACAAAAAGTATTGTTGCATTGGCAAATACTGGCTGGTTTGTGCTAACTATTGATATTTTGAATAAAGACAAGGCATTTTTTGAATCCTTGGAGGAAAAAGTTGAGAAAGCTAATGATGACTGGGAAGAGTTCAACAGCCAGAAAGATGAGGTCCTCAATTTTAGTTGGCCGAGTGATGAGGTGTTCACCACATGGGTTAGCAAGTATGGTATAGTCACCCCGGTAGCATGAGGCAGTGAGCACAAAGGGGACAACTAACATCAAAGAGGTTGAGCAATTTGAACAAATCAAATATTGGGGCCTCTACACAAACAAGAGAACAATTTCCATATGACAAGGACCCAGCCACCTCAGAGCAACTTTAAGCATTCAGGCGGTCATAGAACAAAAGATTACGTGGCTTATAGCAAAGATTTGTTATCCCATCCGCCTAAAATTTTGTCTCATCTGAAAACTGTATTTTGTCTTCAAGCCCAGTCATCCGTAGCTTGTTGCGTCCTTATTTTCCAAAAGGATTCCAAGATGACTGTGGCTATCTATAAATATCAAGTTCTAATATTGTAAAAGGGATGGTAAAATAAGACTACAATGCAGATTACTAAATTGTGTCTGAATGTCGGCTTTTGAGTCTTTGAATGTACTGATATCAAATTTACATCAATAAAATATAATGGAATCTCCATTTTGATATCAATGATGTCTTCTTGCATTTTCTATTAATTCTTGTATGTTCAATTTGTAAGGCATTTTGAGTATACTAGTTATAAAGTAGCCATGTTCTTGTCTGTAAGTTGCTTTCAAGGAGAGTTTTAAATCTTGCAGATAATTGCAGAGGGTTAGGGTTTATGCACGGATTTGATACAGGGGTGTGAGTATGAGAGGATAGTTTGTAAGGAATTCTATTTGGGGTTCATTTGTATTTCCATTGGTTATCTTTAATATATGTATGCTTTGTTTTGACTCTATCACCCATGATTAGGCACTGGTCAAAATGCTGACAAGTGGTTGTTATCATCAACTCAAATTTAAGCAATCTTTATATTTATGTTATTTCAAGTACATGTCTAGCTAATCATATTCAGTACAATTCATCTTAGTGATTCCTTGAAGAGTGAATCAATAGGTTAGCCTTCGTAAGCCTAATGGCATAAAAAGAAGAAGAATCACCAATCCTTAATCCACTGTTAAAAATTGTTGAAAGATAATATTCTGCCAAAGGTGCACCTGCCTGGGTATGTGGAGCCCAAAGTGTAGAAGGATTTTTCATCCTTGTTAATTATCCATTTTCCCTATGAGAATCTAACTTGGGTATAAGAGAGTCTGGCATTTATTGCTATTATAATTGATTCTACAAGAAAAAGAGCTAACAGGCTACACTACTGAAAAAAGACAATCCTAGATCTAGAAAAGATGAATGTAAAAGAATTTCCAAAGACTCAAGTATACCCTCTAAAGTTAAAGAGGCCTCCTCCAAATTTTGATCCAAAGTATCCACCTTCATGTCAAAATCTGAAAGGTAATCATGTAGAGAATGAAGAAGAGGGTCAAAGGCTTCCCTCATTACAGCTAAAAAAGGATCATCTCCACTAAAGAGAAGATGAATTTCATCAATGGTGTCTCCCAAATCTACGATTTTGAGAGGTAGTTAGAAGATGAAAAATGTTGTGCTCTTTGTCCTTGATGTCAAAGGGGGGATAAATATAGTACAGTCAAAATCATTGATTAAGAGAAGTACAAATTGTGTTTTTCATTAGTGTTTCCATCAATGACAAAGGAGGATATTGTTAGAAATATGTGTTTAGTATTTTCATTGATGTCAACCTAATATATGCATTAATGCCAACCTAATGGATAGAAGTCTTACCTAATGTATGGAAAGCTAAAATATGTAGGAAAGAGTATTTGAAGTTTGATAGAGGTTTAGTATTGGATGTTCAGATGTTTCTCTGATGTCTGATGATGATAGTAATTTAGCGTGTGGTGTATCCAATTATTGGAAGTATGGGAAGCTAGAATATGCAAGAAAGAGTATTTGAATTCCTAATGGGAGAATGCTCTGCATTCCTCTGCATAAGATGGTTTGGTTATAATGATTATTATCTATGAATTTTTCACTATCATGTTTTTAGGTACCCAACTATTTATTACTTTCTAATAGTAAGGTTGGCTATCAAGAATGGTCAAGGCTAGTCTAGAGTATGCTCCACATTACTCTACATTGATGTTTTAAGGTTTGTAGTTTGGTGGATGTGTTGAGATGGTTTGTGTATTGTTCTAGTTCAAATATCTTATGTTGAGTTTCTTTGAAAGTAAAGTTGTTTTGTTCTATGTTTGACATTGATGTCTATGTTGATCTATGGAAGAATCGGTGGATTATCTTAGATGAATTATGTTCTTTTAGTCTAGATATGTGTTGGAGAAAAATTTAAGAGGTTGATATGGATCTTTTCATACTGTGTTGAGATCTGCATTAAGTAATGTGCATTTGAGAATGTTTTTGGGCCAGCTAGTTAACGTGTTCTAATGTCTTGATACATGTTACATTTGGTGCCAACTTTGGAGGATGTTGTGTTGTGTGCGCTTCATTCAAATATTTTGTGGAAGGTGTGTTTTGATGTATTTGGGTCCCATTTATCTCCTGGGGTGGACCACATTAAGTGTAAGTGTTCATGGTGGATGACTTCGTGTAAATATTTCTTATCTCTACCATGACCGACCTAGTTGTATTTTTTATGATCAAGCTTATATATATTAGCATGAAAATGTGTGGATTCATGGACATGGATTGAGTGTGAATTGAATGTGATGTGAATGTTGAAGAGAAGATTTGTGAGTATCGGAGATTGATAGATTTTTTTTGCAGTGATTGATTAGGACACCCTTCATCTTTTCAATTCATCAATTCCTCACGCCTACTAGAAGACAGTGAGTTCTTTTTCTATCTTATACAGATCTGCATCTTTCCCTGAGATCATGTGTCTCAATTTTTCAAGTCATTTGTATCTTTCCACAAGGTTGTGTGCCTTAGCCTGCAAGTCATCTTTAGGAGAAATGAGCTCCTTGTCATGTGGCCTAATTCATTGTAATTTGTTATTCAAATAGTGAGTGTGATTCTCACCATGGTTTTTCCCACAATGAGTTTTCCACATAATAATTTGGTGCTCATGTGTTTGTGTTGTTATTGTAATATCTTTTATTGATGGTTAGTTGGATAAAGATTATTAATAAGTGTTTGTTATAGAAAAATTTTAAGATTTGGACACGATTGATTCTTCCCCCCTCGACCCTTTGGTCAATCTTGAGGTGTATTCAAAACAAGTAATGTATACTCTTGTGAGAGAATGTCTTCTTGACCTTACCCCATTCTATCCTCATCATTGTTCACTCTTAGAAATTAGTCTCAATCCATGGATCTCTCATTTTATACCCTGGATTATATCTATGGTTGCAAAGTTCAACCTAGTAATTTATATGGTCATAGATCTAAACATTAAACTCTTAAATATTAAAATTTAAATTTAAACCCATATCAACCTTTTACTAGTTATTGTGGACTAATATAGTGAGCATTTGTGTTAATTTGTGTGTTATGTTTTATTTAAAGACATTTCTTATACATTTAGGATTCTAATTATATTATTATGAAATATATCATCATAACCATATTGCAAGCTTTCTTGGTGTCTATGATATTAGCTCATCAATGTTCAGGTTGCCTAGGAGCTTGATTGAGGAGAACATGGCTCTCATATCCTAAATGATGCCTATATACACCACCTTACCTTTTTTTGGACCATTTTGTATACCTTCACTAAAAAGTATGTTGATGTGGCATCATATATGACTATGTGGACCTAGAAACAAATTTTGTAAGAGATTTGACAAATAACTTCTTGTACAAAATTGGGAGTGATTTAAAAATATCCAAAATAAAATTTTGAGAAGCACAAAATTATCCTACACATATATAAATCCCACTCCACAATTTATAAGAATGTACTTTGTAATATGTGCTTATTTTTAATGCATGATACATGGTATTCATTGCATGTGTTTTTTTGTATTGTAGGTTTATGGCACATTCATTGTGTGAAAAATGATCAAAGCTTTTGTCAATGTATGCATTCTTTGAGTGACAAAAAAAAATTAGTTGCATGTTGATTGCTTGTTTACTTTGGCATGCATGTTAATATTAATTCGCCTAAGCATGAAAGCTAGGACACCATGCAATGATGAAAATCACACACCCATACCCTTTTCTATTATGTCATGTGCCTAATTGAACTAAAGAGTCCTTTATAAATAACGATTCTACAAGTGGCATATTCTTGTGAGAAAGTTTCTTCTTGACCTTACTCCACCCTATCCTCATCATTGATCACCCTTAGTCTCAACCCCTAAATCTCCCATTTCCTACCTTGAATCAAATATATGGTTGTAAAGTTTATTCAAGTAATCTATGTGGTTATAGATCTAAACCTTAAACTCTTAACAATCAAAATTTGAACTTAAGCTTGTGTTAATCTTTCTGTAGTTATTGTGCACTACTCTAGTGCAGACTTATGTTAATTTGTGTTTTATGTTGTATTTAAAGACAACTCCTATTCCATTTGAAATCATGATGTAGCTACTCTATTCCATTTGCACGACATCATACTAGCATCATTGAAGATTCTAATTGTATTATTAAAGCATATATCAACATATGCCATCCTAACCATATTGCATGCTTTCTTGGTGTCTTTGATCTTCCTCTTGATTGAAGACACCATCACTCTTACTTCATAAATGGTGCCTATAGACACTACCCTACTCTAAACACAAATACAAAAGTTGAATTCATTATAATCATCCATTCTCTACTAACTATCTTATATGGGTCTAAATTTAATAAAATGGAAAGATTTGTTTTTATCATTGTAAAAGATCTGAACGCATTACCATCTTAAACCAAATGCACTTATCATACCACCAACCAAAATAAATCCGTGTCATATCCACATGGTGTGTGTAACATCTTCCCATTTTTTAAACTTAACTCATGTCCTTTCATATAGGGTAGGTAAATTATTTTTGCTAGTTTGGACAGAGCGTCGCTAGTAGCAAAGATTTTGTTGGGATTTGAACTCCGTACCGCCACCTAGCTGTTTGTAGAACAGAAGCAGCAGAGGGGGGCAATGAAGCTTATTATTTCTCGCACCACAGTCACATGCCATTTGGAGAATAGCGAGCATATTATCAAGCTAGTGTGTTCTAGCTTATATTTATTTCCGTAAGTCTCCTGGAATATTTTGAAAAACACTGCATTCAGAGGGCTTGGAACATTCCCATGTGCACCCACGCTAGGGATCTTGGAGGCTCACATAAACCAGCCCAAGGTGAGCCCAAAACAAACAAAGCCCATTGTTATTAATTTGATTATAAAAGCAATGAGTTAGTCATTTTATATAACTAATTTCAATCCTTAGTTTTCTTTATAATTGAGATATAATGTATTATTTTGTGTTGATTGGATCTGGAATGACAAATCATAGAAAATCTTTAGAAAATTTTACATTCGATTAGTGTAATATTGAAATTTGTGTATCTATTCTATTTTATTTTATTTTATTGGGGGAGTGTTTTGATATATTAACACATTGATAAATTAAATGTCAAAGTTACTTATCATATATTATATATGTATTTATTATACACTTGTATACATCTATTTCTTCTCATGTTTGAATATACATATTACAGTACGTACTCTCAATCTATACAGTTATTGCGCCCACACATGGACATAATTTCATATATATGTCACCTCCCATGACTTTATGACCTTGGTCAAGTATGGTGTTGCATGGTATGTAAAAGCAGCTAAGTCAAGATAGGTGATAGGTACATGGATTTATATTGATACAAGAGAATCCAAGTTCATAGAAAATCCTATATCCCCACAAATATTTCTCTTCAATTTCAATTTTTTTTTTGTTCACAATTTTGGTGAGCTGTTGCAAGGAGAAATTTTGATTAAATTTTAAACATGTCAAGTGTTCGTTGTGTGAAGTAGCTTAAAAGGTTCCAACAATTTAAATTGGATAATTTGGCTAAGCATTGGTGAAGCTATAACATTTTGATGGTTTGATAGGTTTGTGATGTAATCAGTTCACATAAATAACTCATCTTTGATATAGTTACAATGTTTTGGTAGTTTGGTGGTTTCGCAAATCAAATAGGCCATTGAAACAACTCATTGCTGACAATTCATTTATTTCATCAAGCACCGATGAGAAACAAAGTAAGTCATGAAGGTTGCAAGTTTACAGTTCTATCAGATTGTTGATCATTGAAAGGTGAAGTCTTGTGGAGCTCATTAATTTGTGGTCCAAATTATTGGTCACCGAATAGTAGAGAAGGGTAAAGTTTGTGCAAGGTGATGAAATTCAAAGTTATACTAAAAGAGATATTACCTTTTTTGAAATTCAAAGTTTCGCTAAAAGAGAAATTACCTTTATGGAATTCAAGGTTTTGCTAAAAGAGAAAATACCTTTTGAAATAATAATAATTTTAAAAAATAGAGAATTTACCAAAAAGGTTCTCAAGTTCAGAGCTTCATCAAACTAGTAATGACTGAAAATGAAGGAGAATGTTCACTAAAACACTCAAGTTTAAAATTTTCATGACAAGCTGATGGGTAAGAATGTCATCAAATTTTTGAAGGAATTATATTATTATGAACTTTGACTCGAAGCCTTGACTAAATGCAAGACTAGTGAAAGAAGTTAAAACAACCATCAACAAATCAACCAAGGGGGCATGTTTCATTAAATTATTTGATTAATCATGTTGTTGGTTCATCTTCCTAGAAAATGAAGTATAAGAAGAAGAGTGTCAACTCTGAATAAGGTTGATGAGTGAAGGATAAAATTTATTGGCCATTTTGAGGATTGAAGTGTCACGACACTGTGGCATAATGTGTATTTAGATATGAATGTGTGGTAGAACATATAGGTTAGTGAACTACCAAATTTGTATACTTGTAATGAATGCTTGAAGTATTTTATACTTGCAACAAGTATTGAATATCATGTACTATTGTATATGTTGGTTAATACATGAACTTGTTTCCACTTATTCTATGATATTTACAAATAGTGAATGACTATGTGATGGCTACATGATTGGGCTTATCTCATGATATGATTGCATCAAGTGGTATCAGAGTGGGTACCAAGTGATTGTGACTATCAAGAAACAAAGTTCTGAAGAATTTTTGTTGTGAGAGGTGAGGAATAAGAGTGTGAACCTACATTTGCATAGAACTTATGTATATAATGGAGAGGATGTGGTCACAAAGATGGAGATGTAGAAATTGTGGAAATGTTATGAGGCATAACAACAAGATTAGGGGCTATTGAAATAACGCAAACAAGAGTTCATGTAGAAGATGTAAGTGAATATGAAGAAGAACATGGTATTGAATATGAAGATGAAGCCAACCAAGGAGGAGTTGATTAAGGAGAGATAAGGTTCATAAGAGCCATGTTGATTTTATCCCTCATATAATAATGAAATTTGAAATCCTCAGGAGATCAATGACTAGATCTAGGAGATGGAAAACTATTTTGATTTGAGGGAACTGAGGATGACACAAAATTCAAATATAATTACAAAGAGTTGAAAGGACACCCATCCCTATGGTGGGATAATTTATGAATGGATAGATGGAGGAAAGGAATAGAATGTTGGAAATTCAGGTGTTTCAACTTTAGTCATTCAAGTAGCATTGCATTTATTTATTTATTCAATACCTTAATTGTAATTTATCATTCATTGTATGTTTTCATCTAGTGTTGTGTGACATGGTGAGTTGCCTTCATACTGGGAGGTGGCATTGAAGATGACAGTCTAATGTATTTTTTCCATCTATGGGAAAATAGGTGTCCTAATTTGGTAGAGAAATATTTTCATGTGTTGGCAACTTAGAAACTACTGTAAGTCATTATTGTATGATATATCCATATGATAGGTTGGACAAGTGGTAGAATGCATCTTGCGTGGAGAGTATGACCACCCAAGTTGGGTTATGATGAGTTGTAAAAGAATCAATTAATTCTAGTCATTTATGACAGATTCTATTATAATTATAAGTGTTTTCATATATGAAAAATACTATGATAGTTGTAAGGTGCATAAGAGCATATGGTATACATTATTTTAGCAAATAAATTGCCCAAGTTTGGAGGGATGTGACAAGGGTTAAAAAATAATGTGCTAGTGTCATTCACATGGTTGCAAGTGGTTAGAAAAGTGTCACATGGATTTAGACAACCCTCTCCATTTTCTTTCTATAGAAGTCACTTCGAACTTCTATTTCTCTATATATTATATGTCTTTTGTGTGGGTTTAAGAGAGGACCAAAGAAAATATTTCTTTGTAGGGTTATGTCATCATATTTCCTCCAAAAGAGAAAGATGTAGACTCCATGTAAAGGGTTAGAGTCCACAATTACAATATTGTAACAATTTGTTATAGATTAATACATTGGTTTGATGTTTTGTAAGTGTGGAGTTTTTTAGCCAAAAGGGTTTTCCCCGCATATATCCATGTTTCTTCCTTCTATCTATGGGTATGTGCAGGATCATGAGGGGCCAAAAAGCATCGATGTGAATAATAATGTGTTTCTCATCTACCCAAAAATGTGAAAATGTGTGTTGACTTTTTAGTAGGCCTGGGTGTTAGTATACATGGCCATGGAATACACCTAAGCATATCAAATATAAAAAACATATCAGATATTTGATAGGCATTGGACATCTGATATATATGCATATAATATTATATATAATAATATTTAATATGTAATATATATTATTATAATATATAATATTATATGTTATAATATTA